>WKFP01014807.1:157586-172912 GCA_011057875.1 Pterocles orientalis | reverse complement strand
GGTCCCCTCGCGTGTGCAGCGCCCTGTTCCCTCTCCTTCTCTGCCAGGAGAAGCTCTGATGGGGGCAAAACCCTTTCTCTGCCTCAGGCTCAGATAGGATTTGGCAGGAGGTCAGTGCCCCCCAGCTCAGCTCCATCCAGCAGAAGAGTCTGGGCTTTCCCTCCTCTCCAAAAGGGTCACAAGGAAACAAAACACAAAGTGGATGAAGCCACCACACTGATACAGAGGAGCACTCAAGTGCCTGGGCTAGAGGACACAACTCCCGGATTAAAAATGAAAACAAAAGTCACTAGCAGGAGTTAAGCAGCAGGAGCCCGACCCCATGCGCGATAAGCCCAACTGATTGAACACATCTTCGCAGCAGCCCCCTCCTGCACTACTGTCGGCAGGATCCAGCCACATGACACTCGCCAGCAAAAGGGCCAGCAACCATGTCAACGTGAGGCATGGTGGAAAATACCTCTGAAGTAAAAAAACCCTTATTTCAGGCCTTGGAAGGACTACCCTTTTTTAATGAACATGATTGAGTGTCTCTTACTTGGGGTAAGAGACGCGAGGAGCGGGATGTAAGCGCTTCTCTGTACTCTAAATTGACTCTGTCACCTTCCTGTGGTTTTTACTTGTTTTATAATCGCTCACTTGATCCTACCAAAAATAAACTAGCACAATCAATGAAATAGGTAGGCTGTGGGAGCAATGAATATCCACATGATTAAGGGTTTTCAGGCTTAGGTCCTAAATAACCATAATTGCCACTCTATTATCTACAGAGTCAGAGAACAGAGAAACGTGAAGAAAGAAGTTGTTACTGAGAATTTATGATAAAAAGCCTCTCCTCACACAGCAGCAACTACACTCACTCTTTCCGAAAGCATTCATTAAATTCCAATATTTGAATTAAAGCAAAAAAAAATGCTGTAAACAGTAGAAACAAAGAACACTCTTCATACTAGATTTCCACAGCATGAAGATTCATCAAAAAGGTCAATATTTGCCCAGAGAGCCCCATCTCTGATACAAATGTTGGAGCTGGAGGGACCCCTCCAAATAGACAATTGAAACATCCAGTATTAAACTTCTGCTCTGGATTATCCACCGTGAACAGCAGAGAGATACCAGGAATAATATGCTATTGAGGCAAAATTGTTGTCTTACACCTGTGGTGGGATGTTGTTAGTGTCCTGAGCTGCGGTTGTGCAGGTAAGAGATGCTGTGAGTTAGTGCATTATAGAGCTGATGGGCAGTTGAAAAATAGTCGCTGCTAGAGTGGTCACTTGAAGGTGCTTAAACTTTCCTGCTGCTACCGATGGGCATGTTCTTCCTAGTCCTATCCCCATTTATCAAATTGATCACAACGGTCCTGTAGGAGTGGGGACAAGAGGTATGGCAAAGGAAGAAAGGTAGAGTGGATGTTATCCTCTCAGGAATTTTTTTTCAGGGTGATGAGTGGCAAAAGAAAGCAAAATGCATTTTCCCTTAATGGAAAAAACGTTTTGCCCTTTTCATAATTCAGGGTGTTAGAAACACTCCTTCTTTACAGCTTTATTAACATACATATGGTCCTTAATGAAGAATATCTATTAGTAAAAACTGGAACAAAATGAAGCAATGGTAGGTTTTAAGATAAATTATTTGCCAAATTAAGCAAAACTTCAGGAAGGCTCATAGCAAAAGGATGATGAAATGAAGTCAAGTGAGATAATTTGCCTGAAGTAGGGTAAGAAACACCACTCATTTGCTTATTTAGTTGCCTATTAAGCTGATTGGCTCCCTTGTCTTTTCTGTTAGGTGATCTTTACCTGGATTTCTGATTTTGCACACTCCAATGCAGAAACCAGGAGCACCTGCCCAGCTGTGCCAGCTGCAGGGACAGCTCAGGCGGCATGGCTCTGGGGCAGAAACTGTCACCCCGCCTAAGGCGCAGGGTGCCAGGGCCCTCGCCTTCCTCCAGAGTGGTCACTACTTGATAGCAATTGAGTGATCTGTTAGTCGAATGGTTCACAATCCCTTGACAGGAAAATAAAGAAAAATGCTCGGTGATAGAGATGCTAAACCAAAATTTTGTGAATTAATTCAGTCAACATGCCAAGCACAGGCTCAGAATAATTCCTTACTGCTAACAGACATGGAAGCAAACAGGGTATATTAATTAATATTTTCATTAATGTTTGCATGATCCTTGCAGAAAAAAAGGCAGTGGAGGAACACATCAGAAAACTAGGTAGTTTTTGCAAGTGACTATGGCCTTATAAACACACCCGGTGACACTCTAAGGGCTATGAACCATCACAAAAGGGAAGGGTCCCTCGAGTACCAGCTGGTGAAGAAATGAGGCAGTGTGTGTGCACGGAATATGGTCACTCTTATCCACCTAGCAGCTGTTTGCCTGTTTTCAACACTGACGGCGCATGTGCTGGATGTAATGACAGCCTGCTTGGTGATACCTGTGCTCCAGAATATTTGGAGAAGGACCAGCTGCTTGCTACAGCACCCAAGTCCTTTGGAGACAGCTCACTTCTGTTACAAATCTGACCCTCTTTGGAAGTTATTTGATCTGATTAGCACGCAGGTGCAAGGAGGTCACGATAGCAATTTTTTAGCCATTACTAGGAAACATTAGGAATCTTAGAAAATCTTCCAGAAGAAACCAGGTATATTAAGATACCAGTAGAAAGAAGAATGCGCCTTTGTTTCAGCAGAGAAAGAGAAGATAATCTTTGTCACTTAAGGGTGTGTTTATGAACATCTTGTGTGCATAAACCAGGGTGCTGAAATCCCATGCCATATTGCTATGAGAAATGAACATGGCACTGTGCCTCAATTTCAAGTCTAAGAGCTCCATACCTCACAGGAGGCCCAGCCCCCAGCCCTGTCAAAGTACGAGATAAGGATGCAAAGAGATGGTGCGTGGATATTTGCTTTGCCACCTCTGTTGGAGCACACTAAAGTGTGAACACAACTGAAAAGCCCATGTAGGAGCAGCATCTGTTCACTAATCGGTTTCTATGTACCGCTGTCCAGACGTGTGAAAAGAAGCAGCAGGCATGGCTCTATGTTGGGATGCTCTCTGCAAGACCTGTTGAGCCTTTGCTGGGGAAAAGGTGAGAGCCAATAGTTGGGAAGCTGATTTTACGGGATGCTTCAGGACCAGAGCACTGATAACCCCAAGAAGGAAATTCCAGGAACAGAGCTGCAGGCAGAGCCTTGCTCACACAGTGCCTCCTGAGAAGCCAAGGTACTCCCTGCAGTCTAGGGCTCACTGGGTACAGATGAGACTGTGTGGCCTGTAACACATTGTCTCACTTTTTTTTTCCACTTATTTCCAGTCATTAATTTCCCCAGATGGTGATTTCATGATTAACATGGAATATATTAATTAGCTCCTTGTGGGATGTAGTTCAATTAAGGAAATACACAAAACCAGAGGCAGCAGGTGCTGGAAGTCAAACTCCTTTTTCTTAATAAGAAAAAAGCAGCCTGGCTCTTACCCGGGCTGTAGCACTGTCTCCTACAGTTACAGCACGCTCGGGGAGCACCGGAGTTCAAAAGCATTCTGCAAGGTCCTGGTGTTAGGGTGAGGATATTTGAGTCCTTGACTCCAGTCCTTATCCTTTTACAGGACCAAGGATTTCAAATGTAAGCTTCAAATAGCAATTAAAAATAGCAACTAAAAGCATTCTTTAGGTATTCCATGTTGTCCTTGTTCTTTGTCTGTTATACACCTGCCATGGAAAATGTTGGATAAGAAAAGTGCAGCAAGTTTTGACAAATGATTTCTTGTTTAATTGGGTGCATGTATGGTTGACATACAATACAAGATGGAAGCCAACAGATTGCTCATGGGACATCTTCAGAGTGCCTGTAATGGGGCCGAGCTTGTAGCTCTTTGTTTTACATGTTCATGTCTGATAGCCCTCGGATTAAAGTTCTCAGAAAAATAGTTCCATTTCAAACAGAGGTGCATGTTCCTCTTTCACAAAGACACATCTGTCCTCACTGGGCTGAATCACGAGGTATCTCTTCTCTATTTCAAAAAACCAACAGCCCAGGACAAAACTGAGTTTGAAAGCTGTATAGTAGAGGCTGGATGAATTTCCTTTTCACAGAAAAAATTTTATTTTAATTGCTATATAGCTTATACCTGCATTTGCAGAGCAGAGCCCAGCCCAACTCTTTTTGTACATATATAGATTATACATATACACACATTATATATATATTTATATCTACAAAATGATGATTTTCTGGTCCATATGCTCTTCAAAAAGCAATATGGGGAGGGATGCTGGTCTCTTAGCGCTTCTGCATTATGATCTACTGACCCTGAAAATAGGGTCAGAAGGAGGTCTCACTGCTAACTGGAAAACTAATCAATATAATTCTACCAAAGGGCTGGTACACACCAAGTAATATAGTCCCCTCCCCCTCAGCAAAACTCTGTGCCTCATTGTAGAGAATATAAACATCACATTTTGATACTTGGGGGAAAAAAAAAAATATCAGCCAAACACAAAGGATTATGCTTTGTGAGGCTGGGGATATCAGCAAGCCACACCACAGCTTCCAAATGTGAATTCTGAGCAGTTTGACTGGTTTATGTTTTACAGTTTGGGCTTCATGCCTTAGTAGAAAATGTAGAATTGTGCCTTTATTTTCTTCTATGGCTAAAAATAACAGCAAATGATTACAAAATTATTTTCTTCTTCTGTTCCTTCCCTCTCCCCTCCTACTCCCCCCCCCCCCCCCCCACTACAGTTATACAATGAGAAGAATAAGCTGGTCTTACGCTACGCTAAGAGTCGTACTCACAGTAACGGAGAGTAGCCCTGTGCAGCCTGGAGAGATGCCATCATGCACCAGGGCTGCATTTGATTCTGATCAGGTACTTTTGCTGAGAAAGAGAGCAAGAGAAAGGGTAAAAGGTCACTGGTGACTAATTTTCTGAAAACCAGCAGCTTGTGTAAGTAATAGAACATTTATTGTATTTCTCTGTCATCCCAGCAATGAGCTAGAAAATCCATAAGAATTCCCAGCACTAGCCTTTATTAAAGTATAGCCCTGGATTAGTTTAATGTCCAATTTAAAGTCACTGCCTGAACCTACTTTACTTACTTTTCTTAAAGAGAGCTATTTTCCCCCAGTTACTTCCCAATTTAAGTTGCCAAGAATATATTTTCCCTTAATAAAAAGTTAGGTTTCATTTATTTTACACACACAGATATATGTGCGTGGGTATATGTTGAAGAAAGAGCACTCGAGTGCTGAATTCTTGCATTAGAATTATTTTTCCTACACTGAAATATTAAACCATAATCAGAACAGGGCAAATACTGAAAAATCCAAGCACATCCTTCCAAAAAGCAACAGCACAGGAGTCACAAACTCCCTCTACAATGTTTGCACCCCTTCCTTTTGCTCTGTGTAAACATTCACATGGTTTCCAAATATTACTTTTCTGAAAGGATGTTCATAGAGCTCAACTCTGTCATGGATGAGACAGAAACTGATAACCAAAGGAGTTCCTCAGGTCCACACCCAAGCCACAGGTCTAAGGCTCACCAGCTTGCAAAGAAGGGCAAATGCCCCTTCTCCAGTGGGAAGCTGCCAAGTGTTTGTGGTCATTGTGCTCCTTGTCCATAATGATTTGGCTGGAGACCCCAGGTGCCCTGGTAGTGCTGGAGATGCCAGTCAGCGTCTCCAGGCAATATACTTGACAGCTATAAAACCCTGATTTGGACCTTCAGGGAGATCCTTGATACACGTTGACCACACAAAATGCCGTTAGCCTCTAGAACAGACTAGAACAATGAAATATAAACACTGTTTTATGTTGAGTGAGCACTAACCCCTTCCAGAGGATTTTATCAGGCAAACTGTCTTTTGCTGGCTCATATTTCACCACATCTACATCTCAGTGAGTTTCCTGGTGGATCACCTGGATCATACATACCCTCCCAGTTTGCCACCAAGTGAATTACACCCGAGCAGATGCTACGTTATCTGTACCAGCCACCAAACTCCTTCCGAAACCAGCCCACAGCCCTCTCGCGCCCATAACGATGACTGTGAGCAATCCTGAATCTGCCAACAGGATGACTTCAGAAGGAGGAAATGCCTAACAAGAAAATTTCGCTCTGGTCTGTGTCTGATATTGTAAACAGATCACACAATACTATTGCTTTGCACTTAATTTTGCTTGTGAAAAAATTGAGTTCAAGAGACAGCAAAGTGCAGTAGTTACTCTCCTGTCCTGCCCTTTTCAAATCTCTGCTCTTCAGAGAGCAGGCAAGGCAGGGAATATGTCCAGGTGCTAAATGGAAGCAAAATTTACGGAGGCAGGAACCCCAGGAGACATTGCCAGCTGGTTACAATTACCAAGGTTCAAAACCCGAGTTAAAGGAAGTTAAGATGGTAGATGGAACTGAGCAGGAGGCAACAATAAACTAACATGGTTTTGAAAGGACACAGAAAACTAAGTAGAAATGGGAGTATTCAAGTACGGGACATAATCTGGGGCATATTAAGTGGAAGAAATAAATCAGGCAATAGCTTTGAGCACATGGTACAGAGCTGTGTTTTCCTTTATAATTTGTGAAATGATAGCAGTTTTTGACAGAGTTTTTAAGAATCAGCTGGACACATATTGGAGATGAAGAGGTAAATCTGCAAACCCACACCACTGAAAATCTGGACAGCTTGACAGAAGTACTCTTACAACAGCCTAAGGCCGGAGTTTAAGCAGCTTCAGGCCAATACAGTGTGTCCAGAGATTACTAAAGCATTAGGTATGACAGTTCCAGTTAAATGTTAACTAGAAGGAAACAATAATTTTTCATGGAAAATGCATCAGTGAAAAATAATAAATAATGTTAAAAATAATTAAAAAGAGAGAGGAAAAGACTGTATGCAAAAAGATTATGTTTTAATCATGAAAGAGTTTGAATTGTTTATGGAGTAGCAGTTAAATATATATTAAATCATTGGAAAAAAAGAAAACCGCAATTAATGCTAACAAGAGAGCTCATCCTTTAAGTACAATTAGCGCTGTGATGGACTATGGCTCTAGTCATGGACCTTGCTCTTCATGTTTATGCCTGCAGCCATGCAAAGCAACTTGCAAGAAAGAGATATTAAGCAAAAAACCTGAAGTCATGAGTGTACTAAATGAGAGCAGCAAAATATCCAGTAATGTCATGGGATGGGGGGAGACTGGAAAAAAGGTGCATTTCTCACTGGAACCATTTTGTGTTAGAAAGTGTCAAAAAAAATTTAATCATGTAAAGACAGTCCTTGACTAAATTTTTGGTCAAGGCATGTAGAAAGAACAGCTAATAACCCAACAGTTGGAGCATATGTATGAATTGTGGGAAGGTATTAACCCTGATTTCTCTCTACAGGAGAAGAACTTTGGATAAATAATTATTTGACTAGAAAAAGATAGACTGATCATATAATCTAGTGATTGTGGCACTTATGTGGAAGAGGACAAAGGCAGAAACTTGATCCCATATCCCATACAACCCATAGATCTCCAAGAGTGCTCTATCCACTAAATTATTGATTTTACTGAATTAACCTGCACATATTGAATTAACCTTACACATATATTCATTTGCTGCCTTAAGCCCCTGCCATCATACTCACAAACAAGATATTTTTTAAAGTTTCCAGTTTTGTTCTGAGAAAAAAAATAAATATAGCCAATTTGCTTCATAACACCGTAAAAAGTTGTAAATAAAAGTACAAACATTACAGAAATAGCCAGGAGTTATTATGCATGGATTTTTTTTCTCAAGTATTTTAGAAGCAAGAGGTCACCAAGAAGATCATGAGGCCCCTTATGGCTGATGACAAGACTAATTTGTTGACAGAAGATTTAGCATTACTTAAGAATTATATGAATTCTTTTTATCAAAGGGAAGAATGGTTGATAGATACCAGAAACAGATTTATTTCCCTAAGGAGGAAGAAGAAATACTAGAGGAAATCAATATCAGATCAGAACAGGTGATTGAGAAATTTGAATGTTGTAGCTGCAGGAAAAAAAGAAGTTTCCTATGGCATTTTTTTTTCTCAAAAAGACTACAATTGTGTTCTTAGCATTCTTATAATTTGCAAAATGAATAATCAAGACTAAATAAGTTCAGAAAGATTGAAACTAATTTGTTTACATGAAGAGCATCTCCCGATAAATGATATTTCAAAACAGTTTGTTGAGACATGCTGGATGGGAGATTCCATCTTTCACTTTTTTATCCACTTCATCCTGTTTTAAACAACAACAAAAAAAAACACCCCAAAAAACCCCAAAAAAGAAAGGGATGTGAAGGTGGGAGAGTTTCAAAGCAAAGGAGCTCTTGGGTTGGGCTTGTGATCTAGGAGGAACCAGACATTGTTGGCTGAGGAAGAAGCAGCGCAGTCCTAGCAGGCAAGCAAGCTGGAGGCAGTGCAAGTCTTGTCCTCAGAGCTGATTTGGGTCTTTTGCTGTTCATTTGGAAATCAAGCTCCTTTGACACTCTCATAAGTATTTTCCTTCTAGAATTGCTTCCTCTTCCCTCCAACAATCTCTCTCAAAGTAATCTTAGGCTTTGCGTACACAGAGCAGAGAGAAGGCAGATATTATTGCAGAAAACACAGGAGAAAAATAAGCTTCTTCTTAAATAAACTTCTTCTGAAGCAACCACTAAGATTAAGGGTACTAGTCCTCCAAAAAGTGGAGCATGATTGATAGTGTCTGGTTCTGCCTGAAACAGAGCCAAGCTTTCCAAAACCACCACTGTGTAATATGCCTCTTCTCATGAGTATTCAGTCTAAGATAACTTGATCACAAGTTCTGAGTGCTCCCATCACATACTGACTTCTCAGAGCTCACCTGAGAGATGGCCATCAAGACTGGCAGCCTTTAAAGACAAATACCAGGTTTTGGCATGTTTTTGGCACGTGAGCTGTCCTTACAGCATAGTCTAGGAAATATCCACAGACCTCAGTAAAGAGAAACTTCAGCACTTGGGCTGTCCCTGGGCTGCAGACACCACAACTCTCTCGTGATGGTGTTGCTCCAGTTACCTGGATGGATGGACCAGGTGGAGCATGACGTGGCTCCCTTCCTCTCAGCCTGTTCACCCATGTTTTCCTTCCCATGGAAGCAGGGGAGGGAAAGGCATCCGATCTTTGTCCAAACAGGGAGATGGAGGCTGGCCAGGGGGCACATCTGGAATGGGATGGCCCTTGGAGGTCCTAGGGTACGGCCAGACTGTCAAAGAGGAAACGTCAGAGCACATCGATCAGAGAAAGTGCAGTTTTGTTTCCCACCTCCTGCTGCTTTGTAGATATATAACTTCACAAACAATCCTAATAAAACCAGGAATTATTTCCACACTAAGCTGCTCCTCAGCATGAATAAGAAAACAGGAGTCAAGCTCAGTTACCTAATACCAGCTGGCGTTTCTTCAAGCATTTGGGGAAAACTGAAGAAGAAATATGTAAGCTTCGAGTACAACTATAATAATCTATGGTCTCATTACAATGAACTGTCACAGAAAGATGGAGAGTCACAAGGTGAACTTCTTCAAGTGTTTCAAATAAATTTGGCTCTATTGAGCACTGAGCCATGCCTTAAGATCAAGAAAATGAACTAAGGACTAATAATTGTAGGGTATTATAGAAATAGTAATTCACTGAGAGATTAATATATAGTCTGTAAAGGTGCAATTTGCCATTTGAAATTTTTGCAGGGAGACAGCAGAAAAGATGATGGAGGCTTCAGCAAAGCTACAATGAGGTTACAAAATGCTATTGACTTTCTCAGTTTGAGCTCAGAAGAGTTTAAATGCAGAGAGCAGCACGAAGCCTACTGAATCAGAGACACTTCTGAGTCAAAGGCACACGCCTGGGTGTTTAAAGGCAGTTGTGTTCCCAGGCTGTGGGGGAGATGGGCTCAGGGCAGCCACTCTTCCCCCGCAACACAAATGGTCTTTCCAAGCAGGGAAAATTATTCGAGGCAGCAGACAAGGCCCCACAACCCTGTCACCATGCCCACCTATCACATACATACATCAAGTATGTACTGCTACTTAAAAAGAAACCTTCCTCGGGCTCCAGCTGTTCCTACTAATTTGAGATTGCATGTTTCTCTGTACCTTTCACGCAGGAGCTAAATGACAGTCACACATGCAAATCCTGGATAAAAGCTTCCTTTCACATCACACTTACTAGTTCACAATCGCTGCTGTGAGATTTTCCTTAGCTCATGATTCGTCTCTTCTTGGTGTCAAGCTGACGTCCTACTACATCAAAAGTGATTCTAGACCATGGGAATAATTTTAGTCTTCAGCTGTTTTGACTATAGAGGTTTTTGAAGAAGGTCCTAAGAAAATGACTGGCACTCGCTCGTGCTCATCTACTTCAGACTTTCTTCAAACTTGGTAATGGTGAATGTAAATTAAAAAAAAAAAGGAAAAAATGAAACAACTTCTGGTAAAATCCTGCCTGCAAAATAAAATGTCATTTAAGAGTATCTGAAGATTTGAAGGTAGCCTAAATGGGAGTGTCAGAGTATAGCAGATGCTGCAGTTACTCTGGATCTGCTGCAATTTCATATTAAATCTTAAGTCACCTCTGGACAACGGGGCACTTTTCCCCATGAGGACTCTGCAGCCAGCACTGATACACTAGAGATGTGAAACTGGATGTGGGGAGGGAGCTCTGAGAGCGGACAATGGCAGGAGGGGACCCTTGTCCATCCCTCCCTTAGATACGTGACTGCAGCTGCATTCGCCAGTGGGCATTACACTGTGTTCTGGGTCCCACACTTCTAAAATACAGCATATATCTGTGGTTGAAAAAATTTAAAAAGGAAAAAAAAAAGGCTTAAGCGTGAGGACAGTTATCTATTTAATAAGCTTACCAGGACTATAACTCATATCTGATTTTGCTTCTGGAGTTTTGTTTTGAATCTGACCTTTAGTCTGGCTGAATAAAAAACTTTGTTTTCTTTTACTGCTAAGCCGAGTTGGCCTCATACCTCTGGGGGAGTCGAGGAACCGCAATCACAGAGTGCAGACACTCCTGACAGCCCTTTCCTGCAGGACACCTTTAGAGGGTCCAGGCGTTGCAGAACGTTTCCCAAAGACCCGTGAAGGGCTTGCTTAGCTTCAGAGCCCTGCCAACAGCTGAACCCGGGGAGGGAGTCTCCGCAGCAGGAACGGGTTTTCCCTTCAAGGACAAAAGGGCTGAAAGATGCTTTCATGCAAACAAAGCAGTTCTTTGCAGGCAGCCCAAATCCAATAACGTCATCTCTCACCTTTGATACATTGTCCAGTCACTTGTCCAAAGCCATGAGTGGGGCTGTGGATAAAATACACCCAGTTCTCCCCACTTTCTGGCATCACCAGCAAAGCCATGGGATTGCCTTTGTTGCTTAACTCCTTTCAGCAACACTCACTCCTTCAAAGAGCCCCTCAGCTGTTTGCACCGTATACAGCTTCTTTTCATGGTAGGAGAGCTTTCTAGTTTTCAGTGTCCCAAATGTACCTTTGGGAAATAACTGTAGAGACGGCATTCGCCAGGTATGTGTCTCATGAGCTTTCAGAAAATCCAGCACCACATTCACCCTGTATTACGTGAAACCACACTGGGACTAAGGAGCCAAAGAGGCTCCTTACAACAGAAAGGTTGGCAGGCTTCTAGGGCAACCGTTTTCCTTCCCCTGCCTCTCACTCCCTTCCCGTAAGATGAAGATAACACTGCTATCCTGCTTTGTAAGGCTTTTTGAAAGAAAAAAGTCATGGGGGCAATGGGGGAGGAGGCATGTTTTGATTTTGAGTGAGCCACTAGGAAAGAAGTGCAGTGTCGGAGCAGGGAGGGGAAGGAGCTGGGTTTGTTATCCCTCCTTCCACTCCTGCTGCTGCCAACCGAAACAAAAACACAAGGGGGAAGGTTAAAGCTGAGAAAGAGTTTGCACACACTCAGTTTTGGAAAGCATCCACTCCTTTCCTCTTCAGCATCAAGCCCCCTGGGTATAAACAAGGTGCCCTGTGAAACCTGGGGTGCAGTGGGGGTGCGGGGTACGCTGCCGCCCCGTGCTAGGCACCAGCAGTCCTGTGCTCTGCCTGAAGGCTGGCTCTCCCGTGGCGCAAAAGCAAACACCTGCTGTTCATATGCATGACATCAAATAGTGATTCCTCAGCCCCTCTGCCACCCAAGACACAGATGACCCAAAAACCCCTCTCTTTCTTACACAGAAATAAAACAGTGGTGTAAAACGGGAGATGCACAAAGTCATGTAAAGACTGCAGACCTGCCTTGCTCTTACCATGATTTTTTAGAAGATGGAGTACAGGTCGCCTGCTCATCTCCTGCCTTACTGGCAGGATTTTTCACAGCACAGAAAACTGCAAAGCAGCGTGAAGGACTTCCTTCATTTTAATGCTATTTACTTTTCATTGTTCATGGGTTTTTTGCTGTATGTGCTCAGGCCAGAAGAGCATCACGGCTGAACGCGTAATTCCCCCTATGCAGTACAAGAGATCAGTAGCAGCACTCTTGCTATCAGTCCCTGAGGTTTGGCAAGGGGATTTTGTTAACAGGGGTGCCTTATCCTGTGCACCACGGGAACACTGGAGAAATTGCCAGTCCCGAATCCTGTCAGCACGTTTGGTGAGGAGGGGGAGCATGCCAACTTACTTTGTGTTTGTTCTTGCCACGGTCCCACATGTCAAGCCTGCCTCAGCTCCCCAGGAGCTCATTCAGTGCCGTGTTTTGGCTGCTTTAAATAACACGTATGCCAGGGACAGGGAGAAAAGTCCAGCCAGTGGGAGCGGCAGGCAGCAGGGATGGGGAGCGCCGTCACCTTCTAGAGGTAAGAAGGTCACAATGAAACATCTCATAACCCCAGGTATCTTGGTTCAGTGCTTGTGGGAGGGGAAGATTAGAGGGGTTCTCCTTTGAAAGCAAATGTTTATCCCCGATTGCAATGCATTAATTAGTTTACGGGTCCAAAACCCTCAAGGGTGCATCTCAGAGTCATATAATGTTTCCAAGGACTTCTTAGATTTACAATAGCTGATAGATGTGTAAAATCCCAAGTAGCCAGGAACTCCCTTGTGAATCCAAATGTGCAGATGCCACAAAGCAAAAATTATCTCTGCTATTGTTACCATTAACTTACACTCGGAATTTTCCCCTGTAGGTTTATCTTTTTTTTTTTTTTCCTTACTGGCTCCCACATGTTTACGGAGATTACACTTACTTTTAATTAATTCAGGTCAGTTTTGATAACTCTTCTCACACGAATGCAGAGGAAGTGAAGCACCACGCTTTCTGGAAAACTGAAACATACTGTTGGGATATTAATCCAAAGGCCCCAAGACAGAAAAATAAAACTAAAATTGAAGTGATCCATGAGGCTGACACAAGGGAATTCCCTGGTCTAAATTTTGCTATTTCCTTCAACAAAAATATCTGAAATCTAAATGAGTATTTACGCAGAATTGTACTTTGAATAAACTACTCTGAAATAATGAAAATGCTGTTCCACTGCTTCAGTCAACAAAGCACAAGCGGGAAAGCCAACCTTCTTCCATGACAACAGAGAACCGTTTCTTGTTGGTTGCATCCTGGCTGAGCAGGTTCAGTGAGATAAACAGATGCTAAAGAGTCGGCAGTTACAGACACAGACCTATGAAGCTCTTTCCTTGATTATTAAGAAAAAGAGGAATGTGTGAAGAAATCTTGGAAGAACATTACAGCCCAACCATTTGGAAATGCACCGTTTTGGTGGACCTGTCCTGGGTAGCGAGGGGTGTTTCAAAATGACATTTTAACCACGGTTCTTGGGTAGCCGCTGCTTGAACCCATCAGTCGTCACCATCTCATCCCCCTTACCCGTCCGCCCAGCCCCGCTCCCCAGGGCAGGGGCAGCCCCGTGAACTCCTGGCCATGGGAGCCAAGCCCATGGCTGGGGGACTCTCCTGACGGTCTGTTTTCACAGCATGGAACCCATTTCACACCACCCCTCTCCTTCAGGTTTCCCTCTCCCTGGGCCTGAGTAACACTACTTGTGGCACTGGCTTCAATAAGTAACTTTTTATTGTGTCTAATCATGTGCAAATGTGCTAAAATTGGTAGTTTTTAGCAAACAGTTATGGAACATATTACCGTAAGGCATTTGTTCATGGCGTGACAATGATTGGCCCCATGCCACTTAAATGTTTTATTTAATAATGTGGGAATTTCAGTGTGTTTTCCTTTCATTATTTTTAACTTGAAAACAGAAACAGAAAGCCCCTTCTTTAAAGTTAAAACTTTACCGCCTAGAGTCTGTCAAAAGCAATATAAGCATCTGGATTTTAAAAAGGGAGCTTTTGCAGGATGTTAATTTAATATACTGGCATATTTCATGCATACTTTTTATATTTTGTATGCTTGAAGCTATCTCCACAATGACCACCCAGGAACAACAGACTTTTCAAAATTCAAAACTTACGGGCAAAAGATGATGTTCATGTAACGTTGTGCATTTCAAGTAATATCTGCCAATCTTGGAAACCAAATGCTGTGCGTAACACTTCAGCTGTTCCCTGCAATGCATTTATAGAAGCCATCAGGTAAAATAAAAGGGTTTACATTATAAACAATCTAACCTTTATCTCCTGGAGTGTTATGCTTCCAAAACAATTCCACTTTTAATAAGGTATGCTATGAACAGAAACATTTTAAATCTTACATTAGTAAGAACTTTGCAAGGTAACATCTCAAGCTGACACTTTTTTGGCCAAGATGCCACTTTGCATTGCACATCATGTGAGGAGAATTAATAACCAAGTATGGATTGCTATTCTAAATTGGGAACTTCATTAGGATAAGGAAAAACATGCATATGTCTTCCTCTAGTTTCCTGAAAAACTTCTGCTGAGTTCTTTAGCAGCAGCTCCTCAACTGGAAAAGAGCTCTCCATCACTTAACAGAAGTGCTGCGAGTACTGATGCTGGCTGGTTTATGCATTTCAGGAACAAACACATTTCTTTAGAAACATAGTCTAAAAATACCATGTGTTCCATGTGAGGCAGTTCTGTTTGTGCAAGTGATTTGCTCATACATTTCCATAAATCAAGTTTGGAAGCAAAAGGGAAAAAAACCCCAACATATTTATTTTTAGCTGAACTCTTCCATTTCAGAACTTGATCCTTCTTTTTTTTCCTCTTTTTTTTAATTTTTTTTTTTTTTATAATTTGCCTGTCTACAACTATTCTGTGGGCTTTCTTTAGGTAACTATGTTGAAGCTCCCATTTCATACAGTGTGGCAAACCCATCTCACTCCTATTGAC
>WKFP01014807.1:125916-157566 GCA_011057875.1 Pterocles orientalis | reverse complement strand
AAAAAAAAAAAAAAAAAAAAAAAAAAAAATCCTATCTCCTTGCAAAGCAGGCATTTTTCCTGTGATTTCAGAGAAGGCAAAAAAGTTTGATGCTCTGGTCTGGGACCCAGGTTAGCGGTCCAAAGCTGTGACTTTAAACCAGTCACTTCTTCCTCTCCCTTTACAAGCCCATTCTTCTCCTTGTAACTTCTTGACCATTTATGGTGCTTTGTTCACCCACTGAACAGCTGACAGTTGCCTGCATTCCTTCTCTCCCGTCATCGGGATGGTTCGAGGTTTTCTTCCTAATCGCACCTAATTGGCTGTTTAAAATGCATAATCCTCTTTAGAAGATTACTCTAGCGGAGGCTTTCAGGAAATGTGTGCTCTTGGGTTACTGAAGGTCTTTGGCGTAAAGGGCTTGTGGCTTTCTACCGGATCCTCCCCCACCGCATCATTAGAGATGTTTGGAAGAATGCACAAGCAGCTTCCAGAAGTCTTCTACAGCATTGCGTTTCCTCCAGGAAACAACAGCAGCTGAAGGGGGAGATATAAGTTTGGGCTGGTGCTTTGGAGGATGTGATGCAATACAACAACAAACTGGATTAATTAACAGGCATTTTTAACTGAATGAACTGCCTTCTAAGAAGCTCATAACATGGATAGTTTAAATAATTGAATTTTATCAAAAAGAGAAATAAAATCAATATTTACAAGAAACTACTCATCTACCATCAGTGTTCTTCCCAACCCAAAGGCTGAAAGATATGATACTGCAATATAGTGAAGTCCTTAATCAATCAGGAGGAAAAGGTGAGGAGAAAAGAAAGAAAGAGAATTACAAAAGAATTAAGATTCCTAACCTCCTAAAGATCCAATATCCACTGTTGGAAAAGGGATATCTTCTATAATAACCACATTTATTATGCATTGCTAGTAAAATCCTGACAGGTTTATCAAGTCATTATACAGAAACCCTACCACCAGTGCACGCTCACATACCAAAAGCCCACAATCTAAAATTACATGTTTGGGCATTCATTGGATAAGAATATTTCAGGAGGGAAGCTGGGTGAAAAAAAGAGAAGAGATAAAAAGAAAGAATCTCTTAATAACATGAGAGGAGTCAGGCGTATCTGGAATTCTTGACAACCACATTATTTCCACCATCGTTATCTCAACGTTACCCTGTAAGCTCCCTGAAAATACCTTGAAAAAACTATACCTCAGAATCCACTGATCTTATGAAACTGCTAGTTTAATTTGTCTAAACCAACATCCTCCTCCACAATTTCTCTCTTTACAAAAGTTCTTAACAGACATGAAGTGCCCAGGAGAGAACAGAGTGATAGCACGGCACACAGCAGCTTTAAACACAAATCGGTTAAAAATACACCAAAATATTGCAAGTTTTCAAACTGACTTCCAAGCAGCTGGATGTTTCGATAGAGCAGAAACTATACGGGTAGAAAGTGAGGCTGTGTTTTCGGAGGAAAGGTTATGATGACACTTAAGAGCGAAATCCAGTTTACCCAAGAATAAGCGCCAATAAACAGCTTAAGATGGAGAGCTGAGCACAGGCCTCCGCAATCACGCCAGAAATGTGTGAAATTTATCATAAGCCTCCCTGTTATTTACCTCACTAGAAGGAGCACAGTGCTAAAAAGCAAAAACAAACAAACAAACAAACAAACCAACCCACCGGCCCCTGAGGCTGTCAAACAAACTAAGGCAGGAGACAAAGGCGGTGAGACCTCGTTCAGCATCTTGGCATGGGCGGCGCGGCAGACACAGCGGTCCCAGTTCGACTTTATGTCACCCAGTCAGTGCAGACCTGGGGACATCAGCTCCCACCGTGTGATGCTTATTTATTTTATTTACACCAGAACAGCAGAGAACAAAGGCAAAGCAAATTAGGGCTCATGCAGAGTTTGTTAACAAAGTGTGTGTGGATGCCATTTCCAGGTGACAGAATTCAACCTAGGCAGGTCTGGTAATTAATCTCCTTGATGAATTTGCCCAAAGTCTTCTTGACTGTTGTGCTCACCAGCAGCAACATCCACTGCAACTACAAGTTAGAAATCACAGAGGTATGTTCGAAAAATGAAGTTCTAATGGTGAATTTGAATAAACTGACCTGAAACAGAGTCACCCAGGCATCTCTCGGGGAATTTCCAGGCAACCTCAGAAGCAGGGAACTTTCTTCTTCATGCTGGCTCTGTTACAAGTGAAAAAAAGGTGTAGTAGAGTCAAAAAAAAAAAATGGACAAAGTATCATCTTTAATCTTTGCACAACAAAAGATTAGAAATATTAAAAAACCCAAATGGCTAGGTTTGGTTAGAGACCCGAGAAGCAAAGAGAACGATAACAGAAACTTGAAAATTTACACAGAGGAAAATGAGCAACGAAAGCATCAGAGTCAGACACGATCGAAGCGCACCGAAAGCAAAATGGGGCCAAACCCACACCACTGTCTCAGAACACTGAGTAAGGCCTTTCTATGAGATGCCAGGCTTTAAAAAGCTGCGCTGCAAACTGAGATACCAGACTTGTCACTCAAAAACTTCCAACCTTTCTATGTTTAAAAAAAAGTTTAAATTTTCACTGAAACATGGCTGGGTTTTATGGAGTTAGAACTAACCAATAGTTTCATAAGATGCTGTTCACTCATTTTGTCTATTCCGTCTGAACCAGGAAAACTAGAGAACTCTTGAAAAAATCTACCCTTAAAGCATTTTCCTAAAGAAATCTGGAAATGTGGAAAAGAAATTAAAATACTCCTAAGTTTTTTAAAAAACAAAGCACTTGCTGCGTGCTAGCACAGAGACTTTTGACTGGATTGACCAAGGAAAAATGATCCACAAAGAGGGTTTAGACGTTGAGCCCTGATAGATGGTTACAATAACTCTAATAAAGCAGCTGTTGTTGGCGCTACCAAAGTTTACATATCAATTTATGACAGTGTGATGTTTCGGTATAGTATTGCTTAGTAGCAATTAGTTTTATTTGGAGTCATTAGGTGTTCAGTTACTCACAGAGGCCCACGGTGTTAGGAACCATACGGAGTTTGTTTGCAAATTTCTGCTTGAAAAGTCTTTGAGTATTACACATATTTATTGCAACCCAAAATTCAGAGAAAAAAAAATGATGGAAGCAATGCTCGCAATAAAAAATAACGTCAGGCAGCATAGAATGTATGAGATAAGGCCAAGGTGTCTAAACCCAAATTATCCAAATGTCAGTGCTGCTGCCCGCTTAGCAGACAGGAATGGGTTTCAGCCAGCACTGCAGCACCGGCGCAGCTCCACCCAAAGAGCGTTTCTGGGGCGTCTGCAGAGACCAGGTCAGCGGCAAGTAGGCAAACATAAGGTCACCCCTCTTTTCCTGTGCACAGACTTCCTCCGTCCTAACATCCTGATCTGTTAGAAGCAAAATCATACGCCCTTCCAGATGAGGCTGTTTGTGCAGACAGATCAAAGCTTTGTGCTTGCAGGAACTGCACGGGTACCATGGGGTCTGCACTACTGCAGTGGACCCTGACTGCTGCTTCAGGTCGGATCCTGGCCAAAACCTCCCCAGCACAACAGCAACGGCATTGCAGTAATGTTGCCTCTTGAACAAAAGGGTTGCACATTTTCCTGTGGAGAACTCTGAATCTTATCTACAGCCTGGTTCCCCAAGACAGAGAGTGTTTTAATTGTCCCATTAATAAAACCTTAAATATCAATTGCTCAAATGCCAATGATGTTAAAAGAAATGTAAATACGAACTGCCAAAGTTTAGATGTCCCAGTGACCGTAAGATACTTTACCAGTTATACACATGCACTTTGATGGAACTGCACCCGCTTCTGGAGCAGAGGCCCTTCCCTTAGTTAAACAAGGTCTGAATTAACAAGATTAACATGGTGCTACTCTAGTAATATTTGCCCTTGTATACCACTCATGGATAGTATACAGCATGTGATATACTCCAGCCCTCTGCATGTTAATTCCAGGTCACAGTTTAATTAGCCTATGCATAATATATTTGAGGCATCTCTATTTGTGATGTGATTGCTTTTGTGTTGGGGATTTAAATCAAGAATCCTTTCCCATATCTCCACTCCGGGCAGGGGAAGACCATGCTGGTGTTAGCAGAGGCACAGCAGCCTTTGGAAATCCTCTACTGACCACGGGGTGAGATTGAGGAGCAGCAGTACCACAGCCTTCCACATTAAATTGTCATCTCTCCAAAGCACACTCTTAAGAGTCTCGGCCAGTCTGGGTTGCATGCCTACGCATACAGACTGATGCCTAGTGATTTTAGCTACTTCTTTTTCAGCATGGAAACCCAAAATTGTTTCCAACATAAATGTCCATCCTTGGATCACAGCTGGAGAGCAGCTGATTGCTTTCCTATGAAAATGAGACCTTGTGTGTTACACAGAAAATTGTAAGCACTGACACTGAGGCTTTAAGATGTTTCACAGCAAATATTTTCAAGAAGCCATGCTATGAGGACCTCTGAAGAAGTTAGAAAAAGCTCACAAACGTAATAGCAGTATTTTTTTGGTCTCCCTTCTTTAGCTTTTGCCTTATACAGAGACATGGTCTCCTGACTCTGTAGTAATTAGGATTAAGATTTTAAATTATTCAAATTACTATTACTTGAATTTAAAAATCAAAAGTTGCTTATACTGAAGTTTGTGTCAATGTTTCTAATAATTAAGGAATTACTGACTAAAGCAATCTAAACAGTATACATTAAGTATAGTCAAAGATACAAGATATCACAAAAACAAAAATCTAAAGAGTTTGAGGGCATGATATCAAAACCAGAAGTATATCCATGTAATTATTCAACACCAAACTTTAATCCAATTAATAAAAGCACGGAGGGTCTAAAGCAATTTGGCTAGCACACACAAATCACTCTGTTGCACTAATCACACGCTCAGACTAATTGCACACCTGATTCTAAAATAAACCTCACAGCTTAAAACATTAAGCAGAGGGCTAAGACACTGATGCTGAGGGTGATAAGATACAATTATGTGTTCACTGTGTTTTCATTAGGCTTGTTTCAAGCATCAACGCTAGCTTGGTCTACAGCAACCCAGGAGTCAGACTGAGGGTGTTCATCGACACCCAGAGATACACGCCTCTGTTCTGGTAACACTACAACCTGCACACCCACCATCCTCACAGGGCAGCAGGGCAAGAAAGAAGAGTGAATCGAGGTCATTTACACATACCTTGGGCTCATTTCATTTCTTTAATATCACTTTAAGTTAGTCCTCGCTACTTTTCTGCATTTCTGTGGCCACCAGTGGCGTTTCTTTCTCAGAGAATATTGTCCTTTACACAACGTGTGCCTCGAAAGGCTCTGCAGAAACCTTCATCTAGATTTCTGAAGATGTCCTGTCCTTTCTTATGGTAACAAGTTACATCTAAGCGTACACTTTAAATGATGTATCTCCCACTATAAGCCATATCTTTGCTTTGCTGTTTTCAGATTCTTCTGTACAGTCTTTGTCCCAAATGAGTGCCACCTGTTTCCAGCAGCAGAATACCCTATTAGTCAATTGCTATCAATTAACTTTCAGCAACCACACACTGCATTACAAAAGGATTATGAATGTAGATCAGATCTCAGTCCATCACAGGGAGGGAATTAGGTGTATACATAATCAAAGTCCATTGCACCATATTCTGTACGTAAATCACCCCAGCAGGGCAGCAGCCCCCAATCTATTAATGAAAATTATTTGTATTAACATAAAGAATTATGAACTTGAGATCAGAAAAGGAGTTATTTCACTACAGAAATTAATCCTAAATTATATTACACCCTGTGCATGAAGAATTCCTAGGTTTCTTCTTAATTCACATGTTTTCTTGGTATTTAGATATCACAGTTTCTTTCTGTTCTTGGGTCTGGCAGATTAACAAATACAACTACATTTGTGGTCCATCCTAATTCCAGCACCATGATGAACCTCCAGCAGCAGCGGTGTCACAGCTGACAATTAAAAACATAACAACTCACTGTTGGGAACTGGCAAGTGATGCACGCGGCAATCTGACACTTCTTCATTTCTCACATGCTGCTTTGGCTCTTAAGCTTCATGATCCCTGTTAACACCAATACAGATTGGGAAGCTGAACTCAGATGTAATGACTGCAAGCTCTTAGAGATCATAGCCCTGTTACTAGACGCCAAACTGAATGGACTGCAGAAACAAGCAACAGCAAAAATGGTATTAACTCAGTAGTCACTGCTTGGAGATACAGGTTCACCCAATATTCTCTCTCTCTGGTCCTTTGTGATAAAACAACATGCATGAGGAAAATGATTCTTTCTCTCCAGCTGCAGATTTTTGGATCTACCATTGTCTTTTCTTGCTCTGTTTCACTCCTGACATTCCCATGTTTCCCAACTATTTCTAGTTTTGACAGGTCTAAAGAGAAATGAAAATCAAATGTGATCCTCTAAGGAGTAATTTCAATGTACCAGGTTTTCTGTGTTAATGAACTTGCTGTTTAAAGGCTAACCCAGAGTCATGGAAGCCAGGGACAAAGGCCACTGAAACCAATGGGGCCTTGATCTGTCCTACACTCAAGAAACCTTACTGTGTTTTGAGACAATACCAGCTGCTGACATGATAATCACTCTTTCACAGAGCCAGGACCTGGGGACATGTCTTAGACGAACCTCTCTCCAGGGTTCCCCTTTGTGATTTGGGCATCACAAAGTGGGAGCGTGTCTGTGTTCTCATGTGTACTTCATCTTCAACAGCAAAACCAAACTGCAACGTTGGACCTTATCCTGGCAGACTTAAGGCTAATGTGCTTTTCCATCCCAACACACACTTGTGGCTTCCGCAATTGTAAGTTATGTGTAAGTACGCAAGTGTACGGAGAGAAACGAACCTCATTATCACACCAACCACACTGACCTAACCCCAGATGAACACAAGCCAGCAAGAGGAAAAAGCCAGCAAGAGGAAAAACACACTGTATTTATCAGGAAAACACTTTTTCTTAAGGATCAGTTTCAATTTATCAGGACATTTTTGTTTCTGAAGGAAGAAACAAAAAATGCAATTAGAGGAAAAGGCCTGACATATGAATGTCATTTGTATGGTTAAGCGCAGGTAGTATAGTGTTCCGTATTTAATTCTCCTCCTCCCTGTCTTTCTGGTATAGCGCAAATGAGAAAGTGAAACTTTGGTAAAACATCCATGAGCTTCATTAAGTTGTAACACTGTTTATTTTACAATAGAGTTCTAAGTTGCATTGATCTCTGCTCTGTCTTTCTGGTCCTTCCCATGAGTGGCTGGACAGAGGCTGGCACTTGAGAGCATCCCGACACGTGACATTCCAGTTGCACAGTGCTTTCTCGTGATGGTGCTGAGCAGAAGTGTGACAGTCAATGTGCTGCACAGGCACACAACTGGACGCAGATCTGTGGGTCTGGGGAACCCAACATACCTTGTAGAGGTCACCATCTAACAGAGGGACTTTCCATGCCCCAACTGATGAACCTGTGATCCACCACAATGCCCACCAAGAACCAGTACAGCAAAGTCCCCGCTGCTGCTGAAGTCAAGGGCAAAATTACCACCTGTTTTGGGGGGGGCAGTTCAAGGTTGGGAATCCAGTCTCTGTTTAATGAGACCCCCATTTGCCAACTGCCGAAACTGGTTTTCCAGACTTGCATTCCTGATTTACACCACAGTAATTATTTACACCACTGTACACACTCAATTAGCCAAGCCACTTGGTTGAAAGCTATCCAGAGTAGACCTACAAAACTAGATGACATACTAGAAAAATGGATGTACGTAAAACCAATTCAAATGTCATGAAATGTCATATATGTAACATACAAACAACTTGGCTTCAGCCTGCAAAGAAACTGGGCAGAAAATAACATTTCTCCCTAAATCCCAGAATATGATGCACTCCCCATTTACTTCCCATGAGAGTACTTTGGTGTTTATATCCCAAAGTCATGGATGAGAACAGAACATACACAGGAGCCTGTACCTTAATCCTGCTAAAAGCTCTGAAAGAGAAATCTCACAGATCATGCAATGCTCTAGCTTACTGTTCAGCCACACAGAAATACATAATAACTTTATTCCAGCATTAAAGCTGCTGGCTTACTTTGGACATAACCCTTTCTATAACCTGTCCCCATGAAATTATCTCACTACTACCTTGCTCAGAGCATTCATCTCTCTATTACCCATAATTATTACAACGTACTCCCTTTTGCCCTTTTATTTCCACGAAGACAGCTATAATTACAGAGCAGTTTCTTGTCTTCGACATCCTTGCCTCACTAAGAGCAGCAGACGTCCATCAGGCTGTGTCGTTAATCTTACCCATAATAACAGAACTTGTAATATTCTAGAATCAAATCCATTTTACAGCTCATTTTACAGCTCCAGGGTTAGTTGTAACAGTGACAGCTCCTTTGAGATGAGATTAATACATCTTTTACAAAACATGTTGAGCATTTGTTCTGATAACATTTTCTGCTAGTTTTGATGTCCTCCACTAGATTTTTTTAATAACTACCGTATTCCACACAATGATGCAAAAAACGCTAGTTTTCATACTGATGCCTGAAAAACTTTCCTCCCTGCACTCTCTTTTATGTTTTTCTTGTATTTTTTTAAACTACTCAGAGACTTATAGAGTCATTATGAAGGTTTCAGTTTTAATTCTTCTTAAACCTGTTATACAAGAAGAGATGCATCTTATAGATTTCCTGACAGCTTAATGACCTGGACTTTTAAAAATGTTTTTTCTTTATTAGCTATGCTGGAAAGGAAACCACCATCAGCACTGCTTCTAAGAGAGAATAAATAAATAAAAAAAAAAAAAACACAACAAAAAATGGGGATTGGACATAAGGAATTTTGTAAGTCTCAATTTAAAATGCTTGTTTTCAGTGGCAGGCAGCTTTAGGAATGAATTATACACAACGTAAGTACATTGAAATTGCCATTGTGACTTACATTTATGGGTTACAATACAAATAAAAGACCAGCCTGGATTTTGAGCAGGTGGGTTCTGGGCAGTGGATTTGAAACTCTTTGAACTTTGGGGGAATTAGATGCAGGCTGACATTTGTGGCTTTGGTTCATCTCCGCAATGTTTCACAAAACCAGAATATCAAACTCAATTTCCTCAGAAGCTGGAATTGCTCTGACCTACCTCTGAACATCATGGAGGCAGTAAGTGAGTAAGGTTCAACAAGTGATTCACTGAAGTTCACTGAAGGATTTGAAAATTAGAAAACACTATCTCAAATGTAAAAAAAAAATTTACAGTTTCACAAGCAAGGAAGCCTGTGGTTTATACAGGACAGAGGGCATGCAAGCATTGCACACAGGTGTGAGGCAGATCATTTTAGATATCACATACTTTCTTTTCACCAAAATCTTTTTGTGAGATTTTCTGTGTATGGTAATCTGAACTAACAAGATCCAGACACTACTAGCTTTAATGGAATTGTTTGTAGCTGTTACTGGAACTTTTCATAGCTGGTATATTTGAAAATGTCAGTGTTAGTGTACTGATGCAAACAACCCTTTTGACTCTGTTTGCTACGACTATTCCCTTAATCAGCATAATAATATCATCAGACTGGCTATTATTCATCCCAAGAAAATCCTATTGATTTCACTGGGGTAGTATTAGACTTTGAACATTTACAGCTGCTGGATTATACTCCTGGCAGCTTCGTATGGATCTCTCCCATCCTCCATTGGTTTCTGCCCTCCACAGAGCTTTCCTCACCCAGAAGTCTTCACCCTACCCATTAGAGCCCAGGGGTCCTCTGGGATGTGAGTCAGGCCAAAAGGCAATCAAAGGTTGTTCTAACATCTATTACTTGAAATTGTGCCTTGTTATGTTGAAGGGTCAATTAACTGTCAGATATGCAATTACACAACCTATGTTGTATCTCATTAAATCAGATATGAAGCAAAGAATGATTTTTTTTTTTAAGATAAAGATTACCCTAGTATCCAAAACACCTGAACAGCATTCATGCATAAAATTTATCCTGGAGCTATTTGGGATGAGATTGCCAAAATATTACATGTCCTTTGACTCACTGACTTTAATGAGAGCTGAGTGTCTGATTCTTTATGTATTGCTTAGAAATTTGGGACCACGGGAAACGCATGTCTCAAAGTCCCTGAAAGCATAGTATTGCATGTATTTTAACTGTTCTATTAGCACTTATTAATGAAGACAACACTGAAACACAGGAGTAAAAAAGTTAAACCCTCAGAGGAGTGATGGACAGTTCCTTGTATGGCTGCAGCAAAAGCCGGTCACAGAAACAGTCACAGCTGTATTAACTAAGAGATTGGAAAAACTTTGTGATATGCAAGTGCTCCCCAATCCCAGATGCACATCATATTGTTTGGGGTTTTTAAAAAATAATATAATGGTTAACTTTTAATTCCAATGTCTACCTCCACTGCTGCTGGAGGTAGACATTGGAATTAGAATTTCATGAAAGATGATTACAGAAGTTACAGGACAGAAATCTTCCTTCCAAACTGAATTGGACAGGTAAGAGTAAAAAAAATTAGTCTTACATTTCCTCTCTTGCTTGTGAACAGTAGAAGCTACTTTTGCCCCTCCAGCCCAAATGCACAGCTGCCCATTTACACTGGGGTTGACTGAGGCTCAGAGAAGGGTTAAATCTGTGTGAACCCTCTCAGCATCCCACCCCCCCCACCTCCTTTCCAAAGTGTGTTTCACTTCTGTGTATTTCTAGTCACACTAAAATCAACCAGCTCTTTAGCTCCTTCAGAAAGACAAATCCAGTGAGAAACCCAGCTCGGTTTTAAGACTGGAGATCTGGATAGACTCAGATCAGACATTCAGATGAGCCTAATTCAACTTCAAATGCATTTAATTTGACATCATATTTCTTCCTCTTCTTATCTCATATGATGTCAAGAAAAAAATTACAAGACACGTAGGCAGACTCTAATGATGTGTTGCTCAGCCTGTGTTCTTTGCTAGTACGAAATCACTCACAAGCATTTACTCGGTTTAGCAGGGGACGAGAGTATCTTGTGTACCGTTGGTAAGTCACTACACTATTGCCAACCTTGTATGACCTGGGTTTCTAAATGCAAATGTCTCAGTAAACTTTGCTGTTGTCACCATCTAACCTCAGAGTACTCTTCAGATTAAGGATAAAACAAAACAGGGAACAAGCTGTCCTTCATTTGCTAAAAAGCGTTTCGCTGCTAAGATTGTAACTTTTAATTAGGCAAGCAATAAATACACGAGAGTTGGGCAGACTATAAAACTGTAATTACCTTTTAAAATTACTGCTAACAAGCAAATTAGCCACAGCGTGGAATAGCAGCAGATCAATAGCAACAGTAAAACTAAAAAGATTTTGCTGATCGTGTATTGTCTGTGGATGCGAACTGCAAAAGAGCTCCCCACAGGCCTCACAACAATAACCTACAAAAGAATGAGACACAGAGGGTATCGAGCTCAAAGATGCTTCAATTTCCCTAGGTGGTGAGCGCTCGTCCCATCAAACCACCTATTAGTCACAAACTCATACAACCAAGAACTCTCAGGCCTCTTGAGGTCTCCTGTCATCTTGAAAGAGGTAATACCAGTGAGAGGCACTAGTTCCTCTTGAAGCATGTTCAGTTTATTGTTTTTCAATGGCTCAAGCAATTTACGATGGGGATGCTGCCAACACATATAAATAAGTTTGCACACCCGCTCTTCAGCAAAGGTCTGGAGGCTCACTGCAAATTAGTTAACTCCGAGAATTAAAACAATAAGTGGGTAGAAGCACTTAAAATCACAAGATTTTGCCACAGACAAAAAAAAAATCATTTCTTCGCATGCTTTAAAAGTCATTGGCTGATGTAGAGTAGCAATTGCACATTTACGAATGTTTCGTTTCGTTGTATATTTCATAAAAATAATTATAACTTTGCTTCATCAAACGCTGCTACAGTACACTTAGTTCTTCCCGAAAACGCTGAATGATACAGCTGTATTCTGTAAAAATGTCCATTTTTCAGCACTGAATACTAGCAAGGTTTGTATTTGAGAAGTGAAAATGTTGCTTTTAGACACCTGACAGTAGGATGTATTTTTGGTTTTCACTCACTATACTGTACCCCAAATAATGCAGAGAAATAATCTCACTGAAAACACCTGTTTAGGTACCCAATGCAACTGGTACATTTTCAAGAGCTATGTTTCTATCTTTGCATATGTATAAATTTTAGGCTTTATACAAACCATAACGATAGGTTTATTTTAAAATAAGTACACATAACCAAAAATACCCTCTTTTATCAACATGCTTGCTTACCAGCAAACCAATGAATTAATAAATAGATTAGATTGGATATTAGGTAGAATTTTTTTCCTGTGAGGGTGGTGAGGCAGTGGCCCATGTTGCCCAGAGAAGCTGTGGATGCCCCATCCCTGGAGGGGTTCAAGGCCAGGCTAGATGAGGCTTTGAGCAACCTGGGCTAGTGGGAGGTGTCCCTGTCCATGGCAGGGGGGTGGAACTGGATGATCTTTAAGGTCCCTTCCAACCCAAACCATTCTATGATTCTATGAAATAGGCTTAGTAAATATTTCAGATAGGATATTAACTGTAATTAGCAGTGTGTTAGTTATATAGTTCACCATCAGAAACTGCACATACAGCCCCACCACCTTAGGGGTAAAAATGATTTATATGGCAATGCCTTACAGTCTTCCTATTACATAGCCATTGTGTATGTGAAGACTGAAAGATAGAAATAAGGGTATATTAATTATAATAATGTTCTACTATTCTAATTATTCATTTACGGACATCCTGCTTATTATTATGCTATTAGAGTATGTTTTAAGTGGTTGTTCTATTAGTTGTCTTTTCTTGTACAATTTACAGCAACAGAAATCAATGTATCCAATACAAAGCCCAATGAACATTCAAAAATCTCCTTTTAATTACCTTAATTGAGTTGTATGTTGCGTTCTAGAACACCAGGAACACTAAATGCTTTCAGCTTCACCAGAAACATTCAAATAAAGATGATTCACTGTAAATAGCTTTTAGACAATTCATGACTCCAGTATTTAAACCCATGTGCTAAATGGGAATCCTGTAGGGAAGAAAAAAAAAAAAAAAGTAGTTCATAGTCACAGGGCTGTTCCTGATGGGACTAACTCTGGTCCCCATGTTGCTGGTCAGAGTGGTGGTGGAGCAGCATCCCCAGCAAGAGATGCTGCAGGACCTGCTAATGCAGCAGCCAGGCTGTGAAGACAAACTTGGGACACGTCACTGGGGGGGACTCCCCAGGCATCCACAAACCCCTTGGGCTGGAGGAGAGTTCTTAAAGCCAGGTCAGGCATCCCAGAGCCTGTTGAAATTCATGGTGAGGGGAGAGGTGGATGAACTAGAAGAGCAGAAATGTCCTGTGGATATGAAAAATGCTGACTAGGTCTCAGCCAGTGGGGCAAATAATAATTGTGAATCAGAGGCTGGTATTGCCTCCACCGCATTATTCAAGGTATGCTTCATTTCATTTTTAATATAAATATCTGTGTTACGCTGTGTGCCTGTGGTTTCATATTCCCAAGAGTGAGACTGGGGAAGAAATACCTGTAAAGGTGACTACAGGGCTTAAATTTTAAGTCCCTAAAGCCTGGGAGCTTTAGGTATGGGCTTGAGCCATATGTTTTATTTATTTTAGGAAGGGTCCCCTAGACATATTATTGAACCAGCCTTTGTTACTGTTATTGATATCTGACATAAGGTTATACTTAATCACTAACATTTAGTACCACCACTATGAGGAATCTGAAAAATCCAGTCTGACCAGCCAATCTACCATTATGGGAAATCCTTTCCAGACCCCGACAGGCAACTGCATAAATAAAACACACAGCAAAATATCAAACCAATGAATAAGCTGTCGTATAAATAAGCCAAACAAGCTCCTAAAAACCACACCAGCATGTAAAGTAGGAAAACAGAGATCTATGCCATCAGAATGAGACATACGAACCAGGACAGCAAATGCACTTTCTTGCAAGGGATCAGGCGATGGAGGGGCAGGCAGAACAGCTGGACGGGGCTCTGACTCCCACTCAGTAGCCACACACTGGAAGCAATAAGTAGTACCTTAAGTCGCTAAGAGTCAGGAGTGTGAAGTTGACATTTACACCAGCACAGTACTTAGCCAGTAAGCTCAACCCAGCCCTGTATTTACTCACTCACACCATGCGGATCCCAAATTAGCCCTTTTCCAATATCTGTATTAAATACCATTTATTTCTCTTCCAGCTTCAATGTTGCTGAATCTGCATTCCAGCTGAGACTCAAAAGACATTATATCAATTTTAGCATTTCTGAAAATATGAGAGAAGTAGAAATCGTGCAGATCATGTACACCACAGTTACATTAAAAAAAAAAAAAAGAGACTAGTAACAGATGCTTTAATCACAGTGTTGCATATAGTAACCATCCCCTTTTCCCACAAGCTAAGTCTGTAATTATTATGTACTTGTATGGGGGACTCATATTTTAGACACGTAGCCGTAATGACAGGTTTTTGTCTTATTTTTCCCCATTCGTGTTGCTACATTTTTATTTTTAAATTAGAAACAAGAATCCACACAACGTCAAAAAATACACACTGAAATATTTTCTAAGAAATTAGTGAGCAAATCTGTCAATGGAAAGTTATTGTGTGCCACTGACTGTGGTTTTAAAGAATAAAACCATTTATGAGATTTGTGATATTGCTCATGTGTACTCTACTCTTCATCCAAAAAGAAGCTAGCTAACTGTTTTTAAGAATAAGCTTCACAAGAGTATTTTTTTTCTTTTCACACAGAAACATGTTTGGTTTGGGAATAAGAAATGAGTTACTCGACCTGTTGTGATGGATCAGATGTCGGAGTCACTACACCACACTTACTTCAACTGAAATCAAGTCTCTGCAAAAAAAAAGGGAAAATATCCGTTTATATGCACAGCTCCTGGTTGACTGGTCTCTGATTCATGATGGTAGTAAAAAGAAACAACAATAACAATAAGAAATAATTTTTTAAAAGCAGGCTTTAGGTATTTAATACTACACATACTTCATTGCAGTGTTCTGGAACATGACATAAAAAAGCCCTAGCAATGGCAAGGAAGTAAGGGAGCTGGAGGGGGCAAACAAAGCCAAGTAAAATAAAAATAATGTCTTAAGATGATATTTTATACTTTCTTTTAAAACTAATTCTGGTCACTAAAAAAAAGAAAAAAGCAAAACCAATACCCCCACCATCCAAACAAACAAGCAAGAGCTAAAAGCAGGGAGGAAAAGAAACAGTCATAGGAAATGAGAGGGAGACACGCAGATGATACACAGCATGTCAGACAGAAATAATAATACAAAGCCAGGAAATTGTTGTCCCCTAATGATGACTTTGGCCCACAGTCATGCACAGCACTGCTTACCCCACCTTCCAATGCTGTTTGGATAGTTAACTGTAATACATGCTATAGTGCTAGTTTTCATATTTACTCATTTTTATATTAATTCCACTTGCAGAGCTGAAGGAAAACACAGCTTTCTGCAATAACTTCTGCAAGGTGGATGCTGTCTCAACGCAGAATGAGCTCACTTTTATGGTCTTTTACCTCCTCATCTCTGACATCAATGGGAAACAACCATCTGGGTAACTACGCAAATACAGCTGTGAGAAAAAAATCTATGCCAGAAAATACTATTACACTCCCACCCAGCATTCCCTTAAGCAAGGAAGTTAGGTGACATGGACATCTCTCTGTCCCTCCTCTCTGCACCTGCACATGAGGGTCAGAGACAGATGGGAGCCTGGGTCTGAATGCTTGACTTGCAGGAGGCTCCTTTGGCTTTGCTGGCACCTTTGGCTCTGGCACTTACCTTGCAGCTTCTCATGTCCCTCGTACAGGTCTCTTGGAGCACAGGCCAAGAGATTTTTTTCATGACAAAGTCTTGTGGAATTTGTACTTGGTTTTGAATGCACGAATTTTGAAGTTTGGGGGTTTTCTTCTTCTGTTTAGTTTTTGGTATACTTGGCTACTACAACAAAAAGCTAGAAAAAGAAGATAACAATAAATTAAAAAAAAGTCAGGCTCACTAACAGATTTCTGGAATAATTTATTGCCTTTAGATTTTAAACTGGAATGTTTCACAGTAGCATTAATATGACAAACAAAAGCAAACCCAAACAATTCAAAGGACATTAATAGTTAATGTACGAAAACATATTTAAGAAACAGCAGGAATTTTGGATTAAATAGAAGCAGAAGTAAGGAGAGACAGCTGGGAGAGAGGAACAAGAAGGCTTGAAGCTTTGTGCCAACAAATGATACAATACAGTTTTTACAAGTCTCCTTTCTTTATTCTCTATTCAAATTTGGAAAAGCATTTTGCTACTGTCAGTAACATTTATGCACTGACTAAAGCTAAAAACACACTGGCTGTGTGAAGTTCAGTTTTTTTTTCAGCACAGCCTGTGTAAAATATATGCAAAACCTCCCAGTACATTGTGCTGAAACTTAATTTTTTTTTTTTTAATATAAGATGCTGGCCTTGCAGCCTTTCTGCACTTGAATAGTCACTTCAGGTCAATAATAACCATCCTGATATTTCAAAGCATTGCACATGCATTCATCTATCAACAGGAACATTTAGGCACAGAAAGACAAGTCCAGCAAATAAGGATTTACAGGATCAGGTCCTAATTTTTATCTGTCATATTTAAACCAATTTAAACTAAAAACCTTCAAAACCCAAGTTAAAATTCAGTACGTATAATTATGAATTAAACACAGAAAATAAACATCAGAAAGCAAGAACAGTAAGTTCGGTGCCTACGTATAAACTTTGGGTTCAGCATTCATATGTTTTACAACTGCCAAACCTTTTTCAGCTTTCTCTTGCTCCAAAATACACTTTAAAAGAACACACAGACATAGCTGTATGTGTACAAGTACATGTGTGTGTATTATACATTTAAAAAGATAATATTTCTGTACAGGGTGGAGAAATTGATATAACTTCACTGAAATCACAAGCCATGGATTAGAATTTAGTTACATCATTATGTAAAAGAAGGACACATTTCAAACGTAGTTTTTCTGGCCACAGACAGTGATGACAGTCTTTCTTAGAGCACCTCTGTACTAAGGAAAGTGTATTTCTTTAGGTCTTTGTGTGCCAACAGTTTTTGAGGAGAAGTTGAAATCAGTGATTTGCTCTGCCTAAGAAGTCGATGGCTTTTGTATTGCATACTACAGAGGGGTCCAAGACACACATGGAGCTGTGCTAAGAGAGTCATCACAGTAGTCCAGAACAATTCCATGGTTTTATTTCCGTGAATTACACCCCGCCTTTGCTTTGGTGCCCAATAGTCCAGATCTGTATAGAAAACTATTCGTCTCTTGCAATGGAGTGACACACACAAAGAAAACCTTTTCCTGGTCCAGATCTCTGCATTTGTAAGCTTTTAGCACAAGGACCATGAATCTTGGGCGCTTTGGCTGGAGCACTAGGAAAGGTAACTTTGTATTAGTGAAAAAAAAAATCCCTCCGCGAGCCAAAGGCTGAAGCAGCAGGCATTACAGAGCCAAGCTGGCAAATGAACAAGTGGAGATGGATCATATGCGGGGCTGTCAACGCAGTAAAGAGGAGAACATTCCAGCGGTAAATTAAATCATACTGAAGCTGAATTGCAAACGGCATTTTAAAAGCACGGAAGAAAGGAAAAACAATCACTATTGGTGCAAGATGGCAAGCAGCATCAATAATGTCAAGCGATTTGCAAAAAATTGTGTCTATTATTAGCTTGGGATTTTTTGATACTTGCACTCTGAACCAACACTGGCAGCTGAACACGAGCAACATCAGCCTAACTTTTGTCCCAGCTGGTAAACAACACCAGTACAGATCAAAACCAGTTTCTCATGTTGGGAATATGTTGCTCGTTATAAAGCACTGTGATGCCCAGCTACAGGGAGACAGCCCTGCAATAATCAATCATCAATCAGTCATACAAAGTGCTTATTGTGCCGTGATACAAGGAACTTCGTTACTACATGTGCACTGTTCTCAAGAGAGAAGAGATAAAGGTTTCTCTCAATGATTAAAGCAATAGTTTCCATGCAGTAGAATGCATTTAATTGTAGAAAATACAAACCAAAACAAACCCAACATAGGAGAAAAATAACAAATAATGTAGATTGAAGCAGTAGTATTAGTGAAGGATCCCTATTCTTCTATTTCTACTTCATTTTAAAAATGCAAAATTAGAACTTTTCTGGTTTAGGGAAGCAGAAAGGGTATTATAATCCACAGCAAAATGTTTTTGAAGAATATAGAACTTAATATTCTCATTCAAAATGAGAGGGGATACTGCGCTGGTCCAAACTTTGACAGTGGAAACTGACCCAGTGAAATGTGTGCCCTTTCGGAGTAAGCAGAGGGCTATTTTAAGCTCCATGGAAAAAATATTGAATTGTTTTAGAAGGCTGATAATAATATTAGTTTAAGGAAAAGGTTAAGTATCTAAATCAAATGCATACAATTCTCAGTATATATGCAAAATCAGAACGCAAAAATGGTTTGAATCTGCTGAAGTTTTTTATATTATAATTCATAACTCTTGAGATCTGCAGATAATAATATTAAATCCTCTGGAAAAGAGGGATGGAGGAGAAAAAAACATTTCTGCTGTTTATTTTTGAAACACAGGCATTTTCTTTCCCTTAAGTGAGCCTACAACCACCCTGGCACCTCTTCTGCACCACTAAATAACAACTGGATGCTCATGCTTGGAAAGCTGGGTGAGGGAAACAATTTAAAATTTATTTTCATAGTGGAAAATAGGTTTTGCCAAAATAGTTTCAGTTTATGAAATGAGAGAACAGCTGTATTTGGTTTATAATAAATCTTTCACAAATCAGTAAAAGCAAATAGACAGCACAACTGTAACCCATAAAAGTGGAAAATATTAAACAACAGACAGTGAAGTTGTTAAACTTTCCCACAGATGCTGTTGGTAAAAAGCCTCTGCAGAATACGGACGTGAAATGTGCATGAAAAGTGAACCTGAAGGCAAGGGGCATCGGAATGAGGCAGAATTACTTGTTAGAGGAATATCCTATTAAGGTGGCTATTCTGGGTACGGAGGAAGGTGTCTCCAGCAGTTTCCTACTCCCATTACTGAATGTTAGTGCAGAATAATTACTTGCTTGCCAAAAATGACAGGACATTGACCCTGCAGACTTATTGAATTCGTACTGCTTGCCTCCAGGCCATGTCGGGGGTTATTCAATTTTGCCTGGGGAGGACAATCTATTATGAGAGATGAGTCAAGGAGGCATCTTCCCTGATTGCCCACCAAAACCATTATCACAGCGTGGAGGGGGCATGAGCGGCAAGTGGACAGACAAGGCAGCACTGATCCCGATTACCGGGGGACCAGACACAATTTGCATCACGAGCAGCAGCGGAGCTCAGGGCAATCAGCCAGGGACGGGGCCGCCAGCCGTGCGAGCGCCGCACAGCTAATTGCTTGTGCTCAGCCTGGCAACCTTCACCCTCGCGAGGAGCAGGCTGGTGGGCTTGATCTGCAGCTGGGTGATTATTTTTACATCGGCAAAAATCACAAGTTCTCCCCCAAAGGGAAAACCAAATGCTTACGGCACAATACATTTTTTACACCTCTGACACTGCCTCTTGTTACAGGCGTAATTGTTTGATGTCGAAGTTCTCCAGCCACTTAATGAGACAGAGTCAAGTCACAGCTTCATTTAAAATGAACAGACCAACAAAACCAGCACAAATGTTTCCATAGAGTTTAAAAAAAAAGAAAACAAAAAACAAACAGCAACAAACAACCCAAAACCAACAAAAACCAAAACAAACCCAGAGAATTTATTTTTGTTAAAAGATAAATACGTGATCCTTTGCAACATGTTTGCCCCAACATCAATGGGAATCTTTCCAATGGCTTTTAACCTTTTCCAAATGAAGGTCCTGTTTTTCCCTGCTTTTTACAGGTTCCTCAGCTTTGAAAAGAGCAGTGCTGTGTTACGTACCTGAACACAGTTGCTTAATTTATGGAACTAATTGGACATGTAAAATAAATCAATGTTTTCCAGTTCTCAGAGGATACGCTCTTCCCAACATTGCCTGGTGCTAGTGAAATTGATCCGAAACCTGACTCAGAGCAAAATGAAACCACTGGAAATGCTATGTGGGCTCATTTAAATGTCTTGGGTATTTTTATTTGAACCACATTAAACTCTTTGCTTGTGAGAAAACAGAAACTTAGTGCAGGAATTCATATGAAAACACAGGTATCAGCACAGAAAAATGCCATTGATTCCACAGTTCTGTTACTAGAAAAGTGGGGAATGGTCCTCCTGGCCTTGCACCCTATTTTCCAATATTTTGGCTAGTCTGGAAGTGCAAAGCTGTGATGGGAAGCTGTTATCTCAACAAAAAAAATTAACAAATCCTAACATCCAAGAAAGCCTGAAATATCTTTGTTGAGATTTGAAAGTTAGTTAAAACCTATGGCTAGTAAGCTTACAAAATTAAAGTCAAATATTAATTTTAATGCATCCTAGCAAACATTAAAAAAACCTATTTTGCATTAATTTTCTGTCCATGTTAGCATAAATTATCACCTTTGAAAAGAGAACAGAAAATTCTAATATTATCCATGGACCAACAAAACCAAGAGCTAGGCAAATTCTGCCATGGTGACTGGTCTGTCACTAGTTGGTGGGGACGGTTTGATGGGTAAAGTATGTAGGTATCTACAAGTAACAAAACTGATTCCTCTTGAAACCACAGCTTGGATTACAGTGAGGGCAAACAAAGGAAGATGAGGACACCGTGTCAATCTTATTTGCAGTGAATAAGAACAGCCCATGTTTGTGGACCTCTGGGTGTATTCAGACTGAGAAAGTGAGTCCTTTCCTCATGAAAACTCAATCCCATAATGAATTGCTCTCCTTAAAACAAACAAACAAAAAATCATTCATAGTAACTTTTTCCATTCACATATTCCTTTCATGAAGTGGAACAGTAATCATCAGAGTAACAACGAGGTGCATAAACAGAGATATCAAGTGTCACTTGGGCTACCTGGGCCGTCCCTTTTGTCCAGCTGCTGCAGAAGGGCTCAGGTCCCCCACCATCCCTGGGCCATTGGTGCCAGCCTCACACCACCTCTCCAGTTGGGCTCTGTGGAATGATACAGGTAGCTCTGTTCAGGCACCTGATTCACATCATACAGAACTATTATAAACCATTATAAAATATTAAGCAATTGCCAAAAAGCATTCAAACCTTGATCTGAAGGAAGTTTTCTTCATTTTCTCCCTGGCTTTTCCAAAGTGAGCATTCCTGTAGTATCAGAGAGCTTTCAAACACTGGGACAACGTCTGCCTGAACTGAACCAAGGGAACTCTGGCCAAGATCCTCCTTGTCACATCTTCCTTGTGTCCCAGAGGGCGGTATATCCCACGCACTGCATGAGGAAAAGTTCTTGAGCAACACATTACTATAATGAGATAACGATAATAATAACATTTTTTGCTCTCAATTGGTGTTTATTCAGTTCAAAGTTAAATCCCAAGTTACATGCATGAAAGAGCTGTATTAGAGAAGACTCCATTTTAATATTTACTAACTTCTTAGTGCCTGACTTGGCAACTATCATCACATTTTTTCAACCATAGGGGTTTTTGAAGGCTTTGTGCTCTTTGAGCAGGATTGGTGAAAGCTCTGCACGGATTTCCTTTGTTTTACTTTCAGGCATGCTAATGAAAGAAATTGCTTTGTGGAGCCTCGTCCTCCCATCCAAAGGCTTCCTCAGCCATGCTGAGCTTCAAGGTAACTTGTCTAGAAATGTATAGGTAGGGGCAGGGCATAGGCTGCCTCTTTTTCCCCAAATCGTGTGTAGAAAGGACAGAGGCAATCAGCTGGCTGTTGGATTTCGCAAATGATTGCTAACAGCGGTGGAACGGTGACAGCCAAGAATCTTCCTTGTCGGTAAGGGGAGAGCAGCACAAAAAGGCGACTTTCCTGCCACCCTGCTCTTCCTTGTTTGGCCTCTTTCGGTCTGCTGGGAAGGCAGGACATGCTACCTAAGGTGAGGCATGGTGCTACACTGCATTTCTCCAGCGCAAAGGTTACCTTCCTGACACAGCACAATCTGCTAGTGTTTAAATATTAAAGCCCAACTACTTTGTGCAGTCTCTACACAAACGCCATCTACCCACCCTTTCCACAGGGACCACACCAATTCACGTTCCGAGATCATGTCGATATCCCTCTGATCTTTACAGATACCTGGAGATTATTCTGCAGATGAAATACATTTCTAATTATTCACTCCCCATCGCAAGCCTGCCCCGCCCTAGAGAGAGATCAAAATGCTTCAGCTAAATCTGGTTTTAGTTCCATTAGAAAACATGACTGCTGACCTCCCAAACTTCTTCGAAGGAAAGATGTTTAAACACAGCTTTTCTTGCAAAACTGTTAGCAGGTAAGTACTATCGCAGAACCACAGCATTTCTGTGGTCCCAGTGGCTTCACTGGAGATGCAAGTATTTTTCAGGTGATGTTCACAGTCCACTGTCCCTGAGGAATGTAACACAAAATGAATCTGCACAACCTGCAGAAAAGAAAAACTGCAGCATAATCACATACCTTCCAAATGGCTGTTTACCAGCAATATGTGGCTGTTTACAGACAGAAAAAACAAAGCTCTAATGAATCAGGAAGAAGGGTTCCTGCTTGTTAAACCCCTGACACGGATATTTCAGAAGCAGGTGGGCCAGTTAAATTTATCTTTTCCTGGCATTTTTTGCTTTCTTTCCTACTAGGTGACCAGCCTTACTAATATCCCTAGCACTGGATTTCTGAAAATTAGTCTTTTGTAATATTGCCTTTATGAGAGGGTCAGATTAAGCAAAAATAACGACAGAGAACAGAAACACGTGGCTCAACTCTGCCCTTTATTCACAATTCTCTCAAAAATCATCAACAATTTTGCATGGCTAAAGGCAGGAAGAGATGGCTGAGGAGGTGATGATGCTGAGCTCCATCCTGTACTGGGAGCAGACGCCCAGTCCTCCAGATTCTGCAGCAAGTGGCTCTTTTAGCATTTTACATAGAAGAAAGCTACTCCTCTGAGGACGTTGGCCCTTTATTTTCAAAAGCAACCTTCCTCCTACCACTGGAAGCGCCTGGAACTCAATCAGCACCTCATCTGGAAGGATTGACTTGAGACATTGATTCTTGAGGTGCTGGATTAAGGCAGCAGCAGTGAGGCAGATTGATCCCATTTGTAGATTCATCTCTCAGATTTTAACCATCTTTACATTTTTCAACTTCTTTTCTGTCTATCTTTTCAGAGAAAAAAAAATGTTTTTCCTTGAGGTCATTTTAGGCTCGCAGATATAAAAGCCTATCTGTGGCCATTTCAAGGAGCTGATCAATTTAAAATGGAGTCAAATTTTATAATTCAGTGAATTCACTAATTGCGTCCAATGCTTCAGCTTTATATTATTCAGTTTCATACTAAATAAGGATTTTGTTTAAACATATTTTGGAAGCAAGTTCTTTTAGACCATCAACATATTCTACTCTGTAAATTACTGTTTAGACACTCTTTTGTGTAAGAAGGTAGCTTATCTAATGCACTACAATAAGTCCAAAAAAACCACTTAAATTTTGCTATAGAGATAATTACCACGTCTTACTCTTTAAAGAATGTTAAATCTCTAAAAAGAAAACTTTTCTCCCAGATTCCAAGTTATACAGAGACCTTTTCGTACCAATCCGCAAGAGCAAGTTACCAGAAACTGAATGTGCCCTGTAAATGAAAAATGCCTGGGAGAAACGATGAGCAGCACAGGACCAACCAAACAGCCTTCTTCACTGCTTCTTGCCTAAAATAAAACAGAGCCGTGCAGTCCTTGGGAGCCATCATCAGCCATACGTTTAAATAAAGCATAAATGTGTTAAACCTGCCTCTGTAATGAATAGGGTCCTCTGGCACTGCATATGTTACTTCTGGTCATGGACCATAATTTTGAGCTCAGCAGTGTTCACATATATACCTTCATTTGGGACAGCAGCAGTAAAAACTTAAAGGTCTCTGGTTTCCATATGATATTTTCTGGCATAGATGGATTTTGCTCTGCATTGGAGGATTAGGATTAGAGTACAGACATCATAAAACTTCATGGCTTCATTCCCAACCTGGGCTCTTCTTATTAGAATCATATGAGGACATAAACTGATCATAAAAATAGTAAATCTGTTACATTTTCAGCTATATTTATTATTTGTACATGGGATATATTGTAAGAAAAATAACTCTAAGCATATATCAGCAAAGAGTTTTTAATAAATCAATCACCCACACTAAGTTTCCCAGACATAAGAATTGCTTAAGCAAATAACGAACTTAAAAAATCAGCTTTTGACTGGCTTGCACTATTCCATACAGCACATCAAAACCTGGCACGTAAGGTGAAGGCACTTCTATGACAGTGCTGTCAAGGGTTGTGTGCACAAAAGGCAGGAGCACAACCAGGTAGAAAAGCCAGCCATCAAAATGGGAAATGAAGAGAACCCCAATGAGAACCAAATCTACACATGGGTGAAGGAATGAAGGAAAGACCCCAGCTTATAACACCAGGAAAAATATTATCTCCTAGGTTTAGACATAGCTGGGGTGAGAGGCCCCAGAGAGATGCTGGTTGAAGGTGGGTGGAGTGAATAGACCCGACTGACAGGCTGCTGTAGACATGCCAGGCTGACCTGACATGCCTATAGCGACTGAAACGGAAGGCACTGGCAAGAGGTAATAAAAGGCATTGTAAATCTTTGAACCAGAGGTGATGACAAAACACACAAGAGGCAGTGGCAAACTGGCCAACATACTGGCTTGAGCAGAAAAAAACAGAGCCAGGGTAATGATGTAGAGGTGCCAGTTTGCTTAAATAAAGTTGTCACTCAAAAGACAGAAATAAAAACAAGAATAAAGTCCTCTGAGTAGGAATATGCACTATTGGCCTGACTGCAACCACAAATACTGCAACAGAAAAATCAGCTCAGCAGCTGTGATTTGAAACAGAACCATCAGCTTCAGTATAACAGGGAGCAAACATTTTGAGCAATTTTCCTCTCCTTAATTGGTTTATTTGACAGTGTTTTCCCTCTGCCCATAGCAATTATCTGATATTTTGTCCCAGAAGTTTTCTCTGGATTCTTACAGCATCACTGAAACACATAAAGTACGGGTGTCAAGCCAAGTCATATCTCAGAACTCGCTCTTCAGCCCAAGTTCCCCAAGGAAGCATTAATTTCAAGCACATGGCTCAACAGGTTAGCACCTTGCATTCAGATAAGCGCAACTCAGTGGATTTCTGGAGGACACGACTGACTTTTCTTGCTTAGAGATGTGGGAGAAAATAAAAATGTCACTTTGTGTCATTTACAAGGCAAAAACTGCAGATCTGCTTCTGTGGATTCCCACGTGATGCATCTGAAGGTGCAAAATAACCCAGTGACACAGCTGGCTGCACCACCCACTGCTGTGTGGTTGCCCACCTCTGTTATCTGTGTCACTCACAGCCTGCTGCTTTCTAAAATAAGTATGCACAGATTGGGGCAGTGGTGTACCATCCAGCCTCGCAAACGCTGTGTCCTGCGTCCTCCCCTGTGCCTGACACCCGTGAGAGTCAGGAAAGGAGCTCACCTGTCTTTTCTGGAGCCAACAGGTCTCGAGGGTCTGTGCTGTGAGCCGGGTTGTGGCCCCTCTGCAGCCCCTGCACCAGCCCCAGCACAAGCCCGGGAGCTTGGAGCGGAGCAAAGCCCCACCTGGCACTGCCGGTGCTGGAGCCACTGCAGCCAGGGTCAGCTCCTAACTCATGCTCTTCTCCCACGGCCCAAAATACTTTCTATTTCCAAATTATTCTCTACAAGCTTTCAACCTTTTGCTACTGTGAGTACATTTGCTGTGTGTCACTATGACTCCGCAATGGAGTTGAGTCATTCAAAAGCAGTATTTTCTGCATTGTTTCTCTCCCCTTTTTCAAGAAGCTGTACAAATTCCCACCTCATTGTTAGAAACACTCTTCCATTCGAGCTGGCCATTCCTCAAAGGACCTGTTAAAGAAAAGAAAAAAAAATTACAAATTCTGTATTGTGATCTAGCAGCTATTTTCCTTTTTAACGTAAGAGCACCAGCACCACTTGCTCAGTTGCTTTTGCATAATGTTCATTTAAGCGTATGTGTGAGAAAGCTGGCGTATAGAACATCAGGCAAACATTTGGCATCTGGAACAGTGTTGCAGAAATTAATAGCTCCAGCTTGCAGATAACATTCATATTGACCACTGACCTATTGAACTGTTATATTTAGAAAGATCATTTAAAGGAAAATCTCATAGGCTATTGAATTTGAAGCTGTTCCAGCTATTCTTTGGCTTTTTTTTTTTCTTCCTTTCCTCTCCCCTGCAGTGGAATTCTCCAAGGCAAATGGAGTAAAATATTTTGCTGGAGGGGATACTTTACTTTCAAGATTTATTCCTTTGCACCACAAATATATCAAGAAAAAAAATCAAAGACAATAGAAAAAAATGTTGAAAGAATTGGAAAGTTTATTTTCAGTCTCAGTATGAGAGTCTGACAGTCAAGCAGGGATAGTTTGTCTTATCATGTGAGGGGGTTAATTTTTATGTTAGGCAGCTACAATCAAACTGAAATAACTCACATTATTTTCTTTTAATATTAGTTGTTTCCCCTTTGATGCCATGTCAAGGGAACTGTCCTTCCTACTCATCTTAGACATCTGCTACAAAGGAATTGTCTGTTAATTATCTTGACAGATACAACCTGCAAGCTTGTTTTGATGAGCTGCAATCTATACGACATAAAACGTATCAAAGCATTATACATACAAGCCTATTTAGCATGCTAGCAGCCTGTATTTAGAGATGCTTGGTCTCTTCTTTTACCAACAGTTTGTCTGTTGAGCTAACGCTTGCCTTCATGTTTGCAATATGATGGACAGACCACCATGCACACATCCATTACCATCTCTTTCTCCAAGGGTACAAATATGTATTAAACTATTTAATAGTCTGTAAAATCCAAACCTGAGGGAATATTTTGCTGGTCATTTCACCTCACGCATCCTCCTCCTCTTTACTCTCTTCTTAAAACATCCTGCCTGACTTTTCTGCCCTTATCAAGTGATGATATTGAAAACAAACAAATACATGTTACTATTAAAGAGATTCTTGCCAGGAGGTAAAAGAAAGATGTGCTCCTATGAGACTCGCTTACATATTCTGTGGACTGTAGGCAGTATAGCTTTACATTTATTGAAATTGTCTTTTCCCCTGAGTTCTAAGAAAATGTGCCTAAAGCTATTATCGCATCTATCGACTCTGTGGGATTTAACGGACGTGGCTCCTGCTCCCAAGTGGTTGGAAAATGACCTCTATGAAGCAAAGTTCAAGCAGAGTGAAAGCTCTGAGACCGAGATTAGAGACCTGTCAGTTGCCTGGTAGGATAAAAGTGTAAAATTATATGTGACGCTCAGTTCAGTCACATCAAACACCTCAGAAATGTTTACTGAATGAACTACACAGTCGCTAATTACACTTTCCCCTTAAGCATTCACATTATCATGGGCAACAAATACCCAGAGAATCTGGAAAGCGAAAGCTTCTAATAAGTATGCAACAATTACAGCAGGCATGGGTTTGCACCTTAATTTTCTTACAGTGATTATTTATAGTGAAGAGGCAAATTTGGCCTGTCATGGCATACAGCATCTGGATCTCTCTTTTTGGTCTTCTGAGGAAAAGATATGATAAATTCTAAATCAAAACATAGCAATGGGAGCATATCTGCTAACACTAAAATAAACACAGCCTTCCTCACAACACGGTACGAAACATTGCCTTAACCCCGTGACCTTTAGTGACCAGGCTGTTCGGTGCGGCCATATATATAATGTCTAATGATTACAGCAGCAATTGAAAACCTGATGAATCAAAGCATGTTGAAGTTACTCTTCCACTTCTTTCTGGAAGAAGTGCATTAACCTTGTATACTGTGGATTTTTTTCATTCTTGCAACTTCCCTATTGTAAAAATCGACTTTCTCTTGGTATTCACTGATTCCAAGTTTCATAACATAATACTGAAGACTAATAGTGAAAAGTCCTCCTTCCACAAGCAGAAACCCTGCTCTACACTTTGTCTATTGCCCACAAAAACCTCTGACCACGGACCTGATCCAGAAAACAAACGCAAGATGCTGGGGGCCCAGGGACTACTGAGCTGAGGTTTGTAGGAAGCCCATTGAGGCACCCAGGTCACTAATAAACCCACCGAGAAGGAAACCTGGGATGATCCCTGTCCATGGGCACACAGGCAAGGAAGCACGGAAGCACACGGCCACACAGAAGGAGAGATGACTGCTCAACCTGCTGCCATGTGCGTGCTCCAGGTGGTCAACTTATGGATCCTGTTGGGGTTCTTTTTTCCTTTCTTTCACTGAAAATGCATTTTACACGAGAGGTTTTTTGGGGGTTTTTTTTGCAGTGATTTTTTTGAGTCATACTATTCTCTGGTCAGGAAAAAAAGAAAGAATTTGATGGAATAACTACAGCAGATAAATAATGATACGTGATAAAACTCACGGTTATAATAAACTGCTGAGCCAGTCTGGGAGAAAAACTGTTTTGCCATTTGAATATTTCTACTGTCTACTCAAAGCATAGTTTAGTTAAACTGTTTTACATTAGCAAATTCAGACAACAAATTATTTCACAGAAAGAAATTTGCTGTAACTGTTATCATCGAAAATATGTAGCTTTATCTCTGTCTCTGAATTTAATGTAGAACTTTGAATTTTTTTTATTCTTGTAATTTTTCTCAGATAAAAATTAGCTTTTTCCTGATCTTTGTTAATTCCAAATTCTGTAACATCATAAAAAAGCTTAATTAACAAAAGCAGAACCTTAATCTTCTACAATATATTCAATAATGTGCTAGTAAAAAAAATATGATTTTTTTTTCCTCTCCATTTTATATGATCTCTAAAACACGTGCTTAATTAAAATTGATCTCTCTTACTTGAAATCTTTACAGAGTGACTTAGGGAAACATGGCCTCAAACACAGTTATTTGAATTTACATTAGCAGAAGATCTAACCAATAATACGCAATTGCTGTTACATGGTGTCATTTACACTTAATGCCACTGTCTCAAGCGTTTTAATAATGATAAAGCATACGTTGTTTCCAGCTGATTTTTACAGATTAAACCCCCAAGAGTCTATAAACCATCGTACCTGGCACGATGATCAGCACGCAGGGCTGGTTAGTTGAAGTTTTAAAGGGGGAGGGTTTTTTTGCTCAATATGGATATTCTGGAGCGGTGGGAGTCCAGGGCCAAGTTCCGGGGCTCAGTTCACAGTTACAGGTCACAAGGGGCACCTCCCACAGCATTTTCCCTGTTAGCTGAATTAGCCACCCCAGGAACTCTGAAGAATTAACCCAAGATGGCAGTGGTGAGGGCGTGCGTGTGATATTCTGTTTTTTAAGGCTGCATGTTTCAAGGCTCTGTAACCATCCTTGAGAAATCTAGTGTAACTAGAAAAACATTTAGAAAAAGAAGTCTTTCATTTTAATTTCTACCTGTGTCTGACTCTAAATAGTTAGTAGCCTTGTTGATTCATGACCTTCACTAATCTCTTCAGAAATGCCTATTTCATTTTTGGCCAGTTACCAAGCTTTACAAATTTTTCTGTTTCATTTTCACAGGTGTTAGTTCTACAAAGAAAATCCAGAAATGGATGTCAGAGAAATTGTACTGAAACCCATAGCGCAGTTAAAACAGGTTAAGGACACAAAGACATTTTCTAAGACATCCAAAGTAGCTCAGACAAATTTGCTTCTGCAGAAAAAAATAAATAAATATATGGAATTTAAAGGAGTACCTGTTCCACAGTGCTCTGCCAGAAGGAAAAATCCAACAGCACAACCATTCTCCAAATTTTTACTGGGTTTTTTTCCGGGAACTTTTCCTACTTGACAACTCCTGTCCTCTGCAACAACAGTTATAAAAGACATTTTCAATCAAAAAAAAAAAAAAGTGGAAAGTCTATTTAAAAGACAGAAAGTATTTTCAGATGTTTTAAACCTTTAATTCATTCGTTTTTCATAGAAATTATTTTCAAAAAATAAAGACCTGAAGGATATGCCCTGGGCTTGAATTCCTGGGGGCTGGGAATGGGATAAATTATGTCTTTGCATTGTAAAAGGTGATCTTTCCTCCCTACCAGTGCTATAGCCACAGGGAATAATTAAGTTTTTCACAAGCAACTTTGCTTATTAGAGTATCTGACTACCACTTTATCTCTTTCCAGTAAGTGGTGCCCTCTTTTTGAAGCAAATTTCGAAGCCGAAAATAAGTTCCTTAAACATAAGCTTCTATGGTTGGGGAACATCAAGTGTACGCTGCCTCCAGTATGGGCTGGAACCAGTATGAAGCACAGGCTCTCCCTCTGGTACTCAGTGGTAAGTCGTAACAGGCTGACAGCCTGGGAAAGGACAGGTTGAATTTTCAACAAACATTTCCTTTATATCCTTCTCCTGCCCACTCCATCTTTTTTTTTTTCCCCCCTTCAAAAAAATCATACCTGATCCTCTTTCCCCCATTCTAAAAACACTTTGCAAAATACTATTTTTCCTTGAGATTCACCTTTAATAATCCCCATCCTTTTGCTCTTCCCACACCCGGTGCCTCTGGATGGCCGGGCAGATTGCTCGTACCATCAGAAGAGAGGGCACAGCAACCTCACGGTCAGGTTGAGCCAGTCCTCCAGGCAATTTAACAACAGCCTCCCCTCGCCACAATAAACCACTTTATAGCACTCCTGGCCGATTCAAATTGACCTGCAGGGCACATTTCAGTAGCAGCTTAATTCACTTTCTCCCTTCCCTTGAGTTGAAAACGGTGGGGCATTAGTTGCTGTATAATGTGACGTCTGTGTCTTGTTTCTCCTATTATCTAGACTAAGTAAATCATAACAGCAGCAACATAGTTGTGTGTTGATTTAAATGAAGAAATATGGTTCGATGTTAAAATAATTCCTCTAATTTATATATAGCAAAGCCTCATGCAACATCTGATGTCAGTGGCATCCCAAATCAAGATGTGCAACCTTGAGAAATTGTTTGATTAACTTCTGTCTTGTAAAACATCTCCTTGTGGCAAGTGCTTAAGCCTGTAAGAGCTGCCAAGTTCAAGACGGAGTGGCTCACGCTATAAGTCTTTCTGCAGTCCTCTGGGCCACTCTGTAGCAAGAGCTACCGTTCTGCTGTCACTGTCACTTCGTATATCCAGTCTCTAAAGCTCTGTTTGTTGTTTCATTCTGTTCTATGTCTCCCTTAGGAACTTCTTCATTTTAATATAAATAGAGCGCTTCATCATGCAGTGCCAAAGACTTGTGGAAGGGACAACTCTCAATATTACTGAAGACGATGCATACAGATGAATTTGGCAGCAGGACACAAACAAAGG
>WKFP01014807.1:105511-118854 GCA_011057875.1 Pterocles orientalis | reverse complement strand
CCGATTCAAATTGACCTGCAGGGCACATTTCAGTAGCAGCTTAATTCACTTTCTCCCTTCCCTTGAGTTGAAAACGGTGGGGCATTAGTTGCTGTATAATGTGACGTCTGTGTCTTGTTTCTCCTATTATCTAGACTAAGTAAATCATAACAGCAGCAACATAGTTGTGTGTTGATTTAAATGAAGAAATATGGTTCGATGTTAAAATAATTCCTCTAATTTATATATAGCAAAGCCTCATGCAACATCTGATGTCAGTGGCATCCCAAATCAAGATGTGCAACCTTGAGAAATTGTTTGATTAACTTCTGTCTTGTAAAACATCTCCTTGTGGCAAGTGCTTAAGCCTGTAAGAGCTGCCAAGTTCAAGACGGAGTGGCTCACGCTATAAGTCTTTCTGCAGTCCTCTGGGCCACTCTGTAGCAAGAGCTACCGTTCTGCTGTCACTGTCACTTCGTATATCCAGTCTCTAAAGCTCTGTTTGTTGTTTCATTCTGTTCTATGTCTCCCTTAGGAACTTCTTCATTTTAATATAAATAGAGCGCTTCATCATGCAGTGCCAAAGACTTGTGGAAGGGACAACTCTCAATATTACTGAAGACGATGCATACAGATGAATTTGGCAGCAGGACACAAACAAAGGACCTCAGTGAAAACAGGCGAACTTCCTAACCCAAATGTACGAAAGGGAAGAGTTTGAAAATAATAAAGGAAAGCAAAAACAAACACGTCCCTCTGCTAACCATTTGTTCGATCATTGTTCACAAGTATCACCAAAAGCAGATCATTATGGCCTTTTGCCATACATCACGAATACATTGTCCAGTAAGCATATTTTTAAAGTTTATTTTTAATAGGATTTTTCTTTTAACATTTTGAAACTAATTTTCCTTCTGAATAGGGATGATTTTTAAAAATCCCTTAGTATTTTTAAGCAAAAAATAATTATATTTGTTTTAGAAAACTATGTTTTAGAAAAATGTTTATTTTGGAAATTTTAGTAGTTGTTTTTTAACACTGTTTAAAAATTTTCATAGTTTTCAAATTTGCCTTTTTGGACCTGCCCATTTATATGTTATGATCAAGATATAAAAATAAGATATGAAATAATAATAATAAAATAACAGAATTAGGATAGGTTAGGATAACAGGATCAAGGATGCCCAGGCAGAGGGAGGAACCTTGATGTGTTATGTATTGAGGAAACACAAAAGGCCATTTCTAATACTTTTGTAGTAACAACAAATTAATAACAACAGCAACAATAATAATAAATGAGTAAATAACAACAATATGCTACAACCACTGCATGTCACTGTATGACATGGTAGCTGTGATATGTTATGTTCGGCCACATAACACATAGTACCAGGATAACTCTATATTTTTGGAAGAAACTGTCTTCTCTGAAAGTGACATTTGAGACGTTTCAGAAGAGATGAATGAAACCAAGGGTTATTTTAGTTCTGCAAATTTTACCTCTCACATTTGGCGTATAATCCCAGTACCACGGACAGGTTGGATCTCATCTCATTCCATACTAAGCAACACGAGGGGATAAAATAAAAGTTGGGGTTTGCCCTAGCAATAGTTTCTAATGACTTAATTACATTTAAACCATCTTGTCCACAACACTTGGCTTTATCCTCATACTCGGACAGTACGACTGTTTCTATCATATCCACATGGAAATACTTCGGGTATCGTAGCAGCTCAAGCTTGCGTAATGTGCCTGTGCCAGTTTAATAGTTTATCGCATGACAGTTCTTCACATTTCTGTTTCCTCTTGTGCCCTCTACAGCGAATACACAGGTTATCTCATATATTTACTACACTTTTTCAAATACTACGTGTGCACAAACGTCCCAGCCATTTGGAAATTGCTAATATCCAGTTACAAATTCACAAGTGGCAAATATGCAGCCGTGAAATTCAGTAGTTACAAAGCAGAACATTTGTACATTGTAAATTCCTGGACATTTCTTAAGTTGCATGATGGGGAGCAGCAGGTGACATTATCCAGTTTTATGTGCACTTTACCTTTCTCTAACACCCCTCTCACTCCCTTCCCTCCTACAGATGCTGCTGAAGTATAGAGTTTCCTTCATTCACTTTATAGCTAAAACCCACTGTGCTGAAAAAAAATAATTTCAGAGAATTCAACAGGACCATAGGTGATGCAGACTTTTATCTGGATAGGTACATATGGTTATATATGTGCTCATGTATGTAGATGAGAGCAAGCACAGAGGGAGGATGGAGGTCACATTACAGTATTTAAGGGACATACACCACCACCCTGTCTCCCCATTGCCACAGAGCACAAAAACCTCAAAGGTACTAGCATATCTGAACTCGGGACACTTCTGTGAGGCAGAGGACTGTTATCATCTCTTTTTCAGAAACCAAAAATTCAGCCTGAAGTCCACCAGCCAGGCCAGCATCCCCCGCTTTGTCACCCAGCAGCAGGGCTCTGGGCCTGCAGGTTTCACTTTGGCAGCCTCTCCTGCTAAACGGGAAAGCTTGGCAAGACTTTAAACATAACCACACTAAGGTTAGGGCAGCCTGTGGAGTAGGACAGGTCAGAACGAAATTTATTTTTATGCACCACAGAAGCGCTCATAGACATAGGCAAGGGCTTTTACTGCAGAAGTAACTCATCTTGTGTATTAGCCCTATGTTCTTTTTATTCTCTTTGCAAATTCTAGCTTTTTCAAAAACAAATTGCTTACATGTTAAAGAGGTATCATAGGAGTGTAAATCAGGCAAATGTTGTCTTGCAAAACAGACATCCACAGAAAGGAAGAATCAGGCTACTGTCTACTGCCTTTCCATACAATTTTCACATAATGATCTCCTTCCAAGTTACAATTAAAAAGCTGTGGAGTATATCTATTAATCACATCTCAAACAGCTATCACAGAAAATACTTGCTTGATAGCTGTAAGATGCCCTTCCACTGGGCCGATAAGACACAGAGCTATACAATTGTTATTTTCAAACCCACAATATTCAGCTTCATAAATAGCCCTGTGTATCTTCAGCCACACCACTCGTGGAGTAAAACGCTACTTGGTGAATAAAAGGGGGAGAGAGTTACCATAGTTACAAAAGATAGTCTTATGGAGGGACATAAGCAAAGGCTGGTATCTAATCACGTTATACCATAATTGATACCTTCTGATGAGGCAGAGCACCAGACACAACCATATTTACTCAGAAGGCAAAGACCAGTGGAAATCCTTAAATAGCAGCAGTCAAATTCTGCGTCACACTGCAGATTAATCGGTGTCAGAATTTACTTTCAGGAGTCTGAGAAGAGTCCCTTCCTAAAATATTTTTTTGGAGTATAAATATTATGTGGCATTTTTGTGAGGAAATAGTTGTGTAACTCATATCTTCAGTTTGTGCTTGGAGGTTTTTGCCTCACCTGTGTCAAAACATCATAATCTTACAGCTGCTAATTGCAGCAGAGTGGCGCCTTGAGTTATTTCTGTGGTCAGCGTGAGATGGCATGTGACATTTTATGTTACAGTAAACCTCAATGAGGCCTTTCTATTGTAAAGATTTTAATGCAGAAAGGGGAAGGGAGGAATCTCCCAAGATCACTTTAATCTGTAAGCACATTTTTCTTGATCATTATCTAAAATTAAGCTGATTATCAAATTGATTATTTGTCAGATTTCCTACTTTAATACTAATGCATGGTGGTGTAAAACATTAAGTAGCTAATGCTTTTAAGGCAGTTTGTCAAAATCAGTGCGTTTTAGTTCAGTTCTAACTGCTGGGCTTTTGCCTGAGCAGAAAATGAGCAAAGAAAAGCAAGAATTTAACATGATGAGTCATACCAATCCTATTAAAAACTTACCTTTTAGGGAACACACTAGGTGACATCCCGCAGCCCGTATTTAGTAACCCTCTGATTGACATTGACAAGAATTTTGCTGCGGAGGAGTCACGTAGGGACTCTGCTTTTTGGCTTGCTCTGTCTTTAAAATGCCAACCGATCAGATGTGTTCTGAGAACCACAAACAACCGATTTCTTGAAAAGAGCATTTTTTAATCGTTACTGGTTTCTTAACAGCCTCCGAACAGGCATATGCTCCTGCAGGCGAGAACGAGGATCAGGTTTCCTGGAAACCATCCCACTAGGGCACGACTATAGCTCCAACATAAGCAGTGAAGCACTTAAAAGGGGGCTAATTAGCTATTTGCTGTACTTGACAGATAAAAGAAGTATGCAAGCACAGAGAAAAGACTGCAAATATAGATATCCCTGATTATGTTATTGTCCAACATTTTAATTAATTTCTTAGGCCATCTTTGTGTAATGTAAAAAGGCTTTAAAAGATGGGATAGTAACAAGGCTGTGGTGTTTCTTTAACTAATCACCATCACTGCAGGGTGCTGGAAATTTTAAAGCACGTTTTATATCCTCACTTCATTGAAGAATTACTTTTACTTCTACTGGCCTTAATTTCTCCTTTATTTGCAGAGCAGCAATGAGAAAGGTGTGATTTGATTCAACTCGTGTGCTGCCCAGAAGCCACGGCGGATGCCATTTTGGCACGTAAATCACCTACAGAGGAGACAGCCTAGCTGGTAACTACAAATAGATAATAAAAACCAACTCATTCACTGGGTGAGGAAGTAACGCAGCTTCTCTGAGACGTGTTTTAGCCAACAATACAATTGTGGAATCATATTTATCTCTCACTTGGGAGCATCGTGTGGCTTTACACCCCACCAGCCCCAAAGTTCTCTGAAAGCCTCAGACGAAATTTCCTCATAATACATTTTTGCTTCTAATTTTAGCCAAAAACCAAATGCAAAGTTGTGTCCAATGTGAGGCTAGCCAAGCAAATACATACATTAACCAAACCTTCTGAAACAAAAGCATTTTGGACCAGGGTTTAGATTCCAGCAGGAACGGGGGCTTCTTCCTGGCTCACTGATCCAGTTTCACAAGCTCTCAACGATACAGAGTTAGCTTGGCTATAAATCACTTTGGTGTGTTTCCATCAGTGTCGCAGGCAGGAAGGATTTGGCCCATGCCACATCAAAATAATGATGTATGCAGGTAAGCAGATAGGTACCAACAGCATCAGCAGTAGCACAGAAACCAGGAGCATTTTAAGCTTTGTTAATAGCGAGGGGCCAGGTACATTAAAGTAGCAGACAATTTGTTTGATAAGCAATTGATATTTGACAGGCCAGTGACAGCCTTGTTGTCAGGAGATCACTGCTCCAGTCTCAGGATGTGACTTTAAAAACTTCACTAGGGGAAAAATTACAGTCAGGCGAGCGGCAGCAAGGCATAGCCTAAGGCGCTATCTGCCAATAACTAAGTCCTAGGGAAAACTGATTTGTGGCTTCTGATCACATGAACCTATAGCCTTCACTATTGACTAATTGCGGTTCATCTGGATGTAGATCTATCTTGGCTAACAAGAAAGCACTAGAGGTCTTCATTTAGCCATTGAGCTGAGTCTCTGGAGACGTGTGTGCAGCTGTCTTTACCTTCTTACCAATCAACACATCAAAAGCTGCAGAATATATTTCCACTTTCAGAAATGCAAACTGCGAGTGAGATAAAGTTGCCAAACTAGACTTGAAAAAGAGTGAATGATTATGACTCTACTCCAAATACAAAAGATAAATCATTTATGACCGGCAGAACTTTGTTGTCTATATAAATTTAGAACAGATACAATGGAGTCAATTTATCAGCCGGACAGCAGCATCATTTTAACGTAACTGTAAAGGATTAAAACAATTTTAGGAGCCTTTTTTTTCCTACAAAGCATCAAACTGGGGAGAATACAAGCAGATCAGGTGAATGCACATTCCCTTGCACAAAATGACTGTTGAATGATGTTTTGATTTGGTTTATTTCAGTGAAGATAGTACAGTTAATAATAATCTACTTGGTGCCATGAAAATTAGCCATTAATTACTATGCAAAGCATCCTACCTCATCCAAACATTATACTAAAATTGGAAAAAACAAATTATCAAACACTATTATGGAAGTATTTGAAACGAAATCTACAGAACAGACAGGGTCAGCAATTTTAGTTTAAATCACTTTCTTGGCTTCTGCTCAGGTTAGCAATTCATACAGCTACAGGCAGTATTGGCAGGACACAGAACACCACCACTGAAGGAGCCGAGCTCCCTCGTACCCCATCAATGCCATCAGGGTTTAAAAGACCACGGCAATTTTAGGGCTCAATTATAGTTTGACTTAAAGTCTAGATTTAGGTCATGTTGGACTTAACAGGCAAACAACTTGCTTCGGTCCCAAATGAACAAGAATTTTGTGACGTCCATTAATCAAAGCAGGATCAGCTATGCTGGATCTGACTCTCAGTCTCGCAGTACCCAAACCACCCCTGCCTTTTTCTTCTTTGTTCTGTCTTGGTAAGTAAGGAGAAAAGTTTTTCTTGTGAGATTTCTATTTCCTCCAGCTTGGCTGCAGAATGGAACTGGCAAATATTTTTGCCATTTAATATTCTGTCTAGTTAAATTGGGGTTTACAGACTGGCAGAGAAGAGTCCAATGGAACATGTAAAATGAAAAGCAATGTAAAGATCCCCTTCGATCCTGAAGATAACTTTGTGCATTTCTAGTTATACTAAGGGACACTTGTTTCTGGATCGCCTATCTTGACCAAGATCGAAGAGGAAACCAAAACTAGCTGAGCAGTTTGGGACCAGGAATTATGAGACATTTACAGGGAGAGACAATTTAAATTTAAAGCAGAGAAACTTGCGTGTTTTCAAAGTTCTTAGGGTTTAACAGAATACATTTCTGCTTCTGTCGAGGTGCACCTATTGCTGCTTATTATTATCACCACCATCTTTGATGTAGCACACAGATGTACTTTTTTTTTTAAGTAATACATATATACCTCACATTTCTTTTTTTTGGACTTCCACTGTGAAGCTTTTGCCCAACAGACCTATGATAAATGACAAAAGTTCTTACCAGCGGGGCAAAGAGTTCAGCCCGTTCCCAAATGTGCCACATCCTCCTTGTTACAAGACCCTCTTTACACGTTGCTCATAATTTTGCAAAATTGACTTCCAAGGATAACATTTTCCACACTGACACAGTTACTCTGGAAAATATCTCAAATCTTGCCTCTTGTCTTTGAAATACAGGAACATTGCCTCTAGACTCAAAGCAGGGATGGCTTGTTACCACTTTCTTAAAAATGCATTCAGCTGGCCAAACTGTAACACTTAGTGAGGAAAAATAAAAAATAAGGAAAATCACACTTCAGTACAGGCTCAGTAAAAATAGTTTTTTTCAAAGTGAAAACTCTGAAGATTTAATCTTCCTGAACTCACTCCCGACCCCACAAAAGACAGGATGGGTGCAAACCCAGGGCAAGGGCAACCTGGAAGCGTTTCTCCAATTTTCTCTCAAAGGGCTGCTCCTGTCCAGGGCTGCCGCCAGGTGCTGTAGCTGGCAGTGGGTGTCACCCACATTTCTACTGCTCCTTGCTGCTCTTCCCCCTGCAGATGGGGAGAAGCCACTGGAGCTGGAAGCAAATGTGATGGAAGACTATCAGGAGGGAAACATGGGGGCTGCAGAAAGGAGCCCAGTGGACATGCAAACCGAGAGAAGAGAGAAAAAAAATGTGATGACTAATTTATAGAGAATGGGGTAGGGGGAGGATGTATGAGATTTAATGAGAAAGCTAATTTTTTTTTTTTTAAATCAGGAAACACCGGTTTATCAAACCTGTAAATTAACTGCAAAAAAATCAGTTTTTCTCTTATGTTTCATTCAGGAAAGTGTTGTCACCTCCCAAATGGAAATTTTGGAAGGAGAAAAAGGCCAGGGGGAAAGGAGGGAAGGGGAAGAGAAAACTTATCCCAGAACAGCTCAGTGCTTCAGACATTTGCCTAAGCACTATGAGACTACCCTCAAGGGCCTAAGTAGGACCTGGACTTGAACCTCAGCCTTCCACTTTCAGCAGAAATATCCTAATAGCCAGTGCATTGGTTGCTCCAAGAAGAGTATTTCTTTTTTTCTAAATGCTTCTACACAACAAAGTGCTCTTTAATTAAAAAATGCTAACATTCAGAATCCCTTCCTTACTCCAGTTCCCCCTCCATGCCTTATAATTCAGCTTTTAATGACACAAACATGTCTTGTTTTCTCAGCTCTCCCTCTCCTCACCCAATGTGCAAGACTGAGCTGCCCTGGAGATGGATCCAGGCTGTGAAGACAACAGCTGCAGCACCTTTGCTTCCTCCACCACAGAAATTACCAAGTCTGCAGAAACGGAAGCTGATCACCACAGACAAGAGGGGATCTCATCTCATCGTCAGACCCGTTCAACATCACACTGGAGAATTAGCTTCTTCTGAAATACGTATCTCTGAAAGAAAACCTTTCCCAGGTGGGCACTAACCAGGCATTTCTTTCTACCTGTGCCCCTGAACATAGGCTGAAGGTGCTGATCTGCAGAATACACCACTCCTGGGTATGCTTTGTGTATTTTAAATACATACCTTGTACTCTGAAGAAAAAGAAAAGAGTAAAACAAGTTCTAAATGAGGAAACACAGGACGTCATTAACTCTGAAATATAAAGCCTAAATAAAAGGTTGTATCCACAAGAAGCAGGAGGTGATGATGGAACTGTTTGCTTATGAAGTACACACAAAACAAGGAGACAAGTTACTGTATTTTCTCATCTTAACCCCTCTCAAGTTTCTTGTTCTGCAGACTGGATAGCTGCTTTGTGAACAAATTGTCTTTCCTCCCATTTGGAATTTGAACTCTTTGACTTTCTAGAGGAAACACCCTGAACCACTCTGATATTCCGTGGCAATTAAAAAGCAACTGAAAGAATTACTTGGCACATCATAACATTTGTGATATGCCTCATTTCTGAAAATATCCAAGCATAGAGGCCAGACTCTTGAGGCAGAGCCTGTGCAAAATGCTTTTTTTTTTTTTTAACTAACTCTGCAGCAACTTGGGAATTAGTTGGGTAAAATGACCTTTTCAACTGCTAAGAGCTGCACATTTTGAATCTACTGAGGCAGTCACTTCCATGATAAAGACATAAATTTATACATGTGATATAAACCAAAATAATTATTTTTAAATCTAGTTGCAAAACTCTGAAACTCCAGAGACATAAAACTCACATAGGGAACATGAGTAAACTAAGGAGTAAAGCCTGGCTAATTTCACCATACTAGAAAGGAGACTGCACAGTTTTGGTAAATCCTTAGATTTTATCAAGGGGAAGTTTTCAGAATGAGAAGATGCAGCAGCAGGTTGGCACATACCGATGCCAGCCCTCGGGAGGATAGGTATAACGAGGACTGGAGAGCTTTTCAAAATGGGATGCAGATCTTAAGCTCTAGCAGGTCAGATCTCCTCCACCTTTTCCCAGAGAGTCTTCAGGAGGCTGAAGGCCTCTGTAAATAGCTTCCACCAGGGATGCAGCAGCCACACATCCTCCGTGGACACAGCTTGTGGTTAGCTGAGTATAGCTGGGGTTAGACATGCAGCCTGGTGCTCAATCCCATTTCTCCTGAGCTTGTGCCATCCTTTCACAGCAGGACAAGTCATCAAGGCCTAAAGTGCTTCAGGACTTTCCCGTTTACGCGCTGAGGAAGACACAGGATCGGGATTTGATACCAGGCTCCACTTGCAATAACGAGGGCACACAAGAGGTTTCACATGCAGATGCATGTTCCCAATAACCCCTTCTCTCTTTTCTTTTGCTCTTCCAATAGCACAGCGAAACGCCTCCCCCCATAGGTACTAATTTTTTTTGCACTAATAATAAGGCAACTCCAGCACTTTCAGCATGACAGACGAGCCATAACATGGGAATGAATAACCTAATACATGCCATGATTGATAAAACCTGAAGGCGTTACCTCATGCATTGTTTCTAGAAAATGAGTGAGCTCTACCTATAGTAACCCCAAACAAAAGCCTGTTAGGCAGGACTGCCCCGAAGCTCTGTGGTAGGGCACGTCCCTCGCGCCTGTGTGGTCAGAGGAACCGGAGACCACTGGTTCACCCGTCTCCATCTGTGTAACACACTGCCACCGCTTCTCAGCCAGCCTCATGAAATCCAGAGCCTTGAGAAGAAAAAACTGGTCCAAAGCACAAAACCTGTTTATTCGATCACTAACACTCTAATGCTGTTTAGAAAACATCGGGTGATTTAAAGAAGCCACTACTAAGGGTTGCAACCAAAGAGATTCATTTGAGGACTAGTACAAGAGCCCTCAAAATCATACTCAGTGTGTGTGTATCACCCACCTCATTTTTACGTGCTTCTCTCCTTTTTCCTTAGCTGTTTACCAAGGAATGTTTCATTCCCCCACAGGTAAAGTTTTCCAATTATTTTCTGCCTTGTGGATTACGCACTATATAATAAAAAAAGACACCACCTTGTTTGGTGAAGGAGACCTGTCTTACACTTTGCTAACATTATAGCCAGATTTCACGGTCATGGGAAAACAAAACACCCCAAATGGAGCAGTTATTAATTCAATAAATCCAGCTGCTCTCAGTGCTCTGGGCAAAAGGCAAAGTTAAAAGCAGCTGCTCATTGACGACATGTGCGACCTGACCAGGGGAAGGTAGCTGTTTTAGCACATCATCCACCACTTTGAAGGCTGACTGCACTCAATTTCTTAGACAATCTACACACCATTTTCAGTTCTGTACCTCCATAATTTATCACAACAATACCTCAAGCATACAGATCGGGGCGGAGGGGGGGTGGAAATGAAAGCAATTTACAGTATCAAGATGAAAGAAGCTGGACGGCTCAAGAAGACCTCCTATGTAAATCATATCCACGACTTAAAGGAATGTCACCATAATATTCTGGAATTAATTTTTCCAGCATTCCTATATAGGTCACACAAAGGTAAATGTAGTTTCCTCCTCCCCCTACCACTATATCTGGAGTTGTTTATCAATATGTTAAAGAGGAAATTGATTCTACCTCCCCTTTTCTACGTGGACAATAAGAACCTTATGTATAAAACCTTCTAAAAAAAATAGCAGCAATCAGTAAAAAATTAGCGTGCAATCTGTCTATATGTCTGCCCTTCAGATTTTGGCGCACATCACTCAAAAGTTACTCTTTGTGATACTCAAGATTAAGAAAAGAAAAGAATCTTCTCCAACCAACAGGCTAGATCACACAGTGTGTCCCATTCAGACATATCTCATCAATTCTAGCTAACTTTAAAAGTGCAAAAGTTGTGTGCAGCCTTTATAATGTTTCTCAAAATTAAATAAGTGATTTTAAAAACATTATTTTTAAGCTGGTTACAAACAGAGATCTGTATTGTCAGACAGCTTTCTGAATTAGAATTGCTAAATATGTCTGCTTAATCAAAGGTGTGTTCTCCAATGGGAAAATACTAATTTTACTTTATAAGACTCTCTGCAGATACAGCTTTACTTTTTTATTGAGGGTTAGATATCCACCTTTTACACAAAAGTTTATTTTTTCTGTGTTCAGCAGGTGCACCGGGTATCCCAAGGAGTGTGTGCAAATCTCCTTACACAGTTTTTCCTCTTCTCTCAGTTATCAATGACATATTTATCTAAGAAACCTCTGAATTTAACTACCTTTACTGTGTGCTTCTCAGCACATGAATACTTGAGGCAGTCTGTCTCTCAGTCTTTCTTTCCCCCAGGATTTACTTTTAAAGGTACAAGCATGTTAACAGTTTCAAACAGCTGCTATGGAAAAAAAAAATCATCATGAATGTTTCCTTCTTCCTCCTCAATTGTGGATTTAAATCTCAAAATACACCGAGGCTGAGTACCAAGGAGCAGTTGCAGTTACAGGATTAACTCCAGACACCTCCTGCTCCGGCAGGCTCGAGGTTGAGGCTTATACGAGTGGAAAGGTGATACAAGAGATATTCATCTCTCGCTTTTCACACTGGTGGGTCCTGACATTCCGGGTCAAGCAAACTTTTAATGAATGGGAAAACTATTTGAAGTTATATTTAAGTATTTCTAAATATATTCCATGTTTTTCTCCCCTTCCAAGGAATATATTTTTAGACTTCAGGCAGCCAGCTTTAAAGACAAGAGGCTTCTGAAAAGAACACAAACTAAGAGTGTATTTCAGCAGAACATGGAGTATATTTGCAATATGTGGTTTCATGTAGGAAAAGCAATCCGTTCCTATAAAAAGGAAAATTTTAAAATATTAACTCTCACGTGGATAATCCCCATATCTCAAACCATGCTTCACCACAAACCACTAGATAACCTTCTGCCTGTGCAACAGTCGTATCCCTAAACACTGTATTTCTAGTACCATTGTTCACATGGGCACGTGTGGACCCCACCACACAGCCCGTTCAATTTAACATTGCTATCATCATTCATTTATCAAAGAAGTAAATAAAACTATGCTATGAGTCCTTTCTGAAATCACCCACCCCCAGTCTGACTCCACCCTGCCACAGAAACTAACCTAAAATTACCATTTTATTTTTTCTCATCTAGTTCTAACATGTCGTTTTGAGTCTTCAGCTGATTTTCTCAGGGCAGATCCCACTCAGTGAGACCCTGATGATCTCACCAGTAGTTACCTCTTACCCATCAGGCTACCTGTAAAAGTAGTGTTGTATTTTGGGGGCTGATCATCACACCCTGTTTCACTGACATTTCCCTGGGATACACGGTGAACGAATCACCAGATTTAAGGCTCACAGTGTCACAAACAAGCCTTTGCCACTTTGCCTGGCTAAATGATGCTGGCCAGAGAATGAACAAGCAGTATTTCACAGTTCTTGTCTAAACATTAAAAGCTGTTTTTAAGCCAGACAACATTTCTGGCTTCATAAAAACCCCAGGCAGTTCAATGTACCTCTTTGGTCTTTACAACCATGCAAGTGTACAGGGTTTTAAGAGGACTTCTCTTAAAAAGCACTTGATAACAACTTACAATAATGAAAAATAGTACAGCATCTACTGGATCTCCACACTAAATAGTGGAGATTCTTCCATAGAGTAAGCAGTCCTGTACTAGCAAGTGACTGTGCCAATGCTATTATTCATACACAAGTGGACTAGTTGGTGTGGATAAGGATAAAATTGTGCTTCAGTATTCAGCTTCCAAATGTGCACCAATGTCAGCATTTTACTAATAAAAACACTATGATTTAGCCAAGGTTTTGGAAATGGATGTGTTTTCTTGCTACACACAATAAATAATTAATTTTAAAATTATTAATATCTTTTCCCTTGCTTTTACACAGAGAAACACAGAAAATAAATTATCCCCTGATAATTCTCCACAGAGCTAGATTATAGTCT
>WKFP01014807.1:44760-105491 GCA_011057875.1 Pterocles orientalis | reverse complement strand
CATTGCAGCTGTAGTCCTGTCTCCCTAAACCTTCCTAAGAGTTATCCTGTCAGTCACAGTGGGCAGGATTCATCCCCCCTACCTTAGGTGGCAGAAATACGGACTTTCAGACTGGTCATCTCTTTACATTCAAAGGAAAGAAATAGGCAGACCTACAGGATGGCTCATCTCACAGATTTTAGATATTGGTCTTAAGTTCAATTTTCCTTCCATGAATTACAAAAGAGAGAGACTTTCAGTTCAGATGTGGAAATCTACATAGACAGTGCACCTAGTCTCACTCTATGACACTTTATGGCTTCTTGTAAAAGAGAATGAAGCATTAGCATTCAAAGCAGCAAATAAAGAAACCTCTGTGTTTGTTTTTCTCTGTTTTAACAAATTCACATTTAAACCATGCCCAGTTCTGTAGAAGAAAATGATCACATACTGTACTTTGGTTTTGCTATTCTCCTCTGCGCTTCTGCTGCACGCAGTTAAACTGGAGTCCTCACTGTAGACCATGGTCATGATACTTCCCCTCTCTGGTCTTGGAACCCTAAGGTCCCAAGAAATGAAAAAAAATCAGAAAATTCAATTAAGTTTACTGCATGCACACTGCAACTCAGTTACACAGAATTTCTCATATAAATGGAGGTTCTTTGTCTCTGGAACCTGTCCCACATCAGAAGGAGTAGTAGTAATTAATACAATTATTTCATGCACACAAGACGTGTTCCAACTTGTTCCAAATCATGGATAAAAACACTTTTTTTTTTGCTGATTTCCCATGCACCTCGGTAAATTCTGATCCATACAGTATGAGCTGTTTCAGAGCCTTTGCACCTGAAACAAGAATTCTGCTTACTGCTTACTACAGCCACCATGATTTATATATACACACATGCAGCAAATCCCTCAGGTTTCCAGAACAGAGAATAGTAGGGATGTACTATCACCTTTGTGGTGCCTAACTGGTGATATAAACTTCTACTCTGTGGAACGACACTGTTTTTCACAGGGATCTAGGAACAGGATGTCAGGGCACCATCTGCTTCTCTGAGTCTCATCCCTCGCACACAAAGGCAACAGCACAATGAAAGAGCCCAGAAGGATCTACAGACTATAAAGTCTATGCAATACTGTAACCTGGAAGAAACTGAGACCCAGTCTAAAGAAAAAAAAAATAAAGGGAAAGGGAAAAAAAAGTGATAGAAAACCATAGAAAGAAAATAAAATGTATCATTAATATTTTAGATCTTTGAAATAAGAGGAAATGTGTAAAAGGAAACTGTGTGTATGGTGTGGGTCACATCTCAGACCAGTTTTAAGGAAGAGTAATCCCCAGTGTTTGAAAGCCTTTCATGTTAAGGTTGGTGGAAAAAAGTATAGCCAAGAGGTTATCTGAAAATCAGACTCCTAATAAATTTATCATACATAAATTATTTCAGGTACTATTAGAAATAACATGAAATAGCACTTAAAGCTCAGAACTAGGGCTGGCCTGAATGCTCTGATTTGAAACAAGCAGATTAATTTGGTTTACAATCCTTCATGTGTGTTTTTATTATTAGGAAGTGAATCAGGGATGCAAAATAAGAAAAGGAAAAACTTTTGCAGCAATAATCCTTTGGTCAGTACCAGGAAGCATGAGAAAACTTTCAAGAAAGCTTGTTCTCAGGAACAGAGAACATCTTGTTGCAGCAAACAACATCCAGACACCAAGCTAAAGCAGGTACATGAGAAATACCACAACGAGCACCGCCTTGTATCTTGCAGTGTTTGAAAGGCTCGCATTTGAAGAGCATGCAAAAACAGAAACAGATTTTCTTTCTACTCTCTCTGCATTATATATTAGATTATTATTGCCATACGTGAGACCTGTGGAATTTGGAAAAGAGCTTTCTTTATGGGCATGACAATGAATAGGATGAGCTCCAGAAATACTACGCCATAGGGTACACGTTCTGGGACAGGTGTCCCAACCAAAGAAAATTTCTTATTTGGCTTTGCTAGTCTGAAATGTACATTAATCACCTGACAGGGTCACTGCAGAGATCATAGGATTTATTAGTTCAAATATCAAACATTTATTAGTTCAAACATTTCACATATAATAGGGCAGAAAATTAGTAGCTTCGTATTATAGAGATGACTGGAAGTGTCCTATTCGGCTTGCGAGTCTGCAGCCACAATGCACTTGAGAAGTAAAAAAAACCCAACAGCAATAATGTCTTAAACCACATCATACACAGGAGACTTTTCATTCTGGGGGGAAAACTCCCCAGATGTAGAGAACACAATCAAGTCTTTTGTTTTAAATGCTGTAATTACTGGTTTCACTACAAAGTGCCTTTAAGTGAATGTCTTTTAGAATTAGAAGCATTTATTCACTTCTCAATTTTTAACTTACAAATTCTACAAAATAGTGATTTCTTTTCATTTTTGTGTTTAACACCACAGAAGTCTGCTTGACTCTCCTTCATTGTCATCTTATGCTTAGCAGCAAAACTCTGTGAAGAGACTGTGAAGAAGGCAGAAGCTATAGTTCATCAGTATTAATACAGAACAATGAAACAGAAGAGAACCGTATGAAATTTTTTAACCAAAACTACAGAACATGGCTGGTTATGTTACCTTTCATGAAATTTTTACTTTATATATATGTTTATATCTACAGAATGTAGCTTCAGTCATTTTACATTCAGAGCAGAAAATGTTTTGTCTTAAGTAATAGTACTTTTAGAAGCTTATACTCCATTTTTAAAATACATATGTGTGTGTACTTATCTACTAATGTTTATGCTGTTACTCCTCTTGTTTAGACTAGGGATTTCCAGTTTCCACTGAGCTAATGGAGGAAATATTTTTTAAAAAACATGTTGGAATAACAACTTTTGATAAACATACCTTTCTAAAAACCTATCCTAGTAACGAGAATTTAGTAATCAATCTTGCAAGGCTGAGTCCAAGTAACACAGAAGTGAGGAAACAGCAATCAAAACATGCAATTAAATAAATAATTTGAAATTACTCAGTTTCTTAACCAAAGCTATTGAATTGCATATAAAGGAGATAGCAACGATAGAGAGCTTTAGGGAGAACTCGACGCTATTCAACATCCTTAAAAAGACAAGGATTTCCAATTTTGAGGAATCAAATTCCCATGTATTTTATTATTCTTGCTGAAGCAGCAGCCAAACAAAACGGCAGCCAAGATGACATATTGCCCACAACTCAAACCAAATGTAAGGTTTGATCCTCCAACTTAAGAAGCCATCCCGTATCTTCACAAAGATCTGGGGCAGAAGTAAAAGTTTATCTGAGCAAGATGAGTACTGACTGCAAAGCAAAGCTGCATGCATGTTGACCAACCTTTTTAATTAAATGTGTCTGTGCACTCAGTTAGAACAGCAGTAGAAATGTTTGAAATAGGAAAACAGACTTTAAAAGGAACCCAGCTTTCACAATGGAGGGCAGTCGGCTGTGGATTCCCATGGGAATCTGTACAGTTCAACTGCCTCATAAACGACCTTGAAAAAGAATAAATTTTGAGACGACAAAGATGCCTGACACCACAAAATTGAATCATTTGATTGTAGAAAGATTTCATTATTATGTGATTGGCAAAAAATAAATTACTGTCATTGATGCATTGGAGCATCTCCCTTATGATGAAAGGCTGAGGGAGCTGGGTCTCTTTAACTTGGAAAAGAGGAGACTGAGGGGTGACCTAATCAATGTTTATAAATATGTGAAGGGTGAGTGTCAGGAGGATGGAGCCAGGCTCTTCTCTGTGACATCCAGTGATAGGACAAGGGGCAATGGGCTCAAGCTGGAACATAGGAGGTTCCACTTGAATATGAGAAAAAACTTCTTTACAGTGAGGGTGACAGAGCACTGGAACAGGCTGCCCAGAGGTTGTGGAGTCTCCTTCTCTGGAGACATTCAAAGCCCGCCTGGATGTGTTTCTGTGCGATCTGATCTAGGTGTTCCTGCTCCGGCAGGGGGATTGGACTAGATGATCTTTCGAGGTCCCTTCCAATCTCTAACATTCTGTGATTCTGTGAATATAAAGTAAAATACAGACAGGAAAGGCAATCCCAATTACACTCATTTAATGATTGGTACTAAAAGTTGGATGGATATTAAATTTCAGGAAAGCAACCGTGCACACACTGTGGACAGTAAGTGCCAGCTCAATGTGTGGCAAAAGAAAAAACAGCAAACAAAAGGTTCAGAATTCTTAAGTAAATAACAGAGGTCAAACAAAAAAAAATTATTATGCCAGCGTAAGCCATTGGTGTAACTGCTGCTTCTTGAGTACTGAATGCTGTTCTGACCTCTATAAAAATATAGCAGAGCTTCAAAAGACACAAAGTGTACCCAGGATGACCAAAAATGAAAAAAGATACACGAGCCACTCTGTAGATGTAGAAATTAATTAGACTGGAACCTTTCAACACAGTAAAATGAGGCAGGTGAGAGAGAATTTGTTCCCTGTTTATGTTCTCAAGTCAAAATTTCCACCGTGTCTCACAACAGAAGAACTAGGGAATATCAAACTGAAATGTTAGGCAGTCCATTTAAAATAAGCACTTTATCATGAATTCTTTTGTTCAGATAATTCCTAATAAAATTCCTTGTTTAAATGGATTCATTGCTACATCATGCCACAAGTGTAAACAGAATTAAAATGCAACTGGGCAAAGGTATTGAAGAGAAGACTACTAAGGGCATTAAAATACAATATATTAAAGCCTATAAAAAGAGATCTCTAAAACTGAGATCATTAGAAGATGGAAAATATGGTCTACTGGACATGTTCTTGTACTCTCCCTAAGCTGCCAGCCACTGTCAGAAATGGGCTAATGGACAAAACATCCTTCTGATGTGATTTAACACAGTCACTCTTTTGGTCTCATACCAAAACACCAAGGAAACAAGATTATTTTTGTCTAGTGGGGTGGAAGACCTAGGTAGCAGAAAACACAGACAAAACCATTTACAATTGCTAGAAATAAATAAAGTTTCTGCGTTTCCACCATTTTTGTTTAAAATACTTCCATTTGATGGAAGCTAAGAAACTTGCATTATGTTAAAATGCAAATTTCATCAATGATCAATTCACTTTGAACTAGTCTTAAACGCAAGCAAAATTTCTCTTTCTCTGAAACTGGAAATCTCTGTGGGGTTAAAAAATAGATCAGCTGTGCCTAATCTGTACTGGTTTGACAGTTGTCCTTAGGTACCTATTTCTTTCTTAATTGTCCATGGTCAGTAAATTACTGTGCTGCCTCAGAACAAGAGAAATTCTAGCATTTATTTCTGTATTGTTTTATAATACTTCATAAAAATCTGAAACACTTATGTAGCTGGTTGATGCACGCTGAACACACAAGCAGGTAAGATTTAAAGTTGTTACAAGAATTTTTTTCTTTCTTGAGCTACCTTTTCTGGTACACTAATGGAAGTTACAGAAGATCATAATTTTAGTCTAAAAACCTACTAATCCTGGAAAATTAGAGAAATCAGCCAAGGCTTTTTCCATTGACGTATGGCTTCCAGACCTCAGCGAGGCTGAACATGGAAGCAATCTGTCCATCCTGTAGCAATACCCAGCCTGATTCATCAGAAATTCTTTTCCTATTCCCTGAGCTTTGTGGGATCATCACTACTCAAAAAGACTGACAGAGTTTGGTCATCATTCAACACTGAAGCTGCTTTAAAGTGATGAATGTCACATTTTTACCAGTTACTTCAGTTTCCTCTGAGTAGAACCTTTATCTTCTGTGACTATTTGCAATTTGATGTTTAAATTATTTCATTACTTTTCTTTTGATAGGTGTAGTAAGCGTATCTTTTTTTTTAAAAATCCCTAATACATAAGCAATTTTAAGCTACTTAAAGAATTCCATCTTATAGATATTGGTACAAAGTTGACTGTGGTCTTTAACACTACAAATACTCTCACAGGACTTTCTCTTTTTCTCTGACACACTTAATGTGCTACTATTTCTTTTTTTATTTCATTGACCTTTTGATTTTCTAAAACTTTCACAGTTTTTACTGCTCATAGTGATTTCTTTTTTACAGGGTGCACCATTATTGTTTACTTTCTTCATGGATCGATGACATTTCCATGATACTCCATGGCTGAGACAGCCAACCATCTACCAGTCTACTGTCAAATGCAAAAGGGGACAAGAGTGTTCAACTATAAGCTTTATAATTTTGTTTTTATCCTAACTCATCTTTTCCACTAAGGAATACTGCACCCCCACTTCTTTCCAAATGACGTCTTCTCTCCAGCTTCAACTCTGAAGATGTTTTGCCTTATTAACCATTTTTTGCATGTTAATATTTTCAGAGTCAGGTTGCGCGTGAGCAATACTACTGTTTAGTTCTTATGGCCCTTTGTACTAAGGGAATTTGTGCCACTTCCCCTTTTTCTCTCTGTAGTGTCAGGATCACGATGTTACGCAGGACCAGTGGTCCCTTCAGTATCAATCACAAAAAGCCTTTGCTGAAATGTGTGGGGAAACCCTGTGCTATCTGTCCCTGTAACAAGCTATCAAGTAGGGAAGTTTCTTCCTTACCTGCTTTAATTAAAGGTTGACTTGTATTCTGGAGCTTGAAGACTTAAATCCTTGCCCTCAAATATTTTCTGACATAAGTCCAGGAATTTTTATCAGTGACATAAATTTCCATGAAACATTATTTTAAAGGCAGAGACTCTAGGATGCTGGAGAACACAACAGTCATATACACACAAATCCATAACATATAATGTGGCGTTGCAGACAACATAACACTTTTGTTTGATGCTTTAAGTGAATAATTTTTGATGTTATGAACAAGACTTGTGTTATGCCTCTTGCAGAATTTACTTTTAACACAGCAACAACCATAAACATTATCTAAAGCCCATTTCAAGTAAAAGGAAAGCAATTCTAACAATAGTTAAGAAAGAAGGTAGTAAACTAAGCGTAGAAAGGTTTAAAAACAAGAATGAGTCTTACCGAGATATACTTTATTAAAAATACAGAAATGAACTTTAAAGAATTTTAATTATTCACAGGGAAGATTCCAGCTCAAGTGTGTATTAAAGTACTTTCCTCTTATTAGCTTTTGCATTCCATTAATTACTTTCTTAACTATTTCCTCACCTGAGCCATGCATCAAGGAAGGCTGCTTCCAGTTTTCCAGTAAGCATGAAGGAGATCTGCACAAATATATCCCTGCAGAATAAATGCATGTAATTTATCACAAAAATTGAATAGGAGGGGGAAAAAAAAATCCCTTTACCTTATTTTCCATTTGGCCTGAAACAACGATACAGACTGGACCATGCAATTAAATTATCTGCTGAGACCAAACATTTCCTGTACCGTTTTTCAAGAAATGACCTGTCTTTCACCCTTTTCCTTTCAGCAGCATTATTCCCAATAAGTAACCATTCGCATTCAAGAGTCTGTATTCACGAAGAGTTACCACACACACTGCCATCTGAGCGGTCACCATTATGTCCATATCTATAAACAAGGAAAACTGAAGTGCCAAGTACTTTTTCCACGTATCTGCTTGTAGTATGTGTGATATCCCCCTTTTTAATGCTCCTTTTCCTGCATTCTAAGTGAATTTGTTTCGATTTGGTTTTGTTTACTTACGAACGTTTTCTGAAAACTGCAGCTTCATGGAAAACCGCAGCTGCAAACCTTATCCTTACACAGACATATATTTTAGGCACCTTTTTTTTGTTAATATTTAGTAACTATACAAAATAATGGTATAAACTGAAATAGGGAAAGTAAATATTCTCTCTCTTTTACATTTCGATTGGTCATTTTTTGTAATCATGCACCTCTAGCACTGTACAGCATGACTGCCTGCAGACACACTGAACATTTCGAATGGGGAACACAAAGAAATATGTTTAACAGCACAGAGAACTAATCATCGAGCAAATCGCTCCCCGTAACAGTTACCATCTATTTTCCATGAAGCACAGGGTAAAGCATGTTAATGTAAAGCACAGATACTGGGACGCAGTGTAGTATTACACGGTGCAGCGAGAGCCCACCAGCCTGCCTCGGAGCCGCGGCAGCCTGAAACCGTGCACAAGTGCTTACAGCTGCAGTGACATGGTGCTAAGCATGTTTTAAGACTAGTCCCAGTCGAGCGGCATCTTATCCAACCAGAAACAATCCCACAATCCAGCTCTTTTTAAGTGATCATCCTTGTATCATAACAGATTAAGGTTGCAGCTACTTTGGATTATGGTTAAGCTAACCTTTATCCATTCACATCTTCACCTGAAACTTACAAGGACCAAGAGTCAATTGCCAGGGCATAATTCACAATGACACTGATCTCTCCTTCCTCACTCTAATTATCTGGATTAAGAATAACACTTTTGAGTAATTATTTTCACATTGGATAAACATTAAGCTTTCCTGGATTTATCTGAGCTTTTTCTTAACATGAAATAGATCCGAGCAGGCTTATAAGAACATAACTTGACAGCGGTGACAGCTTAATCAAGGAAACCCTAAACAACTAAAACAATAGGACATGTTTGTTCCACATTGTTTTGAATAATCGAGAACCAGAAACTTGATAACCCACCGGCAAATTATCTACTCAAAGACCAAAGAAAAAGCAATAGCCAGGCAGATCAACTACAATGACTTGTGCTGTCTTAATAAAGATGCAAAATTTTCTCTGACGCAGTACCAGCTCAGAAGCAAGCAGGAGTTTACCAGCTGCAGAAAATGTACAAGCCCACAAAGCTGCTCATTTACAGGACAGGTATTACAGAAAGGAGAAAGAACAAACCATATTACCAGGTTGTTTAAATTATAATTAAAATGAATCAGATACCAGCTGTATCACTTCTGATGACAATTTCTGAAGAGACTGCACTGTCCATCTCAGGCTACACAGACTCCCCAAAATTGCTATCACGAGCAGGCTAGAAAAATCTTCCAACCTTGTCTTTGAAACTACCTAAGATCATATACAATTACACACTAAAATCACATCACAGAACCCAATTACACTTTGGCTTTGCAGATCCACAGATAACCTCTTAAAGAGCAAACTCCCTTACTGTGTCGACCCCTGACCTCGAGCTCTTTTTCCAATCTTCAGCAGCACCACGTTTCTTTCCCAGAGCAAGCCAGGACTTGGAGCCGCAAGGTTTCGCAGGGGTAGCAAGTGCTCCGGCTATTGTAACTTTAAGGTTAAGGGAGCACAGCACTAGTATCTCATTTGCAAACTTTAATGCATTCCTTATAATACCATTTAATTTAGCTTAAACATTATTTATGAAGGAGTTTTCAGTAAGTATTTTTCCATTTGTTGGAGGTTTTTAATAATTTATAAGTAATAATTTTGTTTGGCTCCTAAAAGGCTTTAAAATGTTATGCATCAACTAAATACTTTAACAGGCACTGGAAGTTGAATCACAAACAAAGAATTGTATTTACATCTCAATTTTAGGAATTATTTCAGAAATTGATAAGGAGTACAAAAGAGTTTGTTTAATAACTTGACTTCCCTGAGGCTCCACAATAGCAATCACACCACTGGGACTTTCTCTTCTCACTTAGCAAGAATAAACAGTAAAACTAGGCTTTCATACTGGTTTATGGTTTCTATGATTTCTTCATCATGTCCAGAGGGGAACACGAACTACAGCAAAACATCATGAGATGGCTCCCGAACAAACAGAGGACAAAACACCACAATTCTGGGCACCTGACTGTAGCTGGGGCAAAACAATAAAAGAGACACCAGGTGCAAAATCTTTCCCTGTGAGTATGCAAACCCTTGCTTACTTGGAACTATATTTTCTATGTATACGTACAGTTATCTTCATGAGATATAAACAGCATCCATGAACTGATGAATACTGACACATGCTCACCTGCAAGTTACTGACAACTTACCTTGATGACCAGCAAGGACTTTTACACTTCAAAAAACTTAGCACTCCCAGTACATATATGTATTGAGACTGTCTGTATTTCTCTGATATTTTAAGCCCTCATAATCAAAAACATTGACATTCTTCTCAGGTGTTCAGTATGCTCTCTACTTGCAGAGCATACTCACCTGAAAATCTGTTCTTTCTTGCTAGTAAGACTTCTCCTGCAACAATTTCTCCAGGCAACATTTCCTACTATGCTAACTTAAAGAAATGATGGAGGAATTGCGTAGGTTGGCCAGCTCCTTTTCTTTCCAACAAGACACAGTCTATTGCTTACTGACTGACATATTACTATGAGAGGCCATTTGGCACCGTAGCCATACTGCCCTAAATCTCCCTTTTTCTCTTGAATTCAGGGTCTCTCAAGTGTTCGCTCGGCTGCTTTTTACTGGATACTATAAACTGTCTCCTTGTGCACTTCTTAGTTCTTCTTAAGGGAGCAGAAGGGACCTAAAGACTTTGAAACGACCCAAGAACTGAGAGACATAGAGATAACTCCTGGTGTGACCACAGCATTACTTTCTAAACCATAGTGTGCAAAATCTTCACAACTGAAAACAGTGAAACCTGTCGTGGAATGGTTGAGGTTGGAAAGGATTTCCGAAGGACATCCTGTCAAACCAAGGAGACACAGTACAGATAATTTATAGGTAGATCAACTACATATTTTTACTTGGAAAACATCCTGATTGCAGTAATTAGGACTGTATCTTTTAATTTAAGACCTACTTCAAACTAGTCCATCTCTTAGGAATCTAAGATCTCCAGTAATTGGTATTAACTTCTACCCAGCTCCTAAATCTTTAAGCAGCACCTCAACTATCCTGTATGAATGCTGACTTTGAAATATTTTGTTTTCATACCTTTTTTTCTTCTTATCAATGTTACTACATTATTAGGTAGATGTGGAACACATCCTTTTCTTTATCTTGCCATAAGATTGCCCAGGAGCATTTACAGACTAAAAGGAATAAAATACATTGATCAGTTAAGTACACTCCTTAAGTTTGCTCTTAACATACAGCAATATGTAAATATGCTGGAAAACAAGCACAGACTTTAAAACAATCTTTAAAACTGAGAAAACTCCCTAAAAATTAGTTAGGCAAAATGTAAGGCAGATACCAATAACTGGCGGCACAAAGGATGAAAAGTAACTGGTTAAGGGGCACTTCCTTGGTGTGGAGCCATTTCAGTGAACCCAAAGACAAGAAAGAAGCAGCATTATCAATGTGAAAAAACCCAAGAAATTCAGGAAAATCTGAAAGAATTTTGGCTGGGCAGAGGTGGATAATGAGTCTTCAAATAGCTGAAGAGATTATTCTACTCTGAGTCTTTGGTGGATGGGTAAAGAGCTAGGTTGCCAAAATCACTTTAATAGATTAGATATTGGAAAATGTAAGGAGAGTAAAAGATTGCAGTATTTGCAGTGGACTGTTTTGAGAAATAAAGCATCTCCCTCACCAGGGATCATGAAGAATAGATTAGATAAAAGCCTGTCAAGAACAACGCCATCAGAGCTGACTCTTCTAGGAATCAGAAAAAGGGAGTACATGGCAGCCTCTTTTAGCCCTACTTTCAAAGATTACAGTGCAATTCTGTTTGAGAATATGTGCTGGTTTTGGCTGGGATAGAGTTAATTTTCTTCATAGCAACCAGCATGGGGCTATGTTTTGCATTTGTGCTGGAAGCAGTGTTGATAACACAGGGATGTTGTCCTTACTGCTGAGCAGGGCTCACACAGAGTCAAGGCCTTTTCTGCTCCTCACCCCACCCCACCAGCGAGGAGGCTGAAAAAAATGAAGAACTCTCTGACCACTTCCCATCAAGACAGATATTAGGAAACTAAGAGGAGCTAAGCTATAAGGGATGAACAGCTCTGCCAACAGTACCTTCATGATTTCCTAGAGGAGTAAGCTTTTAAAATTTCCAACTATAATGGATGTGCTTTTACTGTCAATGCAAAGAGTGCACTTTGATTTTTAAATATTCCTTGGTGTAAGTTAGGAATAAATTTATGATCAGATGCATGGATCCATTCAGCAACTCTTGAAAATATCAGTGCTGAATTCTGATAGCAATCCCCACTGAAAGAGATAGAAAGGCTGAGTGGATGCATTTTTTTATTCCTTGGACAGGCTTAGCACTTCTCTATATTATTATTCTTCAATTTCAGCGGTACAAAAGTTTCTAGCAAGGAAGTTGTCTGAAGACGGAGCCTGACAGCACTCCAGAACATATTATGTTAACTGACAGAAGGAAACATTTTTCTATACTCACGAGGAAGCTGGGCAAACTGGTTCAGATGTAAGTGTGCTCAAGTTAAACATTCTTTGATGATCGTATCTGCCTTCAGGGAACCCTTGAAAATGTTGCTACCAGGTTTCCAGCAGAGGAAATTGATGAGACCTCAGAGAGGATGGAGGCATGGGGCCATTCCCAGTTCAATCACTATGGTCCCCACTCTGTCCAAGTGCTTCAGAGTGGTTTTATTGAGGGGACTGGGTAGGAGCTTTATGAGCAAGACACCCTGGGGGCAGGGTTGCCTGATAGAGAAGACAAACACCCAGAAATTCTTGCTTTTAGCTTGGAAGGAGGCATGTCCCACAAGATGAGCACTGGAAATGAAATTGCTGACAAAACCTTTCTTTCTGCAAATTCAATGACGGAAGATACACTGATGTGCACCATCATCTCATTTCTTTCATGTAAGTAGAAGGTAATATATCTCTCCCTTGGATTAAAAGAAATAAAGACAACTCTCAAAAAGAAAACCTTAAAAAAACATTCCTGGAGACTATTTCTTGAGGACAGACAACCATGCAGCTTAATATCTCAGGTACTAAAAGTGATACTTCCCACTAGAGAAAATGATGTAGCGCTATTCTCAGAGGGGTAAGAAAAGATTTGATTATAAGAAGCAGCAATCAACCCTATTTCTGTAAGAACAAAGCATCTGCAGACAAACTCTGGAACAGAGTTTAATTGTGTTTCTGACTTCTTGATAATTGCTGTTAAATTATTTTTTATTTAGGGAACACTAAGCCTTTCTTGACACTCTCAGAGAGGATGAATAACAAGAGAGAAGTTTGTTGTTTCTTTTTCTCTGAAGAACAGTGTTATTGTAACACATCCCATCCTCATATGACATTAGCTTTAGAAATAATGAGAAACAATCACCTCTGTAAGATCCCATTATTATTTTTATAGCATTAACACTTAGTGGAAATATACGTCCTTTTGGTCAAGGCATAGTCAAGACACACTCTGAGTAGTTCATAATTTCAGAAGTAGATGCAGGCAATGGGAAGTGGATTAGCAGGAACCAGGATGGAAGAAAGTTTCACTTCAGAGTACTAGTAAAGCCGGTAAATGGACCCAAACCCAATCCTGTCCAGGTTGTACTTACAGTTGAGCTGTTGGTACTGGTACTGTCATATTTCTGAGAAGCACTGAACATACTTATCCGCAATCAGAACTACCACCAGAAATATTTTCTATCAAAGCTACTGGTTTTACTATCTTAACATATACAGGCAAGCTGGGTAACATTCTTTTTCAATTAAAATACCATATACAGCATCTATAAGAGGGATAAATTCAACTTGTATTTAGAACTGACAGTTGCTTATTCTTTCACATCATCAGCAAGTCACCCACAGGTGCAGAGAGCTCTGACTTTCCAGCCAAGAGGATTTCAGATGCTAGATTTAAAATGACATATGATAATCCAGAAACGAAAATTAAGTGTCATGTATTCCTTCATATAAAAAGAAACACCTATCACTAAGGGGAAGACAGCATTGCTGGAGGGGGGTTTTGTTTCATTTTGTTTCAAGCCCTTCAACTGCTATTTCAGTCAGTAACACGAGCGACACTCAGCAAGTCTATAAACACAAGGTTCACCTTTCAAATCTAGCCCAACATCCTTGAAGTTTAGCATGTGCCTCAAAAACAGGCTGACTTCAGAAACATTTTGTTTCTTACACACACTTGACTTCAAAAAGCCTTTTGCAAAACATTTCTTGCTGCTCTTTCTAACCCTTCTGCGTCGGGCAGCCATTGGTTTATTGCACCAACATGACCTCGTCTCTCTCGGATTCTGCTTCAGGAAGTTGTAAAACCGTGATCTTGTTTCAGTTATTAGGAATTCCAAATTGAAAATTAATCATCTCGGACTTTTAAGAAGCTGCAGCTATCATGAAAATAAATTTGAAATCAACCTTTTTTTCATGTCCACCTGCCATCTTTATAAAAGTCAAAACCATATGTGCTTCCTCTTTGAAGTCCGGTTTTGCCCCCTAATGATAGCCTTCACATTCCACAATATTGTTCTGTTAGCTCTAGCCTTCCTTCAGTCAACGGGGAAAAAATAGAAAAAAAAAAATCAACAGCAGCATGACAAATGCTTGTGCAGATGTCTGATGCTGATGTAACAAATGGCTATGGTCTATGAAGTTACAAGTACAAAATAATGTCAACAAGTTGCAATGATAAAACAGCCCATGAAATATTCCAATATATGTTCAACATTCAGGGCAATTTCTGGTTTGAATTACCAATCAATTTTTTACTGGGTTGAAATGATTCTACTTACAGAGGAGCCATTGTTTTTGAGTTGGTTTTTTTTTTCAAATTTCTGTCACAGCCTTCACATCAGTAATTCTGATTAATGTACTCTGATTCCCTTATTTTCTCAAGGCTTCGCATTTTGTTAGGAATTGAAAGCATTTGTACTGCTTTAGAATCCAAGCTCTAGGCTGGGCAGAATGAAGTTGTCACTGCTGCAATGCTTGAAGTAAGTCACCTTGCAGGTCTTCAAAAAAGCATCAGAAGTGCACAGGTTTGCTGCTCTGCTGATGCCCTTTTGTGAAAAGCACAAAACAGAGTTGGGTCGCATAGAACACAGGATGATTTTGGACTCAGCAGAGTGCAACTCAATTATAAGCTTCCTACTTTTCTGTAATAAAAATTAAAGTTCCTTGGGTTTTCTTTTTAATGTTTAAAGCAGATGGGCAGGAAAATCAAATGACCAGTTGCTTTCATTTCTCATTCACAAACTGCCAAGCAGAGCACAGAAATCTAGCACACCTATACCCTTCATAATAATCCAGTCATTCAAACATGCAAACAGGGGGAGGGCAGGAAAAGTTTAAAAAGTAAAAATAAAAAAGTGAATAAAGCAGAAGCAGGAAGGGTTGATCCTGTGACTGAATACAAAATCAGGCATGCATGAAAGAACTCTATATCCACCTTTAATTGGGAAAACACATTTTATCTCGCATGCAAATTTTAAACCAGTTTAGTCAAACCTATGCAAGGTCTGTGCAACACTGCAGCTGATTTAAACCACACAAAATTTACTTTGTTTTGAACTGAGAGACTTACACCTCCCTAAACCAAGCCTAGTAAAGTGACTTGGTTTATGCAATAAAACAGGTGCCTGCTGGTTTGCAGATAAGCCACATTAAGAGATTTTATGTAATTAAACTAAAGCTTTTGCATGCTGCACTGTTCTGTGAAGCTTGTAGATTTTAAGTTTTATACCAACAGTGGCACAGATGGTCTGGATGAATCTGGGGGAAAACTAACCAGAATGGCAACACAAGAAAACAGTGGAGAGGTTCCTTCCGAACAAATGAGAAGAGTGTTCAGTGGATACAGAGCTCCAGTATGATGGGGTTTTTTACACACTCCCATCCATTAAACTTTTCTAGTTGATAAAAATAATAAGAATATAAAGAATACATTAGATAAGAATAGGACCCTAGTGGCTTTGAAGTTTAATTCAGACTTTGGGATAATCCTAGACAATCATTTTACACATGAAAGAAGGCTTCACACTCTTCTAACGAAGATTTAGAAAAGACAACACTGGGTTTTGTAGTTCCCAGTGGCTGCATACTATGTCAGCCTTACAGACAGTATTTTTCATGTTAGTCTGGAAATGGCCAAGGAAGGAGGTTAAATGTTGAAAATATCCCCTTCAAAACCTGTGTTCATAGGGTATCTGTGCCCACTGTATTCCTATGAAGGTCCATTTGCTCTCTCAACTAATATCTGTTTACAGAGGGAAAAAAATTTAAATCCCTAGTTCTGCACCTCCCCAGTTCTGCACTTTGTTTGCCAAAAGGGAACAAGCACACGGCCGGTGCATGTCAGAGGCTGGCTTTGTCTGGTATACAGTCACATCACAAACAGCGAGGTCATTTTATCTCATAACAAAGGAAAAAAAAACCAAACAGAAACAACACAGCAGACTGAGAAAATCTACTTCCAAACCTCAAAAGAACAAGCTGCAGGCATAAGACATCCCTGTTTAGTCCAAGTAGAACAGACACTGAAAATAGCTGTTGACCATCAGTACTCACCTTGTAACACCAACTTTCACTACTCTTCGAGTTGAAACCCTACAAGAGTTTCTCAGTGAGCATTCAGACCTGCTTCCAAGTGTCACATGTGACTGTTAGTCATTGCATTTCAATTCATAACGTGCTTTTCTTAGTCACTTTTTATTTGTCCGCTACACATAGCCCAAACACCCTAAATCAAAACTTACTGCTTTTGATGAAAGTACAGGGTACTATTCATAAGCAAAATCTTGACTAGAAATAAGACATTATCATACAAATTGTGTGTCACAGCTTTCACAAAACCCTTTTCATTATTTTATTTTGTGTAAACCGTGAAAAACATCAAACAAACAAACAAAAAAAAAAACAAACATAACCAGGTTAAGCACGTCTCTGCTATGCCAACTTTCCTGGCTAAGACATTGGCAGTAAACCAAGACACAGCTTGCATGGAGTTCAGTTAAGTGGGATGTATGCAGATGTCTCTACTGCTTCAGCAGGGGACAATAATCTCATGGTGGCACCAATAACACCACACACAAGGACTCCCAGCTAATTCATTCAAGGGTTTCAGTAGACCTCAAAACTGCAATTTTTCATACGATGAGAAATGAGCCAAAAGCTTTTTCTGAGTCACAGAGGAAGGAAAAATACAGCCACTGTGGATATTTGTGCAGGCGAGGACAGAGAAGGCTGCTCCTAATTTTCTGCACTGCCATGGGAGCAACAGCCACCTCCTGGCTCTGGAGCTGGGCAAGCAGGATGGTATTTGCATGATGCATATGCATGATGCTGTGGCTCTTTGGGGGCTGGAAAGAAAGCTGTAGAACTTGGCACCACTGGAATGAACTGTGTTTTAGCTGGAGAGTAAACCAGAGTATTTCTCAAACAAGGAGAGGTGCAGCCAGGACCTGCTCTCATTTCTATCACAACTGTAAAAACTTCCAGATTGCTGACAAATGACTTGAAGGAGCCCCAGCCATTACTAGCGAATAAGGCCTTCCCAATGGCTGTCTGAGTATCCCGGAGCTTTATCCAAGTCCTTCCAGCAGTAAATCTCACAATGAGGTGCAGCAGCCAAGAGAACTAATACAATCCTTGAATGCATAAGCAGGGGAACCGCACATCGCACGTAGGAGTAATGAACTGGTATTACCCTCTGCATATAGCATTAGTGAGACCATAAGTAGTATACTGGGAGCTCCCCAAAAGAATTTGGCAAACTGGTGATAGCTCAGACGAGAGCCACAAAGTGATTCAACGTCTTGAAAATATTGTTTTATAATGAGAGACTAAAGAAACTCAAGCCATTTAGTTCATCACAGACAAATCCAAGTGGTGACTGACCACAGACTACAGGTCACAACATAAGGAAGACATTTGTGAGAGCAGGGAGCTCTGCAATCTGTCTAGGGGAGAAAAAAGACAAAATGACATCTTGTGGAGGGAAGCTGGTATTAGAAACCCTGATTTCAACAAGGGTTATTGCCTGTTGGAGCATTCCACCAAAGATGTAGGGGATTCACCATCCCGTAATATCTTCAGGCCAAGTAAGTCCCCTTTCTACAATTCAAAGAGAAAAAAACCCAGCCTCTCAGCAATGCATATTCAGTGTGGTTCTCTGGCTTGTGCAATATCATTCAGGATAGATGATCATAATGGACTCCTCTGACACTAAAAATAATTGAGCCTATATGTATATGCGAGCCATAGACTCGATGATCACAGAACGCTAAACCCACCATGCTAGTATCTCTATTCAATAAAAGGATGCAATTTAAACATATCTAAAAATTATTGCCCAGCAGCCTTACAAGTAGGATATTCAGAGATGTGTCTGTAACTTCTCTTTTTCCCTCTAGTATGACCTAGAAACTCCTGTCCTTTTTTTCCCTCCCCAAACCTAGATCCAAACATTCAGCCAGTTTACTATGACTTTTGGTGACTTTGCCAAGTCACCAAAACTATCCAGGCAAAAAACTCCTTCCCATTAGAATTTTTTCTCTTGAGATTACTCTTCTGGCATAGAAGTTGGAAGGCTGAACTTTAGAAGAATGGGGCAAGAGCTATGTACCAGCAGAATCACAGATTAGAAATGTGCTTTAAGAAACAAAGATCTATTTTATAACCAAAACACAAAGGGAATAGTTTACCTTTCTCAGGGAGCTTGCTAATTTCAATTATACATTCATTAATATTAATAAATAGCTGTACACCATTATAAGTAAATGCAGCGATTTATAGACATTACTGTAAAATATTCTTCATCCTCAAAAGCTTATTATTCCATGATCAAACTCTGCATCAAGATCCATCTATTGGAATGTTTATATGATCATATATTAGATAACACAATAAAACCCCAATAGAAATAGAAAAATAAGTATTATGAGAACAATCAGTAACATGAAAAAGATCCTTGGGAGACAGCACAGTTTACTGAAAAAGATGTGCTGAAAACTGTTGCCTAGGAATTGTTCAAAATAGCTTTCAATAGGCCATTCATCCCAATGAGAAGTAATAATCCAACATGATGTGCTCTTTATGTAAGGAAAAAGAGAGTTATGTTGGGAAAGTTTGCAAGTGCTCAGAGGGTGAAAAAAAGTGGAAAGAAAAAGAGCCAATGGTAACTTCAGCAACTGTGAAAGGCAGTTCTGGAAGAGACAGATGAGTGGTCAAAGATGCTGAAGAAACACACCCTAATTACATGGCTCTCAGCACCACATGTGATATCACTCACCCAGACCAGCACAAGCACTCCGAAACAAAAATCAGCACATTTTCCAAGGGGCTTCAAGAAAACTTAGTAAATCCAGCTTCTGCCTTTTTTGATGATTTATGTTAATACACTGTGGTCATTTTTTCTGTGTACAGTCTATGGAACAACCGAAATTTAAATGAATGTTTCCCATAGAATATCCAGCATATCAAAACGGCAAAAAATTAATTTCACAAGATGTTTCATATTTAATGGAGACCTTTGCTTTTATTAGAAAGCCCAATTTTCATATCCTGAGCTGGAACTCTAATCATGATCATATTTAGAACATGCTGACAGTAACGCACTGTGGTATGATGACACTGGTATGCTCCTTAGGACGGGTTTGCTGACTTCCAAAGTTTAGTGCAGAAGCTCATCTCTTTGTTTTACTCTATTTTATTTTCTTTGTTTTAAAGGTGAGAGCCAACTCTAAATTTTAAATTGCTCTGCTTCAAATGCCTGATGAATTACAGAAGTTGTACATATATACATTACATATGTTTATTGCATAACTACTGTAAAATCATTTTGCCTTATAATATAATACAATTACTGGCTGGAAATCTGCCACATTTGGCTAGTTAAACAGTTCTCAAACCTAGTCCCAGACAGCATTTCTCCCCAAAGGTGCATAAATGATATGTGAACCTCCCAAAGGACAATCCTGGAAGAGAAGTGTGCAAGAACCCTTCCTGGAAAGAAAAAGAAATGGGAAGAGTGATGCATTTCAGAGGTGCACATTACATATGTAATAGAGGGGGGGAAAAAAAGATGCTTTGCCACTGCCACCGTTGTCCAGTGAGAAAAGTAAAGAAAATTAAATGCAGCTGGATCCACTCTTCACTGTCAATTGACTTGGTTCCCTGCCCAGCTCCCCTAATACATTGCCAGTGCAAGGGTTTGTTTGGGAGCTGCAACTGTAAATCACACCGTGAAGCTGCTTCCTCTCTTCTCGCACGCACCTGCATAGGAAATACGCCAAGGGGCAGAATTAGACATGCTATCGGGACTGGAGGCAATACGGCAACCCCAGAAGCAGCCTGGGATGGGCTGCCGTAATTTAAGGCAGCCAGAGGCTTTTTTGACCTGCAGAGCAGCTGAGAATCTAGAGGATGCGAAGATGGCACGAGTTTTCTAGAGGCAGACCCAGGAGACCCCAAGGCGGGCAGCTGCTGGAGGCCCCAGTTGTGCACAGCCAGTGCTGGCAGAAACCTTCCAACAGCAGGACCAGGGTCAGGGGACACACATGCCAATGAACAACCCACAACAGACCAACCTGCACTGGCAAAAGCCATGGGGAGCTCCGGGAAGTTGTCACACCTGCCTTCAGGGTCTGCCCCGGATGTGTCAGTCCCCTACTAATACCTGGGGCTTGTTTCCATTCAAGTCCCTCAGGCCACACGTGAGAGATGATTCCAGCTCTGCTGATTCCCCAGCAAGGATTAAACACAACGGAGAGACCAACATTTCTTTTTTTTTTTTAATCCTAGTTTTGATGGCTTTGCCTAAGCCTCCTCCCCAGGGGTTCTGTTTTGAGAAACATTGCTCTAGATAACAATTTAGCTGGTTTAAATAATGCCATTTATAATGCAGGCGTACGGTCTGTTCATCATATGTAGTAATGCATTACATCCATTACACTAAATCCACCGTGATTTCAGCCCCAGAATGAATGTGCAACGTTCATTTGTCTCCTACCTTATTGGCTCTATAATAAATGTAGAATATCTGTCACACTATCTCAAAACGTCTGTTTTATCTGTGGAGTGTTTGACAAAGCACATGTTACAAATGACTATTCATAATGAGTTATACACAGATCTATTGTATATACTGTTATAGAAATATCGTGTAGTTAGGAACTGACAGACAGTGTTCAGCCATCACAGTATTACAAGAGAGAGAGCGAGCACTGGAGTCAAGACCCCTCTTATTCCTCCTCCTCCCCAACAGCCACCATCATCCTTGCTACTTACAGACTGTGACAAATAGGTTTGGACACTTTCCCTAAGGAAAAAAAAAATAAAAAAATAAAGCAAACCTACATTAGGAGAGGCTGTGCGATCCAGAGGAACTAGGAGGAAACCAGAAAAATTCTACCAACAGAGAAGAGTAAATCATGAATTTGAGTCAGCAGGCACCTTCTGCCTCCATGTTTCCATCTATGAAATGGGGGCCTCTCAAAGAGGCACGATGGTTCACTGGTATTCACCCAGGACTTCCCACCTTCAAGGTGCTTTTGTAGCATAAAGCTAACCACTAGCAACCATCAGGCTAACCACCCCTGGCAGTACACCACGTCTCCCTCTCTGGAAAAAGTATCAGTTACCAAAAGAAGGGCAGTATGATCCGATTCTTAGGTATTTTTCCCCGTGCTCAAGAGATCAGGTTTCAGTTTAAATCAAGGAAATACAAAGTATAACTTTAAAGACTAGACAAGATCCACCAGAGGATTATTTGTCTTAAGGTTCACTAGGTGGTACCCAGCACAATGAACTGGGTTAACTCCCTGTGTTGGCATACCTAGAAACATAAACAAACTCCTATTTATAATACATATTTTACCCTCCTAAAAACTTCCAAGGGGTGCAAACAATCCAAAATAAAATTTTTCCTGGTTGGACCCTTGGCTATTAGGGTCAAAGTTCTCTTTGGCTCCAGCTACAATATCAGAATCTATTGCAAACATAAATGTTGAATTGTAAAATAACTTCCAGTTCAGATTCCTGTGGAATCATCATTAGCAGATCTGCCTAAACTAAAAGATAGCACATATTTCCATTAATTCTTCCAAAATATCCTGTAACATGCAAAAAAAAGAAAGTACAGAGGTCCATAATGTCTTACGGGCTTTATATCCATGTTATAGTTTTCATCTTAATTTTACATTTCCTCTTTGACTGCTCAGCACCATTTAAACCAACTTCAGAGAGTGATGTTACTGCTGTCCCAGGGAACACGTGCTTACCAATCCTGCATTTTATCTAAGGTTAGTCCATTGAAATACTTGATCTTTCTTTGCTTTGAAAGTCTGACAAAAATCACTGCTCAAGGTGCTGTGGCTGTACAAACATATTTAGCTGAGGTTTAAGCTGTCACCAAGATGGCATAAGGCTTCATCCTGTGTAACACGCAGAACTTATGACATAAATGTGGCCTCAGGGATTTCTTTCGTGAAACAAGTCTTTTTGTAACAGCAGAAAATGTAAACAGGTATTAGGGTTCTGGAGGGGCTGCCTTGGCATTTCCTTTCTGCTTTCTTGCCATGTGGCCACACCTCAACATGCTGAGCACAAGTCAACAAAGTCCAACAAAGCCAACTTGTAAATGCTCTGGAGAAACTATAAACAGCACCATTGTCTTTAGAAAGCACCCAGAGAAAAAAGAGGAAAAGCAGTTGACACTTGACACACGGACTAAACCCAACAAAGTATTTTGAAGATTACTCTTTCCTGCTTTTATAATCCGCTAACTTCTTGTTGTTAGTTTTCAATCGAGTATCATGCCCAGACTGTTTCTTCAATACCTGTAACGATGCTTGGGGAAAGCAAAGATCTCATCTTCACATGTTTCTACCCCTTTCCATAAACTTCTAAGCCAAATGGTATAAATAGCACAGCACGTTTCCTCTTTGGAGGTCGGACTTCTTGTGTCCTTTGGATAAACCATTACTCTCATAGAAAGTAAAAAAGAGAAGTGTTACAGAGGGTTAATTTATACAACGGTATAGGGCAACTGCCTCCTTGTAAAACAGGCTTGAAATAAGAACTCCAAACTACTCTTAGTCCTCTCTTGAAGGAATTTAGAATGGATATACACTGTTACTCATGTAGTACTGGACATTGTCATTATACACAATAAAGCCTATAAAATGATAACAGAGAAACACTAAAAAACAAAAACAACAAAATCCCCAGGCATGGGACTTCTTCTAGAAATTCATACAGTTTACTGAGCAAACATACCTTGGAAATAAAATATGTTAAGTCAAAACAGTTAAAGGGCATTGCCTGGTCTACTTGCTTCATTATCACGGTAAGGATGTTCTGCTGTGTCTCAGCCAAGGAAATCATTCTAGCATGTGTGTCTGCCTGTCTCCAGTGAGGGCAGCACTTAGGTATGTGCTGAAATTAAGCATTTCATGAAGTATTACGACAGTGAGGTTTAACTGTGTGATTACAGTTTGACAAACGTTTCCATGCTGTCCTGAACCAGGACTTCTCCTTGCTGTTCGTAGTAAACAAAATGAACATGGATTATTGGTACCAATATTAAAAGAACCGACACTTTGAAAAGGATAGTCAAAAAAAATGAGGAAGAGAAGAAAACAGTAAGTAGTATTTGCAAGATAGAGCACATCACCCTACTCTGAAAGACTCTCTGTAGATGAATTTGTTGAGAACAAGCCAGTGTGACTTGACTGGAAACTGTAAGCATGCACGTAGAAGAAAACACCTGAAAACATAGATCTCTCCAGCTGACAATAGCCAAGGGAAAATCTAAAGACTGAAAGCAGCTTTTGGGCATAGCCTGAAAACACTAAGGCACATTATTTTAAGTAAGAGTATTTGATCGATGGAGCAAAATACTTAGAATCATGACAGCTTTCCAAAAAATCTAAATATTTGGCAAATGTGTATGATGACTAGCTGACCATAACCCTTTTTGGACTAACTATGTAAGAATGATTAAAAAAAAAACAAACCCTCAGTTTGATTTATCTAGCAGCTCAAGGAATAAGTTTGATTTTGCTGCAAACACTAAATGGTCATCAGAAACAAAGTGCTAATTATTTGGGTATCCATTGCCAAAAATTCCAGCAACTAAGTTATTTTTAAATTATTTAATGGAATCAAATATCTCAAAATCAGCACTGTTCCCCTTTTCACAACAGGTATCAAACAAACTCTTCCTTTCTGTAAGGTAAACAGAAATACAATACTACTGCTAGCCTAGTTTTGTTTCTGTAAATTTATTTTCTGCTATTTCTGATCTGTAGCCCAAAATATTAAAAAAAATATTCTTAATGCTTTGATAGGAGCACAGCATCATGTGTTTAACTTCTGATTTCCATTTTCAGATGAAATTATCTGAGAAGTGAAGCTTTATTCAACATAGGGACAGCAAAATCTGGCATCATGTAAATTAAGTATGATTTCTGCAACACTTTTAAAATAGGTTTTGATACGAAACAGGAAGAAAATTTTCTTTCGAGCTGTCACCTTTATGTTTAATTATCTGTGGGTTTTCTTCCTGTCATTGTCAACATATTCATATTGCACAGAGAGACTTGGTAAGAGAGCCCTCCCATGGTTATTGCAAACCCTGCAAATTCCTTTGGTAGCAGCCAAACACTGAACAGCTTAATGGATAAAACACCCACTCCAAATTTCAAAACAAGGCTAAACTGCGTGCACCTTATATGAGTCGTTGTGTAGCTGTGGAAGTGAGCACAACTTGGACTATGGTGAATACATGTGTGTCCACAGATAACTGCAAGCAGCTTCTCCCACCAGCAGCCACAATCAGGGGCATGGTTGTTCACATTGCAGGGTTTTATGACCCCTGAACCTTCTCTAACAGCGACCCACTCAGACATGCTTTCAGCCTACCTGAGAAAGCAGTTTTGAATCTGAAAGTCCATGTTAAAATTACAATCATATAAATGTATTCATTTCTGCTGCTAACTAAATATAAATGAGGTCCCTTCCAATCTCTAACATTCTGTGATTCCATATGCCAAATCTGCCATCTGATGTGCAAACAAAAGGGAAGAAGAAAAAAAAAATCAGCAACATAATCATTTAGCTTAAATGCAGCTGTCTCTGAGCTACATTTCTTGTTGTGAAGTCAGCTTATGGAACTTAAGTATATTGCTGAACTCACAGAAATAGAGTCAAAGCCTTCACAGTCCTTACTCAAATGAGAGCTCACATACACATTGTGAAGGAAAGACGGGATAATTTTGTTATCTTCATATTTCTCCCACAGTTCACAGATTTTCAGGATGGGTGAACGAGGTGTCCTGGGTTGGGAAGATTCAGCATCCTTCTTGCAAACATCCCAGAGATGAGGGGGATGGGATCCACTGACTCTGGATTGCACAGGGTCTCCAGTGGATTTTCTGACATACTACCATTCGGTAGGGGAGGAAGAGAGGGGCTGGGTTTTGGTCAGCTAAAGCTGAGCAGTTATTTTGTTCAGTTATTCCTCCCCGGGAACAGGAAAGACTGGTTGGCAACTCTTCAGCCGGTTAGCTAAAGCCGAAACGTTAGCAGCAATTCAACTGTTCATATTCCAGTTTTCCTAACTAGCTGACATGGGAGAGGAGAAGCAGCAGATGAAAACCAACGGATGACGGCTGGATGACATCACTCTTGGACCAATCTCAAGAGCAAGGTTTTACAGCATGATAAAGCAAACACATCACTGGATAAACATCTGACCGCAAGTAATTCTTAATGGTCATTGTTAAACCAGCAGGGAAGGCTCAGTGGTTAAAAAAATAATAATAAAGCAATGGTTGGAAACAAACAAAAAAAACACCAAGAAAACAAAACAACAAAAAAAGAACCAACAGATGGACATCAGTGATCCACATATACTGAGCAGTCTAATGAAATGTAAAATTTGTAGAACAGGATAATGGCTAATATTAATTCTTACAGAGACCTAGGGACTTGCAGCTGACAAATCAAGAGTGCTTCTTTTCTGAAAGGAAAGCACGCTACTTAGGTGCATTAACAAGAGCATCCTGCTTTAAAAAAAAAATAATCACAATCCCAAATTCCAAGTATCATCGCATCTTTGTTATACCCTATATAAAAAATAAAAAATATATATATATACATATAAAGCTGTAAACAGCTATCTAGATTCAAAGACTTGGATTTTTAGAAGAAGGAAAGAGAACAAACCCAGTAACTTTTGGTGAAGAAATGAGGGATTTAAAAAGAGCCCCTGGTCTAAGTGTCTAAAGAGTAAAGCACTAACAGTTTTATGACATAATATGGAAAATTCTGATGGAGTACTTGATCATTGTAAGAACAAACTCTCCAAAGGTATAGTTTTGGGGAATTACGAGTTTTTGGTGATTTTTCAGGGCAGGCTAAACACCCATCTGTTACGGAGTGCTTAGAGATAATGAAGTTAATTCTGCCATAATCCCAGGAAATGGACTACAAAATCCGTCAGGCACCTTTCACACTGAATGCTTCTATGAAATACTTCACACATTATTTACATGGCAGGAAAAAAAATATCTTGGGAGCCCTCAGTATTCTAAATGGGAAGTAACACAAGTGCAGACCACAGATAATATTGGTTCTTGTTCATCAAGACTAAGTAGTTTGTTTTATTGTCCCCATGTGACATTTCTTTGGGTGGAAAAAGGGACAATTACAAGTGGATTAGGAAAGCAGGCAAATTGAATGAAGTACTATAAGTAGCACTCATACGGCAGGCCAATAATTTTGGCACCAGTATAGAGCATGTAACATTGAGCGGCAAATGACCAAGCATTCTCTGCAGTCAGACTTTGATGTTGGAAGGTGGGTGGGCCCCCAAGTCATCTCATGTTGCCTCATTGCATTTCCTTTAGAGCATTCCCCATCCTTAGCACATCCTCCTCCCCAAACGAAGGGCTACTTCTTCCCTGGGCTCTGCTCAGTGGGGCTTTGACATCCTCTCTCCTCATTTTAACTCTCCCCATCCCCCCATCAAAATGTTTTCCCCCGTTTGATTTTATTTGAAGGATGAGGACCATCCTGCCAGGTGGATATTCCCCAAGTCTCACAACTCTACTCGAATGGTCTCTTATCAGGGTGCCTCTGAGCAGCGAGAGCTCATAACTCATTTGAATGGGAAACAGTTGGGGGCTCGCCACACTTCATCCTACAAGACTGTTGACACTGTTAGCAGCTGTTAGTGTCGCTCTCGTTTCTACCAACTGGGAGCATATCAAAATGTTACATGCACATTCAGCGGTGTAGTCTCTCCTCTTTCAGTTTAATGGGAATTAAGCACACACATCAAGGGGAAAATACACTCTACAGTTGCTAAGTATTTTATACATTAGTTTTCTAAACTTACTTGCTATGGGAAAAAGAGAATTCAAGTTTAAGTCATTCCAGGAAAAAATCATGTTCCCTCAAAGCCAGTTAATACCAGTAATAGCATCATTTAACTATGCAAAACTTTATTCCGCAGCGGGGCAATTAAAATTTCTGTACCACGCTCTTAATTTAGGGAAACACAAAACCTTACAGCAATTTCTTGGTAATCTAGACAAAATGAGATTGGCAAACTCCATACAATTCCCAACAGACAGTTGTCCACATTGCAAAACTGTGAAAACTTTGCTGGCAGACTCACTTGGGAGGCCAAGAGTGGAATAGCCACAGACTCCAGACACATGACCATACACAAATGGAGGAAGATGGAGATACCAGATTGCTACTTTCCATAAGATACAGCTTCTTGTCCTGAAAAGTAAGTCAGAGCTTCAATGCTAGATTAAACTAACATTTTTATGACACATTCATATAAAAACACATCACTTGAAAATAAAAGTATTCAGGACATCACCTATATATACGCACTTTATTTCATGTTACGTGCTAGCAGCCACAAGTTGTATATCTGACTGCAGTTTTTGTTCCACATTTTGAAAATAAGATACAGCTCTCCATTTCTGAAATCTTGGGTACCAGCAAGCAGTCAGGATAAGGTAGTTATACCAGTTGTGTCATTATTTCACTGTTTACACTTACCTACATGCTAGTGACAGGGAAAACCATTTCCTCAATGGATCACCCAGGCTCTGGGGTGACTCTCAGCTCTGGAGTATTTAGATACTGTGATTTAAGATGTCACCACTGTCAGCTGTCACCCACCTCTAAACTTAGCAGCAGCAGGAATAATCTTGTGCCAGACCTTCAGCCGCTGCAATTCACAGCCTGACATATTTCCTTAAACCACCTTCGTCGCTGGGTCAATGCATCTGTGTCCCAGACTTACCCACCTGCCTGGGAATCACGGCAGCTGAAGATCTGGAGTCCGTTTACTCTTGCTGCCTCTCCAAAGGAGATGGCAGCCTTTGGTTCAGGAGCAGACAGCCAGCTTCTGGTGACAGCAGCCCCATGTGCTGCCAGTAGGACTGCCACACCATAGCTGCCACTGCTGCATCATCCCTGGGACACAGTCAGCACACAGTCACGTGTGCTGCCACCAGTCACTCTGATCGTGCCCCAGGAGCAACTCTTCCCATAGCGCTGGCACAAATAACAGTTTCTCTTTTGGGACAGAATCTATCACCAACATCACTCTAAACCATGAGCTCTCTCTGATCGGCCCCTTTCAGTAGATCTCAACACTCATTCATTTGTAATGCTTAGAAAGTTGGATCTAAGTAAAATAATTTACCATGCAGCAATTGGTGATGTATAAAACAACTGGGAAAGCTGAAATTGGCTATAAAATGTGTGCTCTGACAGCTTGCAAGAATTATTTCTGATAACACACATGCAGGCATACACACTTAGCCAAAAAATTATCTTTCACATCCCAACGAAATGAAACCAAGTAAGCATGTTGTGTTCCTTTCTTTGCAAATTCTTCTTCCTTCATATGTTGCTCTTTGCTTCACCTTTTTCAGCTTTTTTTTTGAAATGAAAAAGAACAGAAAAGGAAAATAAGAGTACTTAAACTCTATTAAGCCTGAATTACTTAGTTACTACTGTTTTATGATGGTAAAAAATGAGAAAAGAAAATTATTCTGGGATGAATTTCCAGTCCTCAAACTAAAGCATGTGAGAAGTCAGAATGTATTTCCACATGAATTTTTTAAATATGGACAGAAATTTGTTCAAATTCTCATATGGGAGTAGAAAATGCTTTAACAAAAATTTTTGAAAACAAAATTGTTGGGATTCAAAATACTTCACTGGTTCCCCATGCTTCTGCAGGTTGTAACGTGATGAACCACAGTTACTTGTGGTTCAAGAGGTGGTGCCACTACTGTGGGACCCAGTCTACCAGTTCTACCACAGACAATGTTGAAGCTGCCCATCATTTTAGATGCTCATTTCAGACAGAGGGAAAAAAAAAAAAAAACAACACAGCAACAATACTGCAAGGAAAGGATTATTGTCTTTAGAGGCTGAAATGTTCAGAATCCATGGAATCCACATGGAAACCAGGAAGATGCTGCCTGAAGGATGCTCAGGGAAGTTTCTGTCTTTAGTCAAGATTATTTAAATGACTTATTAAAAGATTCCTTACTAGTTTTTCTCATCGACCTTTACAGACTACGAATTCTCAGTAACTCCAGAGCCAAGACATCTGAGCCAAGCTAACACATGAGCTTTGCAGCACTTCAGCCTCAGCTTAAAGTGTGGACTTTCCACCAACCTCTAAGAAGGAGCTGTAGTGCCCTACTTACCAGTTCTTGCAGAGGCAAGATGGACAAGTTCAAGGGAATACCTCGGTTTAACAGAGTGAGATTTACCAGTCACAGTCATAGTAAAGGCAACACCACCAATCTAAAATAAGCACATAACTACACAAATTTCTTTCACAAAGTCTCAAGCTAGATTTAGGATAAGAGAAAACACATGGTTCTTCTCTACTTTTGATGGACACACAGCTTACTGCTGTGGTTGGACTCCAATATTAGATGACAGCAGCTGCAGGAGAAAGATGAATCGTATCGTTAGATAAACGCCAAAGCCCAACAAATTGTGCTTCAAGCACAAAACAGCATCATCTCTCAAATACCTTGCTTTTTACTTTACAATGCACTGCAACTCAGTTTCTACGCCAGGGCTGTGTATCTTCATAACAGAAGACACCTTAAACCAAAGCAAACAGCCTTCTGCCATGCCCAACCATCCAACAAAAGACGAGTTAGCCACTGCTGGGTTTTTGGTTGGTTACACAGCTCCTACACTCTCTTTTTTCCTCCTAGAGAAAAGAACACCGCAGCATGGCAAGAAACACCATCCCAGGCTCTCTCCTCCTAACCACGACATCAAGCTTGTTTCCACACCATCCCTTCCTGCGTGCTGCCACCTCCAACTGTGAAGGCTACAGTTTCCATCAGGTTTAGTCAAGTGGAGTGTTTCCCAGGAAGAAGGCAAAAAACCAATAAAGCAATTAGTGGCCAATTAAATTAATTAAAACTGTTTACCTACAGGAGAAAGGCAAGCCTTAAACCATTAGCAGCAGGTTTATTTGTAAGAGTAAAAAACCTTTTGAAAACACCTTCTGAATGACAGTGTTTATTGACAGCAATCCAGGTATTACATTTTTCCATCCTCTCCTAACTCATTTCAGATGTTGGGAATAAAATTGGTCATTCAAAACAGAATCTGCTTGATTCAAGCAGGGGAACCCTTTCTAACAGCAGCAATGGCTTACTGCTGTGATCTTTTGCACTGACTCTGAGCTGTAACAATTACACCTGCAGTCCTGCTGAGAGTTATGAATTATCAGACTATCAACCCTTCTGTTCAGCTCCTCAAATAGAATACCACCAAAAGTGAATGAGGGGCAGGGGTAGAATAATAATTTAAAAATTCTTGTCTGATAAGCCTTGGCTTCTCTTAGTTGTCTGGGTTGTCCTTCATTGGGCAGGGTACAAAAAGTTTTCTACATGGTCAATGATCTTCACCAAGAAGGAATAAAATTAAGGGTTTTTTTAATTCACTGACTTCATTCAAGTGACTGTTTACCCTAAAATTATTTTTGACCCAACAGCTTGAACGGTTCTCATCTATTATTCCCATTCAATATTTCATTGAGCTCAGTGTATCAGCAATCATGAGTGTTTCCTGTAGATTTCAATCTCCAACATTTATTTCAGTAATGCTTTTGGTTTAATATCCTGACTTTCTTTGGTAACAGGGAAGAAGAGACAATAAGCTCTTAGAAGAAGACTGTGTGTGTCCTAGGATTATAATTGCTCCATTTGCAATATTAAACAGATTCCAGTCCCTAAAAATCATGGGTATCTGCCACATCTGTGTGGGCACAGCAGAACTAGCTTTACACGAATCCTGGTCCATGCAAAAACAGTTTAGCATGAGTTTACCGCTTGGCTCCTCAAGCAGTTTTGTGGATATACTGGAAAATTTACCTTTTGTATACACAGGAACTCAGCATCATCACTTTGCAATGGAAACACAAGAATAACAGTAGTGTTTTCTTATCCCTAAAACTTAAAACCATTTTGAGGGACCACCACCACCCACAAATAGTAAGTTAGTTGTTGAAAGCTAAGGGATTTTAAAGGAATGGATATTCTTATTGAGTTACTTCATCTGTAAGTTTGGAGCTGGCCACAGTGAAATTGGTGGGAAAAACACTTTTTGTAGAAACAGATATAAAATCGGGAGAAAACCACAGTATCAAAAGAGTTTGGGTTTGACCTGCTGTTTCCGAAATCCAAGTGAGTTTCATTGCTAAAGTCAATAAAAATGACATCAGACCAGACTATTTTTGAAAAACCCACCTGTAAAGAAGAAATTCAGTACCCTGCTCACATGAAAGTTGTGTACACAACAAGTTTCAGTTAGCCAAACTGAATTTTAATAAATAGTAGTGGTATTTTTCTTCAGTGTTGCTTCCTGCATCATAAATAAATCTCTGCAAATATTTCACCAGAAAGAATGGGACCTATTAACATTTTTTTTTCCAGTGTGGCATTTGAATAAGCTTTAGAAAGCCCCTGAAAGAGCATAATTCCAGCACTTACCATTGCCAGAGCAATGCAGTCGAAACCTTAATCAGCGCTCTTACTCAGATTGAAATATATCCCAATTAAACGACCATCCCATTTAAGCAAAGTTTTCCTGAACCGTCACTTAATGTAAACCAAATGTCCTTTGCAACTCCTTCCTCCTACCGAAGCATTTTGACCCTTCGCCACCATATTAACACCTCTAATTGTAACTGACAGGGCAATTTCCTGGTTGCCATTGTGCGGGACAAGCAGCGAACACTAGCCACAAGCAATTTATGACCTTTGACTGTCATATTAACGCTTTTAATTGTAACTGACAGGGCAGCTAGGCCAAAAAGTGTCCCGGCAAAGCAGTTCAGGCAGTTGTGAATGTCCCACTAAAGCAAAGGAAGGAGCATCCGGTCATTAAGGTGGGGGGACTGATATGGAGAAAGAAGGGGCAACACTTGAGGCTGGACAACCATCACACTCCCTGTAATCATCACCGAGTATTTTTTTACCTCAATTTGACATCGCATTCTCTGCTAAAACCAGAACCACTTTTACTCAATGTGCAGAATTTAAACTTTTGAAGAAAATTTTCCAAAACATTTGAATGAAAAATATTTTCGGGATTCCTCCCCCACAATAACATGATTTTTAACTTCAAGAAATTTCACATTCTTTGATGAAAAAGACCATTCCTCAGCATTTCATGTTTGAAAATATGAACGATTTCACACTATTTAAACAAAACAATTATCTTGAGTCTTAGAAAGTATGTCAAGTTAATGCATCTCTGGACACAGCCACTAAAACATTTGATAACATGAGACTAAATAAGCAAAACGTTATCTCAAGTGGAAGAGAGGGGAGTGCTGCAGGTGACTTGTATATTCATTTGGGTAAGCTGGCCTCTAGAGGGTGAAATATTGCACTTGAAAACATTTGAACAAGTCTGATAACATTCAGCAGTGGCTGAGGGCGCTAATCAGATGCTAGAATAATTCTCCCTTATTTATATTTTAGTCCTGTATATATAAATGCTGATCATTAAGTTTGAGAATTTAGTCATATTTGTTTGCTCTGACCTATGAATGAGTCATATTCAGCTAAGGTAAAGCCAGTGGATACTTCCTTATCACAATCTATCGTTCCTTTTTCCTTCTAAGGAAAAAATAAAACACTATAGTTAACTTGAAACCTAAATAAAGCCTGTAAGAATATTATAGAAGCTATTTTCAGTTTTATGAATCACGTGAAATCAACCAAACAACTTTTGTCAATTTCCAAACAGTTTCTAGCTATCCAAGATGCCCCTTCCTATTGTGTTCCTCAAGAGAAAATGAAGAAATTCACACTAAATCTAGAAAAACTGAATACCTACAGTGTTACCAAATGCAGAAAGTCAGCAAACTGACCAAACTAGATTACAGTCCAAGGATACATTTCCAGGAATACTTCTTTTGGGATCAAAGCCAGCTTACCCCCTACATTCATCTTGTTCATAGAGCAACACTACAAACAGCATGTCAGATTAACTGAGAATAAAATTACACGTTATAGACAACATAATACCCCGCGGACACCAGTACAAGAAGATCTTCCTTCCCTTCTTACTTGCAACTAATGTTCTTCCTCCAGGTTTGACCTGACCCTTCCCATGTGCCAGCAGGACCATGTCTCTCCTGAGCCAATTCAGCTCCCTACCCCCTGCAAAAACACACAGATGTTTTTTGGTGGGATTACTTTTCTGCCAGCTTAGCGAGTTAAGTCAGCTCAAATTCCCATGAGAGAGGGAGGGCTGATGGTCATCAGAAGGGAGAGGAGGGATACGAGCTCTCGCTTTTGGAGATACTGCCTCAGATTTAGGGTTAGCCAAGCTCAAATAATAACGTGCAACTCCATCCTGAAAGGCACTGGCAAGCATTGCCAAGAAAAGACATACATGGCACTACATCCTCAGTTAGGATGTGTTTCATTGTTATTGTTTCAAAATTTTATGTGTTATCTCAACATTAACATAAATGTCATTAAGGACTTTTTTATTATTGTTAAAGTACCCAAGTAACAAAGGAGCCTGTGTCTTATTTTTAGAAATGCCTTATGGTGGTCTTCATAGTATCTTACAATCCTTCTAATGGATCTTCAGTGCCCTTGAACATGTTTACCCGCTCAGAAGTGATCATAAATGAAAAGTGGATTTGTGCTCTTTCAAATCTCTTGATGTAAAAAAGAGGACCAGACTGTCTCCTGCAGACACTCAGATTAATGTTGCTTCCTAAATATCAGTTCATAGTTTAAGATACACTTTTATGGTTTAAAAATCATATAGCCTAGATAACTTCATGAATATGATTGAATGAGGCAGAAGAACCTGTAGTAACATAACATCACAAGAGAGAAAAGATTTTTATTAATGCTTCTTCTTCTTGACATTATCAGTTTGATCCGATTCTGGCTGTTGACATTCAGGAGCTTTCACTTCACAATGCACTCTCTCATTTAAGGTTATGCGGGATGTTGGCATGTGAGCCTTGAGCTCAGCCTAGTTTTAAGCAGCAAAGGTTTGCACTGGTGCAGCTTCTCAACAGTGGTTAGAATTGGGGAAAACCAATAATTCACATCTCTTCCTGTTTACATACTGAAAAGGCCAGAGCTCTCACCCATGTAGCATGAAAATTAGTGAAAAACTCTGTAGGAAAGACCAAAACCATTTTTTTAATATATAATTAAAATTACAAACAGAAAATAATTTGAGGGGAGGATAACCACAAATATTCACCTGCCTTTGCTGTGATCAAGGAAAGGAAATAACAAGGAAGACCCCATCATTGACAACATTTTCTAAAAAATATTTATCAGTAAATCTAATATACCCCTACCTGTCTTGCTTTAGATGGTTTCTACCGAGTTCCCTCTTGATCCAGATATCACTTCCTAAAAAAGCTATTAAAAAAAAAAGAATCCCCCACTCTGTCTTTCCTTCAATAGCAAAACAGACTGTCAAATTAGAAAAAGGAGTTAGAAAGAGTTATAAAACTAGTTGAGGTGATAAGTACTATTCCTCACCTTTCTCTGTCCTTTCTTATTAGCCAAAATCTTCTGCTTTGCTGCTTGTATTTAGACCTATACCTCTGTAAACAGACTCATAATTTTCTGATTGCTCTAGAGTGTGATGTAGTAATTTAATTAAGAATTTAATAGCACCTTTGAAAAAAAAAAATATGTGTTCCTAGGAACCTAAACCTGATTCAAGTCCCTAACGTCAGGCAAATCTTTCTGTCTTTGCATTATTGCTTGAGAGAACATAAACAAACTATTCCACACAACTGTTTGACAAGGACATACTCTAAATTGCTACCTGCTTAATAAGCCTCTGTGGAGATCCTAAGCTGTTTCAGATGAGAGTAGATGTTTGATCAGATGCATGAAGGTTATTTTAAGTAAGCATGCAACTATCTTGTCTGGTCTTTCAACAGCTAGCTCCTTCTACAAAGATCCATGGGAATAGGGGGAATTTGACTTTAGTAGACTTTGCAAGGGTCCTAGAGGACTTGCTAAGAATGCTAAATAAACAAGGGCTCTCATTCCACCCAGCCACAAAGAGCTAACAAGCCCCCACAGCCCCCTCCCTGTCCTCCTGGGCCATACCTCCCACCGGCAGCCCACACTCAGCAATACACGAGAGCCCCAGATATCACACACCAGACCCTGCTGTGATGAGCAAACACCCATCAACAGCCCCATTAGCCTCCAGAGGACAGCATGGTTTGTTTACAGTAAATACTACAGCTCTGCCAGGGGAAGGCTGCGCAGGAAATGCTGAGGAGGCTTTTCCCCTTCTGCTTCTGGCCTGTTTGGAAATTTAGGGTTTGTAGGCAGGGAAGCCCTGGGTGTTTCTTTAAAAGAGAAAACAAGACTGGTGAAAATGCCACCGTTAAAAATTAACAGCAATTTACGCTTTTTTTTTTTCTTTTGCTCAAGAGCCTTCATTCAAAATAGCTACATTTTCAAAAGCAAGTAATTTCTGATGCACGACATATAACATTTTACATGGGATTATCAAAGGAGAGTGTTAATGTTCATTAGCCAAGCATCACCCAGCTTTATTCAGATGCCTGGTATTGTTCTCCAGCCCTTCACCACTTTGCTGTGACATGTACCAAGTGCACTGGAATCACCAAGTTTTGCTTCCAGAACTGGGAGGCAGTGGAAGGGATTTGAGCGAATGCTACAGTTTACAGAAAAGAGTGAGATGTTGGGAGAGCTTTAGGGAGAAGATCTAAGAAAGCTTGAGATCCACCCTGTGTGTTGTTAGCAGCTTACAGGCACGTCAGGGTGCCTGCTCCTCTCCAAGACACCAAGAGGGAAAGACTGCTTCCTCCTCTGCAGATACTTTGGGTACAGCCTGGTAACTCTGCTCTGTTTGGAGATGGGATTCACTCCTGACCCTTTGTTAACAAAGGCAGTATCATTTATTATTCATACATCTCCGTAGTCGGAGGACGTGCACTGCAAGTAGCCGATCTCATTCTTTGCTCAAGCAACATGTGACTCAGCCATCGTTTTGAATGTTGCTCTTTTCCTTGGAAGCAAGGATTGAATCAAAAGGAAAGTCTTAGTGGCCTGGCAGAAACTAACTGGGGCTTGAGATCATGGGGAGAACAGAGTTTCTTATCTTGTACGGCTGAGGTGAGCCCTAAAATGGTAGTTGAAGGATGACTACTAAAGCAATCTCTAGATTGTACATGGGAAAAGGGGAAACAATTAGTTAAGGCACTGGAAACGAAGCTGTACATTTTGTTAGTAATTTTTCAGAATAAAGAACCAGAAAATAATTTGTGCAAGTTGTCCATCATGTGTCATATTTATCTTACTAACATGTTGACAAAATTCTTCCTAGTGTGCCCAATGAAGTTTCTATGCAGGACATGTATCAATTTCTTCTGAAATCCCTAAAAGCTCCGAATCAACTGCCAGGCATGTTTGTAACATTTCAGATGAGCCCCTCTCATCACCTCAAAAGAATGCTTCATTTCCAAAAGGGGACCAGGGGAAAGTCTGTTGTTATAGCTAACCAAACAACAAATTATATGTCAGCAACGACGTGATCACAGCATTCAGATGTCAGAAAATAACTGAGAGCATTCAAATTTCCAAAATAATTTTCAAAATGTTTCAACATTGTGGTATATATTTATTTCTATAACCCCTGGCTGCTCGACACTTTTCCAAGTAACAATTAGAATGCATTCAGAGCGTTGTGTGTTTGAGTACACCAGCAGAAGCAGTGTTAAGACACAGAGATACAACGATAAATGGACAAATGTTACATGGTAAAATGTTTATAGTAACTGTATTGAAAGAGCTTCTCAGTGGTTACACCTCTTCATCCACCCTTCCATTAACTTAATTAAGCTAACCCATAGGCTTACAAGCCTGGGAGACTTAGAGAACTTGATCTGAAAAGAAAAATAAAGGGTTTAATCACCAGGCCAGGTTTTCCAAGTTGTCATGGCTCTAGTGTTTATACACTGCACACTTACATAAACCCAAACTTCCATTACTTGCCTGAGAGTCTCAGATCAATATTATAGATAAAGGTAAAGCTTAAGGTAAACGATTACCCTATAAGATGATGGGAATAGTAATTTTAGTGAACATCAAACACATTGGGATACAGTAAGCTTGCACAGACATAATAAATTCATCAGCTATTTCTGCTGATTGATTTGTATTCCAGTTTAATTAGCCATGAAAGAGTCAATTTTTTTCTGAAACCTTCCCTCCCCCCCCTTTTTGTTACAGATCACTGCCACAAAGGATAATCCCCAGCTGTCAAGTTAAGGAAATTTAAAAGGTAGGTTCTAAAAAAAATCGTTACTACTCATGAATTCATTTTCATATAGACCAGTTATACTTATTTCCCTATGACTTGGGTTGGAAAACCACATCTGAAAAAAAACTGATGGCCTTAAACTAGGGTTTTAGAATTGGCTTTAAAATACCTTGCAAGCAGAGTAGCTTGATCTACTGGAGATAACAACATGTAGGACGACAGAGGTGCTGTGGCATGGCACAAAACCTGCTTGCTGTATTCTTGTAAAATCTTGCTGTTGCTTAACTTCCAGCAAACAAGTTTAAATAACACAAAATGAGAGCTGCAGGTCTGTATGGCATAAGAAAGGACAGAAACATCTGTCATAAAGAGGATACTTTGTTCCTGAAAAAAAACAAATAAACAAATAAACCAGTGCCACAAATGTGCTCAGAAAATTCACAGAGTATTCATGTTTGTTTTAACTTGCCGCTACAAAAGAAGAGGCAGGGAACAATAGTGAGGTCCAGCTGTTGTTTTTCTTGAAGAAGTCCCAGCTCCCCATGCAGAGAAACTACACTTGAGATGAGCTGGCTGAGACAAATGTTCTGTCTACACTTTAAATGGCAGCTGGTTATTAAATGACTCCCAATAGGATGAACACTTGCTATTGACAATAAGGTAATATAAGGACCATGCAGAGCAATCAGGATGGGAATGTGAATGAAAAATCTTTAATCTGAAATTACAGCTGTCAGGGTTATATTATAAAACATGAAAGTTGCATCTGCACTTAGAATTAATGTGTCCCAAAAGCCGAGTTTCTCATAAAGTGCATCTTGCAGATACATCTTTTATAAATAGACTACTGGTCTTCCATAAATCAAACCGAACTGTAGCCTATAGTAAGGAATTAAAAGGGTCATCTCTTTTGGGGTTGGTGTTTTTTGAACAGTATTTGGGAAAAATGAACATTGATTTACAAAGTCCAACAGACAGTGGTAGTAGTATTACTTTCTAATGATAGTCACTGACTCCAATGTGTCAAACAAACGACTTCTGTTCTTTTATTACCAGCCTCAACGTGCAAAAGCATCTTTCTCAAAATAAGAAAGTCTTTTCAAAAGAGCCACTATTTAACAATCTGAGTTAACAGAGTGCTGAACAAACAAATATATTACTTGTTATTTGCACATAGTTCAGATAAATAGGGTAAGCTCCATGCATGGGCATGCTAAGCCTAGGTTGATGGAACCAGTTTGAGATCAGACATATGGCAAAATTAGCTACCTGCTCTGTTCCATGGCCCCATAGCTCATGAGGATCACTTCAGTCCATTTTTCACGAAAGGGCAGAGCTGTTTCTGTAGGCTGAAGCTTTGCATACATTTTGTGACAGCTCATCGTGTGATCAAGAGTGAGTCATGGTTAGGTATTTGGCAATACCTGTGTTTTAATCACTCCAATAAGCCAGTATTAAAAGGTCCTCAAAGTCAAATTGCCACTCAGAAATTCTTTAACAACTTCTGAGAAAAAAAAAACCTTTGATACTAACCCAGTGTATATAGTAGCAGGTGATGGCAATTAGCTGAGAAGATTGGCTTCAGCTTAAAAAAGCTTTCAAACCAATGACCAGAACGATGCATATTACAAAGAAGATGTATGCCCACTTCTAAAGTCTTCATACAGACAAATTTTCAAATGAAAGTCTGTGACAAACGTATGCCTAAAAGTAGAATTCCACTGTCCGCATATTCTCTCCCTCCTAATTAGGGTTTGAGCAATGGTTTGGTGAAGAATGAGTGATCACAAGCTTCCTAGTCCCTCTGTTCTCATTAACCAATTCCTCTGCACTCCTGAGGAAGCTAAGGGGCTCAGGTCTAAACATTTGACTCAACTTCCACCTAAAAAATCAATTTATTACCATTTACGTTCTTCCTGCCTTCTTACGCCCCACCCAAAGTGCTGTCAAGAGGCAAGAGCTAAATCCCCTGCAATGAATCTGCTTCTTCCCCTGGAAGAAGCCAGCATACTGCATACCAGCACTGAGAGACCATTGGGTAATTCGGATTTTTTTTTTTAAAGAGCATTTCATTGATGATAAATTGCAAATCACCAACAAAAATTAAGATCAGCTATACAAGCCATGAAAGTATTACTCCAAATAAATGAATTAATTAGCTTTACATGTACCATTTGTATTCAGATGTAAAATGTATGTCATTTTCCCTCAAAAGGAACACAGTGGATACTTTCAGATTGAATGATGAACTTCTAGAACATAATTGCAGAAATCAGTTCCCTGATTGCAAATCAGAACATCTACTGTTTCCATGATATCGTAATACCAAAAATCAGGTTCTGTAAGCCTGAAGGTGATCATTAACAGCAAAAAATAATTAAAACATTTTAGCAAAAGCAAATTAAAAGTTACTTCTGTTTTCTCTGCAGCCTAATTAATGAGAGTAGGCATATCATTCTGAAATTAATTCTGAATTCAATTAAGAGCTTTTTTTCCCACTCCACCTCACTGTGTTCAGAGGGTTACTTTCACGTTTTCTGGCATTATCCAGAAATCCCAAGCCTTTAGGATGTAGTAAACAAAACTCTGAAAAGGAATCCTGAAGAGACAGGCAACAGAAGGCTCCAAAATTAAATTTTTTCAGAAGTTAATTCACTTTTACATTTTCAAAGCTATACTATTTTTTCTCCTCACATTCCAAATTATTTTATAGTGTCTCTCAGCTTTGTTAAACTTATCACATTTCACCCTTGAAGTGTCTCAGACCAGGGTGTTGAGTTCCCTCTAGGTATCAGCTGAAAAGGATATTAGCATCTGCGCTGCAGGCGCATATAAGCATTTTCATTTGTCAAACATTTCTCTGATAACTCTCCCTGAGAGTTATCAGATACAAGAGTAACTCATCCTAGAATAATATGGAACGACCTCTGTGAATCTAACTTTGAAGAAATAAATCGTATTTGATAAATAAATTGTTGCCTTAAAAACACAAGGAAACAACCTCAGGTTTCTGATAGAGACTGACAGAGATCAACAAAGACAAAAATATTTTTAAGGGTTCCAACCAAACAAAAGGAAGATAATAAGCTATCAAAGTCAGTACATTAACACAATCCTCCTAAAAACAGGTACAAAAAAAAATTCCATATAATTTCATTGTTCAATCAGTTCCACCAGAACTGGTGGTCAGAAACCACAAAGATTCATTATCAGCTCTCTGGGTATTAATTTATTCAAGGACAGGCAGCCCTGAGCATCCTTCCCACTTACAGTGGAAAAAAAATAACCACAAAATTGAAGTTGAAAAGCAGAGAAGGCACACGTTTTGTTACCTGGCCCATTTATTTGACTTATCTATCTGGGAGGTCTTGTCTTTTAAAGATTTTAAGCTCTTCAGAGCAGAGGCCATCATTAGCTTATATGTTTGCTCAGTGTCTAGCATAGGAGAGTAAGACTGGCTGACAGCTCTAGGCCACAAATACAATTAGGATTTAAATAAAGTCGGTCTGGGTTTGTAACCAGACTCATGTGAAAGGGCACTGCAGTAGCGATGCCTCTATAACAAACAGGGAAGCAAAGACGGAGTCTTTCGTACTTTTGGAACAGCTTAGGAATGATTTGCAACAGCAAAGAAAAAAACTGCAACAGAACAAGCCTGAAGACAGCTAACACAAACAAACAAACTCGAATTTCTGTGAATAGTTTTTCCACCTAGTTAGTTTCTTTGGTTCACAAGCACAGCCGTATTCAGCATGGTCAGAAATCCAAGAACCAACAGGTAGCACTTCCTTCTTGAGAGGAGCATCGGCTCTGTCTGAAAATTAAAAATCTTACACATATGGAAAAAACCAACCCCAAACAACCAAAACCTCCAGGGTGTAGCCTCCTATAACTCCATTAAAGCAGAATTAATATCTCAGATTACGGTCTCCAGCCTTGCATCACAAACGCCCTTTCTGAGACTCTGTGAATGCTACTTTGGGTCCTTAGGTTGTGTTTCCAAGGTTTCATGTCGTTGCGCCTTTTGGATGATGATAAAGCTTTGTTCTACCAACATTTTAAGCACTGGATTTATCTTCCAAGAACTTTGAAGCATAAAGAGAAAGGCCTGTAACTGTAATTTGTAAATCTCTTGGCAGCAGGATATGTAACTGGGCACTTCCAACCAGAAGTGGTCCCCCATGCATTTAAGATGTCAGGCAAACCTAAGTACCCAGCGACACTTGAATATTCTCTGTTCCACTTGAAACAAAACTGCAGACAATTTGTTTGCTCTCCATAACAAATGCTACCACACAGCTGAAGTGTCAAAGTGTTCTTTGTTATCAGAGGCATGGCTTCTTTGGACACTACGTTTTCCACCCAAACAAGTGGCCACGTTTTTTTCTCAATCAGAAAACAAGGGCCAAAAGTCCCACAGTGGGAAATGTGCCAGACAAATAAATTACACAGCAAATGCAAACAAGCTCTTTCCTATCTACACCTAAAGGCTGGCTGTTATTGAGCAGTGGTTGTTTCAGACAATCTCTGACCTGCAGAAGAGAAAAGGAACAGAAAAGAGGTAGGAGCGAGAGCTGATGCCCCATAGATGAGCATGGCACTGTACCACTCATTGAATGAAAAATTCGGACAATTTCTAAAATGAACGAGACAAAATGAAATTCCTTGTGAACTGAGAGGTGCATCCTCAAAATGGGACTTGGCGCTGAAGTAGGCTACACGGATTCAAAAGAATTGATTTTGCCATGGTAAGTTTGGACTTCAAAGATGAACCTCCAGACAGGGAAAACATTATTCCCTGCCTTATTCGTGTTATCCCTTTTGTCCAGGAAAATAAGTATGCCTTCACGTAACATTACACAACTCTGGTAAGAAGTACTTCCTAAAAGAAGAGATTTTCAGCTTTAAAGAGCTTCTATTATTCTTCAAGGTGAATATTTTTGAAACAACTTTTCCAATGTTTCCTTAGTCTTAGATTAAATAAGTCAAACCCTGAAACTCTAAGCACACCCGGCAAATCTGCAGATCCTCAGGACGACTGTCTGCCCCCACCATCTCTTTCTTCCTTGGCCACAGTGCAACCAGCTCCAGAGGCTGCAGCTGGCTCCAACACAAAGGCATTGCCCAGCGCCTGCCCACTCCAGGGCTGCTCAGCACCGCCAGAGAACCCCAGGCCAGGTGATTTTTTTTTATTTAAAACCAGATTGCTGGAGTGTTTGATAATGGGCTCCCCGGCTCTGAGCACTGCCATGGAAAAAAGGAAAGCAGTTGCACTCACAGACAACAAGCCCAGGCGGCCGACACAGCGGCAGCCCGGCAGATATGCTTTCAAAAGGGCAGCAGGGCTCTGTTTTCCCCCTCTCGCCTCTCCCACTGTTTGGGAGGGGCTCACATGGGAGCGCAGGAAGGACAGAGAAGATTCCACCATGGGTTTTTTGTCAAACATTTCAAAACTAACCTGAGAAAAGGGTTCCTTCCTGGATTGATATTCATAAACATATACTAACCGTATTTTCCACGCTGGCATATATTGCATTTGGAAAGTAATTGTTCTGGATATCTTTTTTCCGAGCAAAGTATGCCAAAAATCTTAAATACATTCAAAGTCATCTCACTGTGAACCAAGTTAATCCTGTGAAGTTATTGTTATTGTTTCAATTATGTGAAACAAACTACTGTACAGGACTAAATTACCAAGAAAATCAATTACAATCTAATCAATACAATCAAATTTATATTACAGTTCATACTTTAAATCACAAAATGTTCTCGCGTGAGCTTCAGCTTATTTTCTAAAAAGGGTCGACATGGCATTTTGTCTTATATTTGAAAGCTATCTTTTCCTATTAATTTGCTTTGAACAAACAAGCAAAAGATGAAGAAAATCCAAAGGAAGTTCTCGTTCCTGCTTCTCCCACACATCTTCAGCTGCGTGCAGAAGCAGTTAAAACATGCAAATGCAGTTTGGAGGAAATTCTACATCTCTATTATAGATGAAAGGTAAACAAAAGCAGATGAAGGATTAGTGCAATTCCAAATTTAAGATATTGCTCTCAGTGACTTATAATAAAGTGGTGTTGCATACGGTGGCATGTTTTAGATGACATTTCAATTGTACAAGCAATTTGCATTCTATCTGACATTAAATAACGTTCTCATTATTATGAATTCTGGCAGCATCCCCGTCTCCGCAGCATAAAGATATGAACTACGAGGCACATCTTAATGAAGGGAGTAAGTTTTCCTGTCAATCTGAAACGCAAGACAAGGCTGTACCTAGGCTAAACCTCCGGTAACATTATTGTGAGTTGCCTACTTCTGACATAGTACAAATCTTCAGCTAAAGCATTCTTCTTATTAAATAAAGATCTATAACTGAACACATGTATCTGTAATATCACTACAATCCAAAGAAAATTAAAAGACAGATTATGTCCAGGATATTACATGCACCACCACAGAGCGCTGCGAGAATCTGGTATGATCCTGTTGCTAAGATACCTGGCTAATGCCACGGAAACAAGCCCTTCGTACTAATCTAGCACAATCCATGCATGCTTCCACATATTTTGGCAGGGGAAAGTAGGAGCCCACTGACAATGGCTTGGGATATTGCTAGCCAGCACTCCTGAATTTATACATTTTTTATCTCTTGCTGGTAAGCTTCAGCAATCTGAGTGAAATAAGAAATGTAACACTCTGTTAATGGTATTTGGATGCTTTATGCCATTTAAAACAAGGAAGATTACTTTTTATCCTCCTGCATAGTCAATAAAAGTTGCTTAAAAAGGTAATTATTTAAGTGCTTTTGGTTGCAAAATTGCGGTGCTCCCAAAAATGACTGCCCTTAATCTTTGTGATTTATACTGTAATATGCACATAAATGACTAACTGCATTTGCTGTCTCCATCGCCGTCTTCAAGGAGATGCTAATACAACAGTTTCCTTGGGTGCATACTGAATAAGCAATCGTAAGAATAAAGTGGAATTATTTTAACACAAATAACTACATGTCTGTACTATTTAAAACTGCTTTAAGGCTCTAAGCCTGCCAGTAGCTCTTTGCCCAATAGACTAAAAAAGAGCGAGGAAAAAGGAGAGGGGGGAAAAAAAGGAAGAAAAAAAAAAAAAGACTAGTCATTCCATGATGTGTGTAAAAATCTTACATGAAAGAAAACTGCTTCCTCAAACAGCCTGACTAGACTGCAAACTTATAGTCAAGCAGTGTAAGCGTTACACCTATCCTTTTTAAATATAAGGGAGACGTACATCTTCACTGATGGAAAAGTACACTAATAAAATATTCTTACTGTAAATCCAACAAGAATTAAAAAAAAAAAGAATGTAAACGCACCCTCCATCTTTTTTGCAACGCGATCTCTCCTAAGCATCAGTGACAGTAGCTCTGTTGAGTTCAAGTTATGATAACAATAACTTTTGCAGATGTTCATAGCTGTCAAGTATTACTCACTAAAATGTCAGATGTGATAAAAAGTAAAAATAGAAGAATTCCTCTGTAGCAATCAGTTGAAGTCAGGAAGGCAGAGGTCAGACATTAATCTCTAACTATAAAACAGTGAGCTGTAGAGGAATAATGGAAATACTATATTAAAACAAGCAAGCAATTGTGCATGTGTGTGCATGCCTACATGTACATGAATGAGTAAAAGAAATATGCTTATATTCCCACACTACACTTGCTTCCATTTCATTCACATTACAGACCCCGTGTATTTTTTTTTCTAAAAGGAACACAGGCATCTCAGATAAGAGCACCTAGAAATTGTGCTGGTATTATTCACTTTTTAAAAATTTTATTTTTTTTTAATTATTTTCCACTTCACAGCCTCCCAAGGTCATTTTGCAGGCTTTCCCTGGCAAAGGACCTTATGGATCCCCAGTATCATTTGCAAGGTTATGGCAATTGCATATCACGCCATACTCTTTATTACAAACGTTACTCCCATTGACACAGGCCTTATAAGATGCAAAAAAACAATGTATGGACAGATGTTCATTCCTTTATCCAGAATGCTTTATATATTTTTAAGTCCTCTGGGACTTTGTTGTAGTAAAACTATTTCTGAATAACTATCTTAGGGCAGCATACAAGGGTAACTACTATAAAACAGGAGATTGTTCATGACAAAGAAGAAATAAATCAATAACAGGTGCAAGTACCTCAGAAACTGTTACTTCAACATAAATTGTCCCTGTAAGAAGGACAGAAAAATGTTTTTACAAACCTTTTACTTTTTTCAATTCTCACTGGAATCCAAGTCAGAAGAGAAAATGGCTGTTTGCTTAGAATAAAGTGTCTGAGCTATCTATGTGAACCTGACTGTAATGGCAAAGGATGGTGCGGATCAATATCCATCTTCTTCATTCCTGAAGTAATAACTTTCAATAGGAAAATCTATTTACTTTTACTTACCTTTATTTTATTTCATTTTGCTTTAAAGAAGTCCATTCCAGAGGGAGGGTTTAGATTGCAAACAGCAGTTAACAAACTGATGATTTAACTAAGGACTAGAGGCCAGTAGGCATGTTACCGTTCCCTGTAGCCATTGGTTAGGGTTAAGAAGAAACACATTTACTTGGAAAATTTATTTATTATATAAACAATGAGTATTACAAGCCATTTAATGCATACAACCTCCCTATGTATAGCAGATATTGGAAAGGTCAATCAGAACCACAGGGTAATTTGTCTAATCCTTATTTACGACGTGCCCAGAACTGGCCAGCCTCTCTCCTGCAAATGCTGCCAGGAAAGACACAGCCCTGAATGCCTCTTTCCCAGCTCCGCTCCTATGGCAGCCTGCTCAACCTCGGGCACAGACGGAGCCTCTTCCTAGGAGCTGCTGGACACCAAAGCCAGCTTGTATCGTTACACAAGAGAAAGTTTGCTGCGTGCAACTGGCCAGTGTGAACTCATTTTTTACCCCTCAAAATGCAGGGGTGGATCCCACAGCTCCTCTGGACAAACTTCTCAGGTCCGTGTATTTTCAGAAAAGGCAAATGAAACAAATGCAACGGGAAAAGGAGAGTAAGACAAACCAAACTTGTGTATTTTCCACTTACATGAGCTCACTTTCAGCAAATTAGCATTCTCAAGATAAATCATACAGCTTGATAAGACCTTTGAGATTATATTGTTTCTATCAATCAATGCAGTTTATTTATTTGCTTTTCTCTCTACCTTCCAACTGACAGTCAGAAATAAAACAAAACTTTACGGCAGCACTTCCAGCATCTCCTAACATTTTATGTTGTTAGGGGGTTTTATTTTAATTACGCACTAAACAGTGTATCCGACAACACAGCATATTTCCAGTAAATACTGTTTTCAAGCTGCATTATCCAGAGCACGGTGAAAGGTTTACTCATTTCGAATTCAGCTGAGAAGCTGAAGCTCATTAGAAATTTAAAATATTTAAAAGTACATTTGTGATTTCTACAGTCACTGTATTCCCTCCCTGCTGCTAAAAATCACCTAAACCAAAATTAAATCAAGACTGCAATTTACTCTTTTCTTAGTATTTACAAGCAACCATCTATCTTTCCATAATACAAATTTTTGTGTCTGTGGTAGCAACCGCATCTCTCACTATTCACAGCCATGTCAATACTGAAGTCCAAATAAAAGAGACTGCAGGAGAGACTAGAAAGACAACACTTTATTCACACTGCGAATTTTATTAATAATAATTGCTAATTAATCTTAACTGAAGAAGCAGTGCAAAACCCCATGTCTGAATTCCAGGTTCTTACATAAATCTCAGAGCACTCAGAATGTGTATTTGTAACTAAGAAAGAGATCACCAGCATTAAAACCCTGCTTATATCAACTGCAGGGTGGGAAATAAATTACAGACTTTAGTCTCTTTAGAATTTCAGGGGAAACATATACTAATATAGATGTAACCTGGTAAGACAATTAATTGCAAAGTAAAATTTGGAGAATACTAAGGATAAGCAAGATTTCATTGTCACTAATGTCTGCATATTTATTGGAAAGCAGATTGTGTGAGCGTGTGTGCGATGAATAAATGAACCCTTAATTGTACAATTTTCCATGTAGGTTATCCAAGTGCAGTCTTCATTTTTACATCTTTATTTTCTCTGTTATCAGGGTAACAGAAGAAAAAAAAAAAGAAATACAACCACATACAGAAGTATTACTGCATATATCGCTGGAACACAGAAGACAACTATTGAAGCTAAACAGAAGCCCTAATAAATCTGAAGAAAAGCCATTGACAATTTTATAAAAAATAAAAAATAGTTTCAGTTGCTAAAAGGCACCTAGGGATTAGAAAAAATATTCAGGGTCTTAAAGGTTTTAGAAGGTTGGTGGGTTTGGGTCTTGAAGACTGTAATTTTTATTCATTGGTTTTTATCTGCAACAAATTTTGTTATGAAATTTCATCCACCATTTTATTTCTCTTAATATTGAGCTGAAACCTCAAAATAATTGAAACAAGGTAGAGGCATCAGGAATTAATTAAGGTTATTGCAGGAAAATCACAATATGTAATCAATGTTTCTGAGCTTAAGTAGCCCAGGTAAAGGATTAGTGCTGCTGTACAGAAGGAGCTGTGTTACAGTAAAACAGACGAAATACCTACTAGGTTAAGTAGTAAGTTAGAGGCTTTAGACATAATTATGCTATATATAATTTAAAGCTCAACTTCAAAGCAAGTAAGCGCTATTAATTATCCTCTACCCAACACAGCTCTTAAAATGTCAAATTAAAGAAGACTATTGATAATTGTATAAGTTATGGCAAACTAGCTGCCTCCAGCAGTGGCAGGAGACAGCAGGAAAAAGAAAGCACGATATACCTTTCCCCCCTGATATTTACAGCTACTTGTTCTCCATGCAGATCAAGAAAGTAATAACGTTTGCTCTGAATTTCCTCAGCCCTCTCTCAGGGACTGGTCCCGCCCGTAATCCCTCCTGTGAATAACAGCTGCTAGATCAAGCTTGTGTTTGGGAATTCACCAAACGCCGCTGCTCTGACTTCTCTCCACCAGATCATGTGTGGGACACTCATACCTGCATGCTCGGGGAGCAGAGTGGACACGCAGCAGAAGGGGCAGGTGCAGGCAGGGACCGTCACCTCCTGCCCCAGCACACGGCCGAGCTGTGCTCCCAGCCATGCTGCCCATGCCAAGGGAAGGGATTTCATTTGCTCCTGTGCCTCAGTTCCTGATCTTCCCCACTCTGCTTCTTCTGCAGGTGAGCAGACCAAGAGACTTTTTGCACAGTTGGGACAGTTCTCAGTGCCCCATGTGAAGGCCTAAAAATTACAGGCAAATATAAAGACGTGGGTTAACACGCACAGGAAGATTTACTCTCTTAAGCATTTGCCTAAAATGGAAATATCTGCATGCAATTAAATTTCAAAGGACAAAGAAAAAGAAAGCGTGAAATGGTGTTTAACGTGTGCATTTTCTCCTCTGAGGCCTGTGTTCAAAAGTGCAAAGGTTCAGAGGAGCTCTCAAGCCTTGACCATACGCATATTTACATGTATAAAACCAGCACGGAGTTTGTAACCTCAAGTTATGGGGAAAACATCGGGATGACAGAGGAAATAACGTGCCGTGCAGGGATGGTTGCGCAATCCCTGCTTGAAATACACACTATATTCATCCTGGCTCCTAGCCCTTGCTCACTCATAACCTCTATAATTCACCAAAACTATATATTAAAAGCACGCAATGAATGTTGAGTTATTCTGAGTTGAGTTGCAGAGTTAATAGACGGTTGTCATCATGCCAGATTGCTGGTATGGAGTAATTATATTAAAGAGTTAGCAGATCCTTATCCCAGAATGAATCTTTTAAGACAAGGTTTCTGAGTAAAGCTGAGATGTACAGTAACTTGCAGATATCCTCCCAATTCGGATCAATTGGGTCTTTCGTGCATTATTATTCCGGGAGGCACTTCTTCAGGAATACTGTCCTGGGAAATAAGATCATTTGATGTAACTTCTGTTTGATTTCACGGGGAGCCCGGTACCTAAAGATCTTTAAGAATCTGGCCCTTAGGCACTTTTGAAAATGAGAATTAGATGCTCCAATGTTGGATCAACGACTAAATACCTTTAAAAATGTGGGCTTTGGAAAATCCCTGTGGGTGCCTATCAGCACCTGTAGACATCTGGATACCTTAAAAAATGGTCCCAAATGCTGCTTTAATAGTTCACCTGCTGCAAGAGGGGCTGACACCTCTTTTCGTCCTTCCACATTCCCACAGATGACTTCTTTCCACCTCAGTGGCTGCTGCAGGTGTTTGGACTGAGCACAGCGATAAACCCTCTGGCACACACAGTCAGATGGGAAGCTGCCTGCAAGGCATGAGGAGGGCGTGAAGCAGAGATTCTCAAAGATCCAAATGGGATGGCGAAATGGGCGCAGGGCAGCGCAAAGGTTACTAGTCCCTGGCCTTAAATATAATGGCAGGCAAGTAGGAGAGAGAGGAAATGTCTCTCAAAATCATAGTTCTTCCCCAAGCTTTCCTTTGCCATGGCACAGCTCCACTTTTTGACCTTCCAAGGAAAAGTGCCTGTAGAGCACAGCTCTCCCAAAATGCAGTGTTCAAGCATTGTCCACCCCAAGCGTGGCTACGTGGCACTCTTTGCTTAGAGAAAGCATCTTACCAAAGCAACCGTGAGTCCTCTCTTGCAATTGTGAGCCTTACTAGGGGAAAACCAGGGATACAGAAGGTCACACAGTCAGTGAAGTCAGAAGCAGTCAAGGAACGACACCTAAATACCCTCGTAATTCAGGTAATTGCTACCTGCAAGAGTTCCTGAAACAAAATCCAAGCAGCAGCCTCTGAGAATCAAGAGTAAAGATGTCATAGAAGAGCACATGATTACATATAAAGAGTTGCAGGATCCAGCCCTGTAAACAGGGCAGTCCACCACATTCCTTGTGTAGTTGCCGTTTGTGTCACACTTCCTAGCTGTACAGAATCAGGATTGTCACGTGCAGCCCCGTTCCCTCTGACTGAAGCTTTGTCCAGCCCTAAAAGTGAATATTCATCATCAGTTTCCACTGCTTTAGCTTTGATAAATGTTTCCAATGTAGAAGTTGACAGCAAAGAAAACACACGTGAGGATTTTAATACCAGGTCATAGAAATTGCCAAATGACCACGACCATCCCCTTGTCCCAGACCTAGCACTCCTGACTGCATATGAAAAAAGAGGCTGGAAACATCTAACCATTAGTCTAGTTTAGGTGTATTTTCAAAATCTCTGCTTCCAGTGTGAATCCCTTAGATTTCCTCATGCTGCTTTCTATATTCATAACTCTTTAGCGTTACATCTGCTGAAAATTTTGGAAGAACAATGAGTTGAGCAAGTGATGAAGAGAAAGGGAATGGTACAAGGGCTGTTACATTACCCTGCCCTTCTCACATGAAGGAGCTCTGAACATGTTGTCAGACAGAGCACTTTATTCGAAGGGGTTTCACACATGCATTTTTAATCAGGATAATATTTCACACACATCTATCATTGCTCACAAGTGCAGTGGGCTAGTCCTTGAAAACATATCAGCTCTCTGTGTTTGCCATCAGCTATTTTTTGCTTTGTACAAATCTGCTGTTTGGTGACCCCCTAGACCATACTTAATGTATTAGAAATAATAATTTTAAAAAACTGCTTAGGATCAACGCTGAAAATGGCTGTACAGCTCCCTTAATACAGTACATTTTCTGAGATCATCTTCAGTGCTGCACAAATAGTCTTAGTAACTGACCTCACATTATTCACTAAAAGAAAAATATGATAAGTTATCCTACATGCAATCATGTCAAAACTGTTTTGCAAGCTATATGGTTTTACTGAGCCTACTAATGTTGTTCTGTACCTTTCTTATTCACTCTCATAACTATTCCCTACATGGAACAGACAAGATGCAAAATGCTCACTTTCTGGTACTAGGAAACACAGAAGGAATTCCCAGGTACCTGATGCCCACGAACCCGAAACCAGTGGGGAGCAAGTATATAAACACACACAAATGCTCAAATCCTTCCTGCTCTGTTAAAGATGGACAGAATTTACTTGAATCCTTTAAGCAAAGATGCTTGCCCATGACAGAGATCCTTCAATTTCAACAAATGAACCAGGACCTGACGACTAGCAAATTAATGTGATATTTACATTTGGGGTTTTCCAGAGTTAGTTCCTTATTCAGAAATCCTGCCATTCTCTACTAATAGCACAAAACAATGAACACTTGCTAGTGAGAATGGTAACATGCTCAAACTTCTGTAGACTAACATATCTATTTTAAAATATTCATGACTAAACCCTGTTATGAGAACTGTAAAAATTACAGGCGAAGCTGACAATACAAAAATTTTTTTCAGAAAAGCTACTATGGTCCCTCTCACTCATTGTCCACTCAGCGGGGGGAAAAGGTTAAAACAATAATCTCAAATTCCTCATGAAAAAGGAATACAGTAAGCATAAAATTGATGGAGTTCTACAGAAATTAAGTGGGATTTTGTAGAAATTAGTCAAAAAAAAGTAGCATTTACTATGTAATCATATACTTTCTATAGGCTCCCCACCTCCTCACAACTATTATATGGCATACAGTGAGGATATAACATTTTTCCTAAAAGATGATCCCAAACTCCCATAGAATACAATGACTTTTCAAAGAAATCTCTTCTGGGAAGAATACAATTTATTTTATCACGTGAAGTGAATCTATAAAGATCTTTAACATTTCTGGTGACACTTTTCCTTTTTAGTTTTCTTCCTTTATGCTAGCATTTCTCCTTTCACCAATAGAGCCTTTTTAGCAAAAGAGGCTTTTTAATTTCTTGAATAGTTTCCTTTGTTCATTTGTTTCCATTTTTATTGCAAAACCATGATAACATCCTGTAAAAGACACTTTAAGCATTAAAAACACTGCACTACTAGAGCCTGGCATACTTCAGATTAATAAAACTTGGATCTTAAAATAGATGCAACCTAGAGAGGATGTCATGGAAGAGTTTCAATGAAAACATCACTTCATCATGTAAAAATGCACTGCAGCAAAGCCCTTTTAAAAAAAAAAAAAACTAACTCCCTCAGCTGAGAACTACTGTATATCGACATATGCCCTGAAAAATACATACCAGCACCAATTGCACAGGGGCATTGTTCACATGAAGTAACTATATCTATATGTTGTCAAGCAACTGGTCATAAAAGCACTGAATAAAAAGGCACTTGAAATATGAGATGACTGAAAATACCACAGCTGATTTTTTTATATTCTCTGACGGTTGAGAACAAAAAGACTTTCAGACAAAGAATTTAGACTCTCTACCATGGTGTTTGACTTCTCAAATGTAACGTAAAATATTGCCAAATCTCTAACAGACAAAAAAAATGCACTGTAAAATAAATGTTTTTTAGCAGTGTAAAGACAGAACTCTTGGGGTGAACCTCTTGTTCTGGTGGAGTGACAGGATTTTTTAATTACACTGTATCTTAGCATCAACTTAATCACAACATCCTTATGAAACTCCCTGGAATCACATGCTGCTAGGAGGAAAAAGAAGTAAGAATGTTTTTCCAGTGTTATCTCTGTCTCTAACAAACAAATAAGTAACTTCAAAATGACAGGCAGAGTTTTACACGTATCAAATACTACACAAAGATGGGTCTTTCTGAGTATTAGCGCTCGTAACACCTAGATTAAAATCTCTTCAGAGCTTCCCTGAAATCTGCTATTATATTTAGCATCATTACTCACAAGCTCCTCACCAAATTTTCCTCTTCAGTAATTTAAAACTCCATTTGGATAACTCTGGTCTGGACTTTCCTTCTAGGAGGTTGAAGCCCAGGAAGGAGAGGTTCTCACTCTTTCTCTGTATTCTTTGAACAGTAACTTTTGGTTATTAAGGCAGACACCCAAATCCTCTCCCATTCTTTGCAAGGGAGAAGGGATGATGGTCAGCGTGGGACCCCTGGGCGCTCCTTGGGAATGCAAAGTCCACAGAAGAGGGCTGTCAGCCTGTCCCTCGTGCCAGCTTGGCAGGGTAAGTCTTGTGGTTGTGAGCAACAGCTCAGGCAAGGACAGAGTGGAAGGAGATGGGAGGAAAGAGCCCGCACTTTCGTATAAGAAATAGCTGTGGGAGGGAGACTGGGAAAATTTATAATGTTTACCCGGGTACTTTAGCCCTGGTAGGAAATTGCCTGCGTAGATCTTCAGTGCTCAGCAATACAACTTCTAGTGGGTTTCAGTTTTAAGGCAAAGAGAATAAATTTGGCTGGCAGCTCAACCCAGGAAAGTTATGGCCAAAAGAAAACATGAAGCAGAATATACTTTCATCAGAAACGCAACTTCTTTCCAAATTCTCATGGTCTTTTCCACTGGCCTTATCGAACAGGAACTCAAAAGTATTTTAAGGGCGGGGGAGGGAGGAGGAATAGTTTTGCTCTAGCTGTACTATGCTTTCTTCTCCAGAGACTGGGTAAAGGGCATGGCCACCCATCCTGGCTCAGGCTTCTAAATTTACAGAAGATTTGCTTAGCATCACCTTCCTGTTCTACAGCCATTGCCCTGAAAGCTGCCTGGCTAGCAGCACTGGAGTTCATAATAAACACTTTTTTAATTTCTTTTTTTTTTGGTCAAACAAAACCAAAACTAGATCTTACCTAACTCTCCAAATCCAAAGATTTTTTGGGGGGGTATGAAGTCAAGAGAAGAATGGAAGATCATAAGCATGAGGTCAAAAACTTAACACTACCAGCAGTGACAGACAGGCAAAACATACAAGGAGTATAACACAGTTTACTGTTTAAAAACAGATACTGTTAAACAACAGTAAGGAATTGTCATATTTCACATGGAGTTGACGTGTCCTGAATAGTAAGGAAAATTTAAAGATTCTGGAAGATAATAAGCAGGAAGGAGATTTTTCAATGTTGTTACAAATCAATAATGAAATATTATTCCACATAAAAGTCCTCCTCCCTGAGGAGGACGCACCTACTCCAGCAAGAACTTGGTGCTATTCAGAGAGAAATGAAGAGCGATAACTGAAACTGAAAGGAAACTGCAGCAACAGACAACGTGGATGGGTGAAGACTGTAAGGGAAATCCATCATCCAACAAAATAAATGGTGGCCACTTCATGTGACATGCAACAGCTTGGAGAAAACCAATTCATTTGGTTTTCTTCAGTCTCAACTGGGAGAAGTGGACATGGCTTAGGAAAGTCCTCTTTACAGGATGGTCTGGTTTGATTTGAGCTGTCACTCAGAATTACCAAGAGAAACACACTAGGCTGTCTGCTGACAACTGAGCAATGGACAAAAGATTGGGATGTAGAGGTTACCATCTTTCCATCCAGTCCTGGATGAGCTGAACTAACTAAAGGAAAAAAAAAGACAGAATTCCTGCAACTTGTTAGAAATGCTGCATTTTTTCATCACTGTTGAACCAACACTCCTGAGAGAGACCATGCACCTGAGAGATCTGTACCTGGAGCTGCTAGTTCTCCACTGCTGAGCTGCTTCTTGGTAGCCAAAAAAACAGATGATGAGCTCCAAGTGTGAAAACTATTACCCTGCTCCATTCGCATCTGTATTATATGAAGCCCTACCTCTGTTGGAACCACAAAACTACCTCCAAGCTTTTCTCGTTCTCATAGGCAGATGGACACAGACACACACCCATACTACAAAGACCTCAGGCACATTCCCAGCTAGCCTAAATCTACTAGCCTAGTGCAACTTTAAAAAAAGGTCAAATAATTTTGTTTCTTAGTGGCAAAAAAAACCCATAAAAATTACATTGAAAACTCTTTATAAGAAAAAATAAATAACTCTCATTAATGAAACAGTATCTCCAGATATCACACAAATTTCAGAGAAAAGAAAAATATGCTGCTGAAATTGATCTTTACAATGGAAACAACTGTATTAACAATTGAGATTAAATCCCAACCCCGTTGAAGTTTACAGGGGTTTTGTCATTGATTTCAGCAGTATCCAGAATTCATCCCGTGTACAGCTTTGTTTTGAATTTAGAAGAGTGTGAAATATGATTACATACTATGAATAATTAAGCAGCCACTCTTGTTACCTACTGCTACTGGTCCAGTCTGTTATGCGGAGAAGTCAGACCCACATCATCACTGACATCATTACAGCCTCCAATTGAGGTTATTACTAATTCTGTCTCTTCAATGATCTGAACAATATTCTTTTACACTAGTAGTCAAAATGTAACTGCTCTCAGGACCCCAACTGTAAAAAATTAAATGAGTGCTTATGCCAATAATTTACTAATTTTAAGATGGGGAAAGGTCATAGATCTAAAAGCCGTTAGTTTTGAGTTCATATTGAATATATATAGCTCTTTATACACTTATATTTGGATTTTTGCATCTCTATGTTAGCTTTTGTCTGAGGAAGAAGAGAAATGAAAAAGAACACAGTTCTTGAAAAACTATCATGTGCCCCATTGGAGTGAACATGCATCTATTCTCAAAAGTTACCAAATTCAGGAAAGCTTTTTAAGTAGGTGACCTTATTCTGAAAATTTCTGTCTCATCATTGTCATGCAAAAAGATTTTAAAAATCCATATTTGAAGATCCATTGAGCTGCAATTAGCATAATAATTAATAGTTGATAGTTTGTAAAATCCTTCCAGAAGACTGCTGGAGAACATAAAGTATTCTAGTAGTCCTGGTAGGAAGCAACCTTCAATGGCCATATAAGCACTACTTTTACTGCATCTTCTGATGTTCAGAAAACCGCTCTCAAGTTATCTTTTGTTGCTCATACTGTTGCACCTCCTGGTAAGTTAAGTGAGGTGCAATGTACCATGTTCATTGCCACAACAGTATTAGTAAAAACAACCTATTCAGGAACACATAACAGCAAATCAACTGTTGTCACATAAGGAAGAGCAGACCAAGTTGGTTTCTGTCAGATTTTTAAGGTATGCCTAACAAAAATTTTTACTTGGTTGTAACCCGCTTCTTATCCCATAAAGGTACTTTTCTCTAAAAATACTTCATAACTTTAATAAGGGAAAAATATTATACAACTCACCACTGGGATCATTTATTAACTTCTTCGATTCCTTTGCTTCCTTATACCTATACTCCAAATCCCTAACCACATTTTTTTGGCATGCTTTTTATTTAAAGCAAGTACCACATTTCTAATCCAGACACTGAAATTTGTATCGTTTTCTCAGAGATTTAAGTAACAAATTTCAAAGGTTGGGCCAAAAAAAGAAACAGAAGAGGAGTAAGATCCATTTGCTACAAGAATGGAAACACGCGGCCTGTCAATACTATTATGTGCTACCACTAGAAATATACACCTCGCTGAGTCCCACTTTCCCACTTCACAGCAGCAATGATTGACCTCAAAGGAATCACTTGATTTACATCGGGGATTTTGGGGTTTAAGACTTGCTTCTTTTGGCTGTACAAAGATGATGTACAAACCGATATTACATTCGTTTTGCCAAGCCCTACTATTTGTTAATTGCCAAATAGTTCGTTTAAATTCATTGCTGATAAATTTTCCGGTTAGGAAAAACAAAACAAAACAAAAAAAACAACCAAATGTTCCCCAGTTCCCAGTATTCTAGCTCAGATATTTGTCTTGGATTTATACCTTACCTATGTCTCTTCCCAGTTACTGTTACATAATATAGAAAAGAAAGGATGTGGGAGACCAGCATTTCGTATTTCTGAACCAAAGTACCCCAAATATACAAAAGATATGTCTGAGTGCCCCACAGGCCTTGCACTGAATGACTGCCAATCATCAAGGTTGCCATTTGCAGCTCTGAAATATTTTTATCACCTTTATATTTGGGGTCCCCAGGCTTTAGTTTTATACTGATACAAAGATGCAAGGTTCTTGATGCAAGCCATGAAGAAGAGTTTGTTCCACCACACAGGGTCTGACAAGATCATGGTACAGCGTGTTCTCCACCAACCAACACCAGATCAAACACAAGTACTGAGGTAGGTTTTCCGTGCTTTACTCTTCCAAATTCAGGCAATTCACAGCCTCTTAGAATAAGAGCCAGTAAGTCCAGGAAAAAGTGGTTGCTCTGTCACTTCATCCAAGTCTCTCTCCCATTTGAATTCATAAAATAAGCAGCAACAGTCCCCCAACATTATTGCGTACTTAGCAGGAAACCTCTCCCTCTAGACATGTTTCTCCCCACCACGTTGCCAATGAACAGATACCCCAGTAAGAAACACCAGTGATTCCTACACAGATCGTGCTTTGGTACCTTCTGCAGTTGAGAACCAAGTTCTTCTATCTGCCTGTACAGGGACAGCCATGTTTCTATTATCATCCTGCGCTACGCTTAGTTTTTAGCCACTTAAAAAAGAACGCACAAGGTTTTGTTTTGTTGATTTTTTTTTATTAAACTAAGCCTCAAGAAGTTTTCACTTTGTTGTTAGCAAACGCCTATTTTAATCAAGCCCCAGACAAAGCAGCCAGCAAAAGCATTTATTATTAAAACAAACTTCTTTAAAAATTCAAATCTTGGCTTATTAAAAAATATAATAAAGACTTTTATGTAGTTTAGTATGCAAGAGTTAGATTGCTTGACCTCTCTTTTAATGACTTAATTAGCTGTACTAAAGCCCAGCTGGGCCTCTGCTGACAACATAGCTAGATATTTCAATCAGGCAGTGTTATGGAGAATAAGTAATAAATGCTACCTTGTCGCCATACAGTCCCAAACCAGAGTGCATGCTGGTAATGCTAAATTTGATCAGTATGCCTCATATTTCAATTAGTCGTGGTCTGAATTACTAAAACTGTGTAATGTGTATGAATTCCTGATATCAGATACAGAGCTACAGGCTCCCACAGTTAGAACCCACTGAGTTTGCTTTTATTAGCAGCCAATTAATGGCCAAAATCTGCATTGCTTTTAAAATTTATAACCTCTATTCCAGCTGCATCCATGGCTCCTAGTATACTGTATACAACCAGATCCATATCACTGTTGCAAGTCAAACAGCTGCAAACTGTATTCTGTCTGCAGAACTGAAAAATCCTTCTATACAGAAGCTTTTTTTTAACCTCTTAGAAGTTATTTTCAAAGCCCGGCAGCACTAGTCACTTTGCGACAATGAGCGATTTAATACAGAAAGAAAGAAATCTACACCAAGGTAACCTCTGGGGATGTGCTAGGTTTTCAAACGAGTGAAACCCTATCACTTTGGCACAGCACAAGGGCAAGCAAAGCCACTTCTCCTGACCAAGGCTAAGAAAATATAAACATATAAAACCCGACCCTCATTGAAAATTAACCCATTGAAGTCTAGAGAGCCATTAAAAGATCCTGCCAATGCAGAGATTAATATTTTAAACCAACTTTCGCAAATTAGTAACACTGGAAATGGTAATAGGGAGTCTAGTGATCCTTAAGAGATTACTGCAGTGAAAGAGGCTCACGCCTGCTTCCCCCCAAACAGTTTAATGAATACTTGAAGATTTCTAGACATTATTTTTAGGAACAAGTCTCTATTTCTGTTACATGATATGGCAGGAAATTTTGATGCGGTCCGATTCAGACACAAAGCATAGTAGCTTTATGTACTGGTAATGTCATGTCATAAAGCCGTACGATAAAGGCATATTTGGCATCTGAAATTATGCTATTATTTTTAAAAAGTAATTTACCATATGTAAAAATGTGCAGGCCCAGAACATTTTCAGACATCTGATATTCCAGTGTTATCTGAGACAAACACTGAATGTTTCTGTTCTTTTCCCTTTCTAAGCCACTGACCAAAAAAGAGAGAAGAGAAGGAAAAAAAATGTAAAAAGCAAAATGCCCTAGTATTTAAAATTCAGTGAGATGATACTGAACAAGTAAAATGCATTCACCTGGTTTTGTACATGGGAGTGTGAAAAAGCACTTCGCCAACAGTAATGCATGGCAATAAAAATGTTGTGCTTGTATAATACAAACTGCTGTCATGGCTATTTAAAAGACAATAAAATCCCATTTTACAAAATTCAACCACTAATAACCAGCATTCTTTCTAACTGCTTAAATACTGCAGTAAGACTCCTAATGCTACTGTGAAATCATAAGCTAGTACTTCAAAGGTGTTCTATCTGTTACAAATTTAATCTTCCCTGGTATGTCACAACTCATTTCATCCCAGAAGCTTTGAGATGCAGCATAGCAGCATTTTTGTTGTCCTAGGCAACCTGAACCAAACTGTTAAATACCCGTCTGATGCCCCCAAAATGATCACAATAATATTGCTTACAGGATTTACAATAATGGCTATCTTGAAAAATTGCAATTATTCTGCTCCACTTAGTTAAGAAAAGAATCAACTTGTTTGATTCTTACCGATGCGGATGAAATATGTTGGAAATGTTTTATGCTTTTAGTGAGATTAAAAAAAACCATTTCTTATGGAACACAATAATCACACAGTAGGATATTTATTCTGTAGCTCACTCAGCTCCTGCTGGAGCTAGCAGAGATGAGCAGAACACATGCAATAATCAAGAGCATCATATAGGTTTAAAACTGGTGCGAAAAGGGCAAGAGTAACACCTAGGCATAATGGGGGATCGCTCTCCCTACATTATCACACAGAAGTACGTGTGAGATACATTCCTAGACAGTCACCTTTTTTTTTCCCCCCCCCGAGAACGCATCACTCTTATTTTAGGATTATTAATTCAAAATTATAATAGCAAAACAGACTAATAAAAATACGCAAATAAAATTAGGACTTCATGTGATTGGCTAAATTATATCCCCCATATGTTCACGTTAGAGCTTTCTCAAAATCTGGACAAAATAGGACTGGAAAGAAGCTGTTTTACTTAAAACATGATGAGACAGCACACAGACATCTCCCAGAATATGTGGATCCTCTTCACATTGTGTATACACACACAAGGAAGGACCTCCCTAAGAGAGACGGATTTTATTTAGAAATGACCCATTCACATCAAGCCTCAAAGCTGGGTGCTGCTTGCTGAAATGGAAATAGATAATTCTCAAAAAAAAAAAAAAAAAAAAAAAAAAAAA
>WKFP01014807.1:13329-44740 GCA_011057875.1 Pterocles orientalis | reverse complement strand
AAAAAAAAAAAAAAAAAAAAAAAAAAAAAAAAAAAAAAAAAAAAAAAAAAAAAAAAAAAAAAAAACCACACACCAAACAACCAACCAAACCAGAAAAACTCCCCACACATGGAAGCGCAGGACTCCACCAAGTTTAGATAGGGTAAATATATATGTTTAGGACTACTTAGCTGTAACCGACAGGGATCCCTTTGACTTTTGAATTTTTACAGATATTTCAGATAGAATCAGGGAGGAAAAAAATCCAGCACTCAAGAACATCAAGTGGATTTGTGACTCTCTCTGGAGGACTCTGGGCCCTTACAAACATATGAATGGATTATGCTGATTTTCATACATATTTAATCATTGTAATCCATATGTTTTGATATATAATCTGCAACTCGTATTACAAATGGAAGAATTTTATCCACATAACAACACCTTTATACTATATACAACAAAATATTTAATTTAGTAAATAAGTTAATTCAACAAAATTAAGATCAAAAAATTCTACTAAACATTTTACAATTACTTTACTCCTTCAGAAAATTGCTTTTATGTTTATATATTGATAAACTAAAATGACATTGCTGATATGCTTACATTTTATCTTTGTTTGAAGTACTGTATACATATTTAATAAAAACCCACACTGATTTCTTTGTTTCTACATCTTTGAAATAATGTTTCACTACATAGCTGATCACACTCAAGACCATCTACACGTTTGGAATCCAGTTATTGTCCAGAAGGCTGCCACCATACAAGGAGCAATCAATTGCTGGTTTTCTGCTCTTCTATACACAGTAGTTGAACTTCTAAAAAGCTCACTACAGGGTGTACAATAACATATATGGTAGCTACGAAAAACAAACTGAAAACCCCACCCCAACCAGAAGACTGAAATGAAGAGCCACACGTAAGCATAAACACAGTTAAATCCCAGCAAGATGAGCCAAGAGACACAAATATGAAGTCAAAATACAGATGCACATAAAGATACTCCTGAAAAGCCCAAAGCGGAGTGCTAAATACACCCTGCTGCCTTATTGTACAAAGGCGTTTGAGGGAGAGCGAGGAATCTCCGCACACTTTCTCCTGGGCAATGCAAAAACACTTTTATAAACATATTATTGGAAAATCACTTTGTCAACTAAAAATGGAGTAGGAGAAGAGAATGTCCACGTAAAATATCTATGATTTAAGGATAACCTGCTGGGCAGTAGGTGACACACACGTTCACTAGGGATGTCCACGCGCAACTCACTCCTGGCTTGACTTTGTTCTGCCATTCATGAATTATGCAGCCATCTCGAACACAGGGAAATGAGAGGGAATTATGCTGCCCACTGTCATGTATTATTTCTCTGGATACACACACTTTAAGACTCAGGTTTAAACATGTTTATATGCTGTAGTGACCACCCTGAATGCAAACTCAAACAAGAATGAAAATCCAAGTGCATGTTATGTGTACACACACAGCTGAGCTCACATACATGTAAGCGAACCAACAGCACATACAGATGCTTGTAAATAAAAGAGAGATAAAAATATAATGGAATGAGGAATTTCCTTGAAGATTTGTAAATCTGGAAAAATAATCCAGTGTAAGCGCTATCCATGAAAAGGTAATGGCAGCTCCTTTAGTACAGAACGGCTCCTGGTCAGCTGTGTAACTGTTAAACCTTTTTTTCTGCCACTAAAGACTAAAACCTTACTGATATTTTTTCTACATCCTTTTGCATTTTTAACGGCACCTAGCCTTTACTGGCACAGCCCTAACACTGCCATGGAGTATTTTATTATGCATGTTGTTATATCTGCTCTTACTAGGCTGATTCTATTATCATTTTGCAAGTGACTTTTTAATTACTGTTACATCTAAGATGAGATGTGGAATTTTAAAACACGCACACATGGGGTTAGGCTGGTCTTTGATTATTAAAACCTTAAGGTTCATAGACTACAAGAGTCAGATGGGACCCCAGCGATCCTCTGAGGACTGCAGGGCTGCAATCCGCAGTCAGTGCTCAGAGATCCCATGGAGTCAGCGTACAACCCTCCTCGGGCTGTCGGGCGAGGCCCCAAATTCTGGGAAGGAACTTAAAAAGGGAGATTTCTCGATCTGCGTGTTTTCTGATGGATCTTGTCCATTAAAATGCAATTCTAGCACGCATTATGGATAATTACTTTTTATTTGCCGTACAATAGGGATTCTTGGTGTTTAAATTATCCCCAGAATGCACCGAATTGTGCTTTTTGAAGTAATCCTTTGTAATAAAACAATGCATTTTGTCAGATAGCTGGGTTTTTATCTGTGCTGTAATAAAGGTGCTTAAAAATGTAGCCTCAGGCAACTAAAGCAGGATTTCACTTCTTGAGGAAAACCAAAGTAAAATAAAAATTTTCCCACACTGCACAATCCAGTCATTAATTTTGCTGCAGGCAGCCAGACATGCATGCCAATGTTTTCACTGAGTAAATGTGTGGTTTAACCATTATATTCTCTACAACTGGAGATCACTCCTACCAAATATTTGATGTTTAATTTCAGGTTTTTATATCAGATTGAAATATAGTATCATTTCATACCTCTTAAACCTATGATGAAGCTAGTATACAGTGATAAGTATTTTCCCTAAATTTGACAGACATAGAGTCAAATATCTATAAATTCACATTATACTTTTTACCATTTATGCATGCTTAAAGAAACAGCAAATGCTTCTTACAGCAGCATTATTTTTTTAAAGGAAAATATGTTTTACATGCTAGAAAGTAAAACAGAAACCATGTTTAAAATCCTCTATTTTTCCTCTAAGGAGTGATTATCATAATGTATGTGTGTATTTTGAGTGACCAACTGAGGAATAATAAAGTACTTACTAACAAAAAGTGCAGCTTCTGCAAACACTTGCTTAAATGTATACATAAACACATAGATCTAACAGCCTCCTAGCCTCCATTACATTTAGACATTTGTTATGAAACAGAAGGTTTTCTGCAGATATCTTGCTTGGTATACGCACTCTGACATCCAAAGCCCTCCAACTGAAAAACCAGAAACAAGCAGAAATTCTAATTCTACAGAAATATCAACAGTAGGAATCAATTTAACAACAAAGTGAAAGGATTTGATAACTCTCAGGTATGCTAAACATGAACAATTTTCTCTCAGCTGATGTCAAGAAAATATCAAATATCGTTCCAGTATATTTTTGCTGTAAGCATATAGCATAGATGTGTTCATCATTGATGTATGCTTCTTTGATAGATGTCCACTATCTCCATATGAAAATTTCCTAGGCACCAAATAGCTCACATTGAGAATAATTTCAGATAAACATAACATCCCATTATTATCCAGCACTTTTACTTACATCATAAATGAGGTGTGACCAGCAGAAGGCAGTGTTACAATAAATATATATGCGACTGCTCATTTACAAGCCAGTTTGATATTGAGATTTAGAGTTTTCCTAACTTTTCACAGTACAACTACTGTTTTCCCTAGGCACTTAACACTAAAACCATCTTCTCAAGGTAAATAAGCTTAGAGAAGTACTTAAAATACTTTGGAAACCATTTCTTTTGTGCTACACTGCTTTTACTTTAAAAGTCAGCCTCCTTAACTGTTATTACATTGCATCTTTAGCTTGTTAAGTTCATCAGAGAAACATGTTCACACTTACCATTTCAACACAGCATTATGCTGAGCTGTCCCCTCGTGCAACAGGACTCGCACACTGTTGAGACGATGGGCATTGCCTCCACAGCACTTTAGCTTACATAATTCAGTCAGAAAAAAAAAAGCTTCTAACATCATTTCTTATTAACCTTTAGTGGTTTGATCATCATTTGGTAGAATCTGCTATACTCTGAGTGGAACTACTGTAGGTATAATAGACCATACCTTTAATTAAATCTCCATCAAACATTTAAGTAATAGTGTCGTTTAGTGTGTGTTAGTATACAAAATCTGTTGGATACCTCTCCAAGTTTACAAAATCCATGTTAAAAGAACCAGCATTGCAAAAAAAATGTTACAGCATATGTTTGGATTTTTGTATTTCAAAGTCCTGACTACTTTATCTGAATTACAGATTTAGAGCTTTGTTATATGTGATAGTTATGATAATATGATCACTAAAGGCACAGAGACAGGGAGACTCAAATCCCTTTGAAAATCCCTTTCTCCATTTCCTACAGCTGCTGCTGGAGTTTAATATCTGATAGAATGATGAAAAAGAACAGGCCGAACTCCAGTTTTAATAAAAATTTTAACAGGTCTACATATAGTTATGAAAAATGTTATTTGCAATGCCAATCTTTAATAAAATTTTCTTAAACCAAAGAAAATTCCCTATGGGGAATCTGTTATGAATGTGTTTTTCATATGTACTATTTAAGGCTGTTTAAAGGTTATGAAAGTGACTGCTAAAATAAGTTCTATCACAGCACAACACAATCCTGTGTGCGGTCTCACTTTTGCATTTAATCAAATAAGTAAGCAAGTCCTTCCATGTTTGCTCTAAAACAAATACTTCCAGTTTGCATTAAAACTTCGAGTGAGCGGCAATAATTCTTAGCATGTACATTAGCTGCACAGAGAGGTCAGCTCGGCTTGAATTTACCTCGCTGCCGAGATCGTATTGATTTTGAATGTTCTTTTCAGCCAGAATCCTTGCAACTCACACACTTCCTAACTCAGTATTCTCTGCCATGGTCAGTTCGGTGCATGCTTTACTCATATTTGAATAAGTACATGTAGACAAAGGTAAAGTTAAAATACTTGCAGAATATCACTGCCAAACTTTGTGACCTGTGTGATGACTATGTGTCTTAAATAAGTGCACAGTGAAATGTTCTAACTGTACTATAGCCTCGTTTCTCGCAGTAAAACTACCGAACATAAATTCCAACTTGTCAACTATGCCTCTAATTCACACATGAAATTTCCTGGACGATAGTTTAAATGCGCTGGAAATCAAGTTATTCTTCCATAAAGCACTAATACAACATTAAAAATGACACATTCCCTCTACCAAATATATTAAGAACTAGCAACAAATCATATTGTGATCCTTTTAGACACGAGTCCCACCATCATCGCTAATGTGCATATTTAAGGTGACTGTATAAGTGCCCATATTTACTATACCAACTTTCTGTTCCTAAATCTTCTCCCCCAAAAACCTCATTTGCATCTCTATGATCATTTCAGAATTTTAGGGCATGATGCGTGCGCAATATCGACTGCCTTAAACAGATGGTAATTTGTGCAAAATAATGTATTTTACAAACACATCAGTCATCAGACATGTAGAGGAGACAGGATGTGTATCCTGTGTAAAGAGATGATCTTTTATTTCTAACTCTAGAGGAACTGAAGTACAGGGTTTGGGTGGGGGGGGGGAGAATCACAAAACCATGCTCATGAAGTTCAGTCTCCCCCACCTTAAAAATCTAACTAGAGAACTTCATTCCCAGAAGCTGGTCTATGAGAGCACATGTTTTTGTAAAGATTGATGTGAAATGACTGGAGCCAACTTTGAACTTTCTGGAATATTTTAAATCTTTATCTAATCAACAAAAACTGAGAATATCCAAGTTATGGAAATACAGTAAAAATTCCACTACTATAAATATGACTAGTAAATTCAAAGAATAAACTATCATTATCATAGTCATAATGTCATTTAAAATAATCTACTATTTTTGGTTTATGTATTATCAACCTCTTTATTTTAAGGTTTTGGTGAGGTTCATATTTCCTGTGACCTTAAGCAGGGGATTTGGAAAATTTTGGAGGAATCAAGGTAACAAGAACATATAAAAGAATAATTTATTGCTGTGACCATTTTGTCCTCTGATTTCTGTTTTGGGATTATAGTGGATTATCTCTGTCTAAAACCTGTTTTTCATATCCCTGTGGAAATTAATTGACAAATTCACAAACAGGAAAGCCAAATGAAGAGATGTAATCAATATTTAAATTCTAATGTTTGTGCTATAATAACTTTGAACATAAATTTTACAAATTATTAGCTGCCTCCTCAAGCATAAAGTCTCCAGATGAAATTTAAAACTAGCAACAGAAAAACTTCAAAAGAACATCTGAAATAACTAGTTAGAAACAAAAATATTTTATTAAAATGAAGCAAATCTCAGAAAATTTTCAGTACCAACGCAGGTGACATTTGTCTATGCTTTATATCTGATGTCACTTTTTAGAAATTCTAATTATCATTCTTAAGAAAGCTGTTCTTTTCAAAGAGAAGAGCAGCAACACTATAAAATACTGCAAAAGTATTCAGTGTTTTTATGCCAAATTAAATTAGTTTACCAGGAAAAAAAACTGTCAAATTAGTATCAAATTAGAGAAACACTAAATCAAAAATTTTATTACTGAAACAAATATTAAATGAGACAATTTTTCAAATTAAAATAATATTTTCATTCAAATCCTGATTATTCATATTTCATCACTAGGAAGTAGCAATAAAAACATTAATACATAAAAATCGAAAAAAGCCCTTTTTTCAGGAAAACATAAGGAATCATAACTTTTTAAATCATTTTGCAAACAAATTAAAAGTATTATTGCTTTAGGTGGTTTTGGTTCACCTTTTAATCTCACCAAAAAAAAATTAGCGAGCTCAAGTGCTTTTGTTCTCAAAACTGTTTTAACGTATTTTTGAATATTTCTAGGTACATTACTGCATTAAAATCCATTAATAAAGAAAAGAGGAACCCTGTCATCAGGCTTCTAAATGAGTATACAGTCTCTGTCATATTAAAAAGCGTTTACTGACTCTTATATCAAGATTACTTCAAGTGAATAAAGAAGATACTTTCAACAATTTTTTTTAAAAAGTGTTTCATATAAGATTTAGTTGCTGATTTTTTAGTCATAATTATCTCACCATTTAAAAAAAATAATTTAGAATTTGTTTTCTTTTTCTGCAAAGCCCTCTCTTTGGTCAGCCATCCATTTTCCTCTTAATGAATTAAAATATTGGGTTTTTAATTGATTAGTCTCCACATGACAAAAAAAAAGATATAATTTTGTCCTATTTCTTCGCAGAAGTTTATTAGTATAATTTTTCCTTCTCTGTTTCTGGAGATTAATAACCTGAGGATCTTGTGGAAAGCTTTGATAACAGTCTGGTAATCCACAATTGTCCTCTTATTACTAGGAAACTGGATTTAGGAATGCAAAAATTACTTCCAATTTCTTGTTCCCAAACTGCATGTATTAAAAAGTTTCCATAGCAACACAAAGCATAATACCAGTCCCCAAGTAACTCTCCAATAACAGCCCAAAAAAGCATCTGTGACATTTAAATGCTTAATATTTTAACACAACTTTTTTAAACAGTAGGATGAAGCACTCCCTTCTCAGACACAAATATTTTAAGTTCAGGTAGCTCTGTGAAGCAAAAGGCTAGTTTGCATCCAAACACAGGGATCACATCATCCATCTTGTGGACTCTAATAAGTGGCACAAACTAACAAGTACGCTTTTTAAAAGGTGATTAAAAAAATGTGCTGCTTCTATGGAATTGTCCCTTTTGCTTGTATTAGAGAACTGCCTTGGTTTTCATCTCTATGCAGCTATGATCATGGTTTTTCATTACTTCAGGCTGTCTGTGACCAAGATTACTACACTGTTCTGTTTAAAGAAATTATTTTTTTTCCATTCCTAACAAGAAAAAGATCACTTGCTTTTATTTTCTATATTAACTGTCCTACGCACTAAAGAACGCATAGAGAGAAATGTTGCTTTCTCTTGATTTCCCTTACCTTTAAGAGCTCAGAAGCATGAAATGCTGAATATTTCTAATGAAAAGATCTACTCTACATGACATATGACCATTTATAAATAAAATTTGGGGGCATTTCACCTAAATACAACAGAAGACAGTGAACAAAAAGAGACAGGGAATAATAATGTCATAATGTATTTTTTGGTCCAGTAACATGGTTTAATGTTTAGGTTTGCATATGTACTTTTTTTAAAATCTAAAAACAAAATAAAAATCACTATTATTTCTAGATGGGGCTTTATTCACCTTGTCTGCAGTCAGTATAAATCTTTTCAGCAGCTTCAGAGATTTTTAGTAGAGTCTGTGTCTCTCTCCAAACTCACTCACTTATTCTTCTCCTGGTATTTGAATCCAGAGCACTGCATTTGTGACTCGACACGTGGAACAAAAACACACGTTTTAACAGTGAAGCCTGCAGGACAGCCCTGCGAACATTTAAATGTATCACCACCTTTACCCTTGTAAGCCATCCCTTATCATTTCTTATGTTTGCTTGGGTTTACTGGCACGAGTAACGCTACTCGTTCATTTAAACATTCACAGAACAGGGTACTAGGAATGTGTAGTTTACTTCACATAGCTACATCTATACGTGGTAATTTCACAGGTCATTGCAGTATACATAATTTTGCAATGGTCTGTAGAGTTTACGGTCCCTTTGAAAACCAATGCCGCGATCTCACGAGCACTTACTCATGTCTGTAATCACACTCATGTGAGTACTACCAGACTGTTCACAAGAATAAAGTTACTGAAACGCGTAAGTGTTTGCAGGATCAGGACCCAAAATTGTTAACACCACACAAGCCCCGTACAAGTGCCCTGTTAAGGCACCAACCTGAAAACACATACTCCTGAGTGTACAACAGCTGTGCTCATTTCTGGGTAAAGTGGCAAAGTCACCACTAAATATTTAAAAAACTGCACTCAAAAATGTATTCCCTCGCCCATCCAGAGGAAGGTTACGGTACAAAGAACTCAATTTCTCATGTTTCCTCAGATGATGGAAATCAGCCTGAAGCCTCAGATTATCCTGAACAAACGATCTAGCAGTGTCCAAGATCTAGCTCTACCAAATGAAAGAAGTTACAAGCTATTAAAAAAAAGCAACGTTTCCCATCCCCTTATCTTATTTAGGAAATAATCCTCTAACAGACTGTCCTGACCAGGGTGCTAAGTTCCAAGCCACTCATAAACTGCTCAAAATGACCAGTTTCTTGGGGATTATTAATTAAGAAAAACATTTTTACAGAAGTTTCATATAAAAACCCAGATGGGTAAGGCACTCGGAAAAGTGTAACAACAATACATTAGTGTTCTGCTCTTCCTTACCTACCCCAGGAACTACTTAAACAGACAGGAGCCAAGCTGTGTCTGCAGCGCCCTGGGCAGCCGTGCCGTCCCCAGCACCAGCACGGTGCCTCTCTCAGCTTCCCCGGGAGTTCAACGGCTCCATCTCCTCCACTTCCACAATTAGCAAACCCTGTCTGGGGATGCTGTCTGAGAATAACGGCCAGGCAAGTAACAGTGCCTGGTGGTACATGCTGTTGGACATGGTGGAATACTTCTTCTGTTTTACACCCTTTACCAAAGCAGACATTTCTGTTTATTTGCACTGTTTGGTTCTCATTGTGGGTTTTATCTTGGCTCCGAGATCAAATGCAAGTCTGCAGAGCTAGTGAGTGCAGCCCAGAATTAAAACAAGATGCCTGCACAGTACTCGCCCGTGACACAGTTCACCTTACTAAATATTTTATCAAGATATGTATTAAGAAATTGAAAACAAGAGGGATTCTTTCTGTGTTGTTTTATAGCATCTGGTTTTATAACTTTTTGTTTTATTATGTGTGTGAGCTTATAAAAAGTTGAAGCATGTCCATAGTAGCAGCACCAGTGCTGCAAGGGTAGGCTCCTGCGATACTAAAATTCTAAAATCATGTGCCAGCGGGTCACAGGCTTCGTGTTGCACAGGACCAGACACCCACTGTATTTGTACCCACTATACCAGTGGGAAATTCAGTGTAGAGTCGACACTACTATCCAGTTGCAGTCCTTAAACTCGGATTTGTACAGTCTTTAACTTTTGAAAACTGAATTTCAAACTAGGTAATATATAATTTTATGGTTTTTAATATATATATATGTATATATACATACACACTTCCAACACATCCTGAATATTTTGGAATTGAAAAAAAGGTATTCTACTTTTTAAAAAAAAGATACAGAAATAATGTTATTAGCATATCCTAAGTAAGAAAATGAACACTGCTCCAGACCGAGCAACATTTTTCTTTAGAAGCAGCAGCAGAGTCTGAAGTTCATCACAAGTGCATCCGTGTAAATCTGAACAGAACAATCCTTATGACATCTTTGTGTTTCATGTAGATGCATTTCACATTCTCCACCAAGTTATTTTATCTTCTATGCTGGTTTTGATTGCTGAATAACACAGCACTGGTTCTCATTTTTCAGTAGTTTAGAGATCCTTTATGTTTTACTAGCATCTGAATGAAAATTACCCTACTAAAACAGGACCAACAAAAAGCTTTGAATCTTCAGCAAAGGCATAGAAACACGCCCCACGTAAGAAAGGTTTTGTATGCCTACGCAATTCCATGACTGTGTCATTACTGACTATATTTTCTTTAAATATAGATATGTTTTACCCATAAAAACCTATCTTCAGCTGGTAGTGGTGCTACGGATATCACTTTGTACACATGCATACGACTTGTACTTTATCTGTCAAAATTTTTCCTTTCATTTGGCACTGAGTAAAAGAGAAATTGTCCATGAGCATGGGACATTTTTAACAACAATTTCTTAAAAAAAAAGGGTTTTTTTTCCAAATGAGTAGAAGATAGCACTAAATACTAAAATAATCTCTCTTGTATATTGCCGTTAAAATTAAGGGGTTTAATTAATACGGTCTATTATTTCTTGAAAGGTAAAATTTCAAAACTGTATGGAAGCACTTCAAAATGCCTTTTTTTATAGTCTCACACATTTAACACTGACAATTTTGCTATCCACTTGAACTGCCTCGTACAGGCACAGACTACTTTAGTACCAGGACTTTTGCTTTAAAGCACCAAGTACCACCGTTCATTTTCCTCTGACGTTACTACGCTACTATCAAGTGTTTCAGATCATAGCAGCGATAACTCCTATATGGGAGTTCTGGGGCTTTCTACAAAAGCCAAGTAGAAGGGCATGGCAACGGAGGCCTACCGCTATCACTGTAATTACAGAAATTACACAAGTAACTTGACAGTGGTTAGGGGAACACAGTTCTTTTTACAAATACAGGTGGGGTTGGTTTTGTTTTGGTTTTATTTGTTTATTGGTACATAATTATAAATGCAATGTAAATAAGGCTCCCGTTGAGACCTGAGCTTTGTATTTCCATATGAACACAAGTGGGACCAGAGAACATAAGGTTTCTCCCAGTTCTCACCTTCAAGTGCACGCACCTACAACTAATAGTACATTGGAAATAGCGGCTACTCTGCTTCACATGAAGAAAGCAGGGGTTAGAGGATGCCCAGACTGACACAGCTTTGCAGGCCACCATACCATACGCACATTAGGACATTACAGCAACATTTAGGGATGTATTTGCATTGTACTGCATAGCACAGCCAGCGTCACAATGTGCAGCCTGCCAAATGGTCTGTCACAACAAGATCCATGTCTCCAGCCTTCGCAGACCATCCCACAGCCCAACAGCAGAAAAGCAGTTCAGGTAGGGAGCCAGTCCCCTCCACAGCCTCTCTCCAGCAAACCTCCCTTTCTATTTCCTCTCCCCAGGGAAATCTGGAGCCATACAGGGATCCCCCTCAGATCTTTACACCTCTCCGTTACGTGAAGCCTCAGAACACAAGCTATGCTGTGTTACTTGCGCTATCACAGGCAATATTATCCTAGTTTCGGTTTGTTTTGTATTTAAATCACTACCAAAAAAAAAAAAAAAAAAAGAAAAAAAAAAGAAAAAAAAAAAAAGAGGTGCACAATTCCATCTACTTTCACCCAGCCTGCACCGTGGCAGAGCAGCTTGGTTCTGTGAAACTGCCCCAGAGACACTGCTGTACCATGGAAATCATGGCTCCAGACCGTGCCGTGCGTGGGTTCCCCAGCTCCTGCGCCCCGGGGAGCAGCTGTCCTGTTCAGTTCCTTGGACTCCATACACAGCAGCTTGGCACGCAGCCGAGGATGATATATTGATATTATTAGCTAACTGCTACACTTTAAAGAATAAGCAGGCATAAAGCAACAAGGATTTAAAGCACTAGTAAAGAGTGACCTAAAGAAGGGTTTGCGTGTTCAGCAGCAGATCATTTTTTACAATCATATCAGTCCAAAAGCTGCGTGGTTCTTCTCTACAAACTTTGTTTGTAGTCCAAGACCATCAAAGTAACAATGCTACAGTGACAACTCTAATTTAAACGTTTTTTCTCAAGGGTTAAATTCTTAAAGCAAAACATCTACCTGTAAGTCCCAGGTTAAACTCTAATAATTTTGATGTCTATATAAAATATCTTTAACAGAAAATAACATCTTTCCCATATAGTTAGTGTACATGCTTGCATGAGAATATTTCTCCATGAGCACCCCCCCAAGGGAGAACTTCATTAAAATACATATCTCAGTAATTTTTTTGTTGTTGTATTTACTCTGGAGGGGTGAAGGGGAAGAGAATCAAACCACCAAAACAGGAATGTTACTTCTTACTTAAAGATGTGGGCAGGTGGGAGAAACCCACTTTATTTTCACGTCTCACTTGTAAGTTTTTTTTACCCGCTCCCCCCTTCTTTCTTTTTTCTGAAGTAAGCTGCTTATTGTTGACAAGTCAAAACATCTCTGTTCAAAGCTCAGTTGTGGGTCTTAGAGAAGATTTTGCCTCTGAACAGCAGTTCATTCCACTCCGTGTTACAAAGGGAGTATCCCACACTCCACAGACTATGAGTCACTGTGCCACTGCAGCTGCGACTCTGTGACCAGATTTTTTTCTTTTTTACTGTATAGGCAAAAAACATTGTTTCTTTGGACCATGTGCTAGTCTTTATTTATTGGTATGACCTAAGTATTTCCAGAACATGCAATCTGCTGCTCAGGAGTTTGGAGACAGGGCTCTTTCTTATATACGGTCCCCCTTCCCTCTCCTCCCCACACACCCTTGTAAACCTCCCCGCCGTCAGGGCTGGCAGAGGGGAAATCTCTGCTAGATAAAATGAATCTTGAAGACACTCATTGTGCCGGGACCATTTTCCCTCCTCTGGGATCAGCAGCTCCACTGAACATCTCGGGTCCCTTTCTAGACTCTTAACCCTTTATTAGCACCGAGCCCTAAATGAAATTCACAGCTGAGAAAATTGGAAACGGGATGTGCGACGATTTTGATTATAAATGAAACCATTTTAAACAGATGAGGCAAGACAAGGACGTAAGTATCTTCATAGTACCGAGCAAGACTTTCGCTTTGACTTCCCACAGGATGAGCCCCAGCTCATACAATACCAGAATTTAACTCAACTTTCTAAGAAAGGATGGAATATTTCACATAAAGCATGAAGGAAAATTAAAAATGGCTAAAGAGGCACAAGCATACAAATGCTTGAAATCAGTGGCACACTTTGGCCTGTCCCAAAAGAACTGTCGGTTAGGCCTTATATTGGAGGGGGATTTTTCACAAATGAGATTATTACACATCTTGGACACTTGTAACGCCACTTACTTCAATAATAGTCACGGCAGACACAACCGCCAGTCCTCCCCACTGCAAAGAGGAACTCTAGGAATTTTTTTTTACATAATTTGACACAAAGTTTACAAAATATTTTTCAAATGCCTGTGTTCTGGCTCTAGTCTGAAGTTGGGTTTGAAATCAAGATTGACAATTAAGTCACAGAATGACTTAAAAGAAAAAGACAAAAAATACTAGTATGCAGTAGCATGAAATCAGATTCCCTATACAGTAGTGTATCATCTCGGATAAAAGAAAAACCCTAAAACTGTAAACAATAAAAGAGTTAAAAATCAACACCTCCCTTCTTATTTTGTTCCATAAGATCTTCTGGAATTTTTACAGGGACACTAAGTAACAAAAAATAAATTCAATACATCAGCAATCAGAAAATTTGTAATATAAATTACTGTCTGCTGCAACAGACAATTAAATTGTAATGTAAATTAATATATATTACAATTTAATTTATATTAAAATACATCAACAAGAATAAAAATATTTAGGATACAGCCACCCTTTTTATCAATTTCTTCTGATGCAATCCTAATGCTGGAGTTTTGAGAACATTCCACTTACCAATTTCAATTATAACAAACTTCAGATTAATTTTGGTGGGGTTTTGTTTTGTTTGGGGTTTTGTTTGTTTTGGGTTTTTTAAGTGATGAATTAATAAGAGGAAATTATTCTCAACTACTGACTACTGTGTATCAAATAGTATAGCAGCATTAGTTTTTAAATCCTCATTTCAGAAGAAAAATCTCACAGACTGAGCTGAGAAAGATCCAAGAGTTACAGAAATATTTCTCTTCATATGAGAGAGCCAGATTTCTTGCACAGACGTTAAAAATCAGCCTCTGCTCAAAGTCTATGCACCAATGTAAATCACACCAAAATCCTACTTCGGACTTTACAAGATGTACAGCCGCTTTACTAGACCTTTGAAAGTCACACGACTATCCTGCAGGTCTGCTGGGTCAGCAGAAGATTATCCACATCATTTAAACCCTGCATGATGGCAGCTGGAACTGGAGGGTGCAGGCAAAGCTGCCACCCAGGGAGGCTCACCGAGAGCACAGGCAGGGCTCTGGGTGCAGCCCCAGTGCTGAGCACACAGGCGGGAACGGTGAGACAATAGTACATGTGTACATGGATCCACCAGACATATCATTCTATACCTTTGTACACTCCAACTCATTTGATTCGATAGCTCTGTGTGAAGTCCAGTTATGTCAACTAAAACCTAACTAGTTTAAATGTCCTCTACTCACGCAGGTTCTGATTCAAAGCTGTTTTTAACTTTGAAAAAAAAACCCAACACAAATAACTTGTGTATTTAATTTTTTTTCAAATAACCTTTCCACAAACTGGAACATTTCCTACGTATGTGCTGCAATAATTTAACCGTTTTCCTGTGTAACACCAAATACACTTATATTAATATTTTGAAAGTAAAATAGTTGAAATGCTACAATGGTGGCATATACTAAAGGAAAGGCTGATGTTGTTGGAGGGCAACTTGGATTTTAGCAACCAGCATCTTCCCATAACAGCCAGCATCACCCTGGTCACTGCCACTGGGCCACTTGGCACAGCCTGGTCCCATCCATCAGTGGTCCATTTAAACTATAAAAGCACACAACACAGAAATCAAGGAGCCTGTCAAAAGGTATGATTCCAAATGAAAAGGCTTAACGTGAGCCTTCTGAATGAATCAATATTTAACTATCTAAAATAAGAGTGCCTACATTTCCAGTAATGTATTTGCAGAAGTGCTGAGCACTGCTGAGCCCCTTTCTATGGGAACCATATGAGTTCAACACCTTTGAAAAAAAACAGGAGGCTCTTAAATTCACCTCCCAGATGTAATTAAGACTCTAAGATTTTAAATTACAAAAACATGTAATTTTCATAATGAACACCCAGAAATGAGGGGGATGGAGATGTGCAGAGAAAGTGACAAAGGGAGGAAAAAAAAAAAACACCCCAGTGGAATCATACATTCATTTAGAGAAATTAAGTGCAATACAGATTACGATATGTGAATCAGAATCTATTTTTGTTAGATAATTTATCCCATTTACAAAAAGCATATTCCTAAACTACATGTTTATTAATATTACATTGCTCTTTATAATTATATGTAAAGAAAAAATTACGAGCCTCTGCCTAAAATTATAAAAAGCCTGAAAATCATGTTCCCATTTTCTGATCTTTTTTTTGAGTCATCCAATGTATCTTTGCAGAACTAAGTGAAGTATAAAACGAGAGATTTATGTCATTACACTTGGAAATACATATTGCTGTAATAAAAGGAGGACATAGATTCTTCCTTCCACGCTAATTTGAACAGTTTTCATTCTCTTTAGTGGAGCATGTTGCTTTTAATTGCACAGAGAACATGCCTGGCTCGTAGTCTATACCCAAGAAGCACAATTTCACTTGACCTTCAAAAGATAATATAAAAATTAATTTCTAATAACGTTGAGTACTCTCTGAGCTAGAACGATGTAAAAATATTTCCTCGTCAAGATAGAATTTTATTCACTTTTAGATTATTCCTCATGGAAAAAAAAAAAACTGATAAGCTAGACTGTTTTCTTTTTCTTCCTTAATCTCTCCTTTTCCCGTGTCTCATTTTTCCTTTGTTCTTTGTCTATCGTCATATTCTTCCTTCCAACTTCTAGGAAAAGGCTGTCTCTAGTCAAATATTCTCAGCACTTCTATTACGTATCATGTATGTACCACTTAATTTACAAGAATTATATGAACTCTTCCTTTCCTAACAATGTATAAAGGAATATTTTTCTAGCTTCTAAGAAAAACTATTAAATTGTCTGCATTGACAGAATCAGTACTGAGGTTCTCAAACAGCAGACTAACCATCCTTAAATATTGTTGCTCTTTTGCCTTTGTTCTCTACTCTCCCCCCCGCCATGTACTGTAAAAGCAGAGCATTTAGCAAAGGTCTGACCTTAATAAAAACACTTCCATGTTTGTCATATTTTTCTTAGTAGGATCTCTCGTTTACACAATCTGCAAAAGTGAATTCGCTTTTAAATTAAGAACTTAATCTTGTTCTTTTTACAAATAGCTCAGTCAACTTTTGCCTGGACAAGAAGAGATGCTTTTGACCAAGTCATATGTAATCTTTTTTTTCCCCCTAGATTACTTTATGAAGCTCTAGCAAGCTTCTTTCTTTTTTTTGGCATAAATTAAATAGTCCACACCCCACACATAAAGATGACAGCTACAGCCGCCTTTAATAATACCATTTTTGAAACGCAAATCCTCAGTGAATCAAAGAACAGTTGATATGTACAAGTACAGGGCATTTCTAAAGCAACAAAAAGGAAACGTTAATTCCATCACCAAAATCAGTCTCGCTTACCTGTCTATGTATTATAGACACCCAAGATGCACCAGCAGGAAAAGTTATAGCCCAACAGATAAAACACAGGAAGAGTCAGTTCTAATTTTAAAATAAGCTAAAAAATATTAAGAAGTACCACAGCGGTGCCAACTAACTAGTAGTTGCTGACATTAGGAAGGCGAGTCTCAAAGTCAAAAGACAATCTTGGAGTAGCAAAGACAGAAGACGACAGCTTGCATTCACAACCTATCTCATTAAATTTCTTACTTGGCAATTTCTAGGAGGCAGACATGAAACTGTCTTAAGAACTGAACAAAGTAAATACCATATGATTTAAATAAGGAGCATATCTCAAAGCATATCTTTTAATAAACATTTATTATGTGCTTAGAAAGAGTGTTTACATATAAACTTTGATGTATACTTTCTCTGTATCTATGCCTCCGTGCATGAAAATTAACTGTTGACTCTGAGAACACCAGAATTTTATTGCCAGGAATTACATTACTGCGTGCAGTGCAAAAGCTTAGATCGAAACTACCTTTCATAACAAAATTGTTTTTTTGAAATTCCAACAAAAAAGGGGGTTTTTTTTCAATAATTATAGTTGAAAGAACCCTATATTTATAAGCTCACTGGTTGTGTGTTGTGGCATTTCTTCCAATAAATTCACTACATTTTCTAAACAAACCAGAATATTTCACATTTCTTCTATAAGCATACTACAGCTAGCGCCTTAGAAGCTTTATCATCGATTTTGACTTGTGGAGGCCCAAACACACTCAATATTTTAATAACTAAATGACTATTTTTTATGTTGTTACAGAGTTTTACAATGGTTTTATAAGGAATAGAACTGTAAACCAAGTGGACCATTTTCAGAACTAGTGTAGGACTCCAAATTATTTTTCAACAATTCATTTATACTGAATAAACATTTCGGAAGTGCTCAAATTTCTATTCACAATTCTTACTAAGGATTTTGAAGGGTTGTATTTTATTTTCTTTATTTCATGCAAATGTCATCAAAAGTGAGCAGGAAAGGAAAACAAGTTCCGTTCCCAGACCTCAATGGCTTTCATAACTTTGAAGTTACACACAATGGAGTCAGATTCTGAAAACCTAACTGCTGAAAAACTTGCCACCCTCTTGCATCCACAAGACTTGTGTCTTCTTCCTCTCCTTGACCTTCAACCTGACTATCAGTATTTTACACTGTCCTTCACCTGCCAAACCGCTTTCTTCTTCATCATTGTTTTTATTCAACCTCTCCTGGGCTTGCAAAGCTACTCCCTCTTCTGCATTTTTTACTATACTCACCTGCAGGTGGTAGCCCAAAATGTTTCTTCTTTCATATTACTGGACTAGGCAATATTCAACAATAAGCATCATTTTTGGGAAAACTTCTGTGTCTGATCTGCCATAAGTAAGACTTTGGTATAACTCCTTAGAGATTAGTGGAAGCAGGGAAATTGCAAAGAAAAAAAATACCTTTCCCCCCCAATATTTTGACCTCTTTGGACACATTTTGATTTTCAGAAAAGTCTTCTCTTTTACTTTGCTGTTTTGTCTGACCAAGTTGTGAGTTACACATCTCACTTTAAGGACAGAATACACAAAGACTTGGCTTCGTTCACTGCAGGTCAAAAGTCATCCATCATTATTTTGATGTATCCAGTTAAAATAGCAACTAATTTCAAGTGAGTATTTTGCATTAAGTTTGACAGAATTCAAAAAGTCTCCAAAGCTTTTTTGTTACTTAATTTGGTGTATATATAGTATACGTATAGCAAATTTGCTACTGAGTCAGGGTACAGTGACGTATATAATAAATAGCCCAGACATATTAGAGTACATATGCAATTCAACCTCCTTTTGGATCTATATTGGAAAGAGTATATTGCAGAGCAACATTAACTACCTGGTGCTATAGTCCAAAGACACACATGAACTAGCTAAAACTGTCATATTTAAGAGGCCCCACCCATCTGCACCCAATTCTCTATGTGATCTATTACAATCATAGATACTCACATTTAAAAGCAAAATCATCAGATCCAGAGCTGCTGGTGTCCCCGTTGTACAGACTCAAAACACTGAGTAGTCAACCTTTCAGAGGCTTCAGCACGTGGTTCTGCATGATATGAGATAGAAATGGTCATTTTTATTTTTTTGTTAAGTCAAAAAAGTCACTATTTAGGGATTAGCTGTATCTTCTTTTTTAATAATGCAACTAATTAGTTTTATCTTGGATAAATGCATTTTTTACAAGTTATAACTTGCAAAATAATAATGCTAATAAAATTAGAGAAGAGAATATTTCAATGAATGTTACTTATGTAAACACTGTTACATTTTGTACAAATGAAAGTTCAAAGCAGATTTCCATGAAATTTCATGCAAACAGTTCCATAATTCCATTCAAACCTATTTAATGCCAGAGATATTTTACTTCTCCATGAAAATTGGTGGCGTGGCCGCTTACCATGAGGGAATGTACAAAGGTGCAAAAAACATCTTTTATTATCATAATACAGAGAAATATCAGCATTCAAGTAAGAAGGCATTTAATTTTCAGCTTTCTTCCTCCTTTACACAGTGAAAAGAAAAGCTAAAACAATTATTCTGCCCGCACAGATGCGGGTACACATTATTAGCTGGACGAGGTAGTAGGAAGCAATGGAAGGAGTGGGAAAGAGGTGCAGTGTTGCAGCCTTATGCACAGCTGAGCTGACAAAACGGCCTGTTACCCTTTGTTTTCCCTGTCTCTGCTCCCAGCCCCCCAGTTTCACACCCTCCTTTGCAATGAGTGTGGCAATACTGACTCCGGGAATCAATTCAACTCAGCAGCCAAGCAGAAAACTGCATGATTGGTTTTGGACAGGTTATTTTTCTACCAGGTTGGTGATTTCAAGAAGCTTGAGTGAGTACCAAGTCTGAGACAGAAAAACCAAAAACAAGCCCAAACAAACAAACAAAAAAAGAGCGTGTGACCACAAGGAGAGGCGGGAAGATGCTGACAGGGAACCAGAACCCTTCAAAAACAAGCAATCGGTTCAACATGCTCACCCCCTGATATCGAGCTGAGCCTTGGGCTGCCTGATATCATGACAAAAGAACATACAGGGGAAAGGAGCAGCAGGCTGTGACTGGAGACTTTAGACACCAAACTTCTTCCCAAATTGCTATACATATTTGTGCTGAGGAATGAGGTCAAATGCCATTTGTGGTGTTCACAAGGTTTGGAGTAACGGAGGGTCCTCTCCAGCAGTCTCCAAATACAAAGCCTTTCCCAAGGTGATGCCCAGCTCCCTGCAGGTTGGCAAGGCTCTCACCACCCAAACAAGGGCACAGACGCCCCTAGAGCTGGCTTGGCAACCTGAATGCCATAACTGCTGGAGGACCTTAGGACTGCAGGAGAAAGTAGATGCAACGTGCCAGCTCAAGTACCCCTGCTCCCAGAGCATGCAGATGCTCTTGGGAGAATGAAGAAGGACTGAAGTGTCCCAGTAGAGCACTCTACCTCATTTGAGTGATGCCTATCGCCATGGATCACCCTCACTACTGAGCAACCACATCCTAAGGCTGGATGCTCCTCCAAATTGAGCCCTCTGTTGGAAGTTTTGTTACAGGAGACTCATGACTTTTTGGCTCATTGCCATAATAAAGTCCCTCCTCAGGCTGTCTTTGGTACTAGTCACTTACTACAGTTCAGGGGAAAAAAAGATACAGTACATTTTAAACATATTTCAAAAATATCTTTATTAAGATAACTTTCCAGAGTTCAAACTACTAAAGAAACAAAGACCTTTTAGAGCAGGAAGAGCATCTGAAGCTTAAGCACTACCGACAACTGCATTTTATGGTCCTCCTACTGGGAGAATTCTCCAAATATGGGGAGAATTCTCCAAAACAGAGAATTGCCTCCATGAGTAAAAAGTAGCAGCAAAGTCTAAAAGTAAAGCATATTTCCTTGTTTAAATTTACCATTACATTATCCAGCTCCTTTTTTATCCTGAGTGCTTCCCAAAATAGGCATTCTGACTTTCTAATCTCACCCACAATATAATGAAAATTATGTGCCATTATGTAAGGCTCAAAGCTGTACTACTCAGCCAGTTGCTAAATAATATCAATTTCAGAACGGATCCATCTTTCCTGGAAAGTTCTGTTATTCAAAGAACAAGCTACTTCCACTGATTCTTTGGCATCATAACTCTGATCAAGTTCAATGAAAGTTAATATCTTTGACAGCAGCACAAAGCAAATTTCCTGCCAAAGCACTCATTAAAAGTATGTTTTGCTGAACGGGCAGGAGAAACATTCCCAGTGAGCAATTTATTCAGTAAAGAATGTCACTTTGACATTATTTTCCTCAATGTGACAACACACAAGAATTTATTTGGAATCAGCTGTAATTATCACATATTTATTCTCCATTTTCACAGAAAAAATGTTTCTGCTTCCTACCTGAATGACCAGTTCTGTGGTCGTGAAAGCTGCTTCCACCCATTAAAAAAATAAACCCAAACTATCAGTATCTAGAGATATCAATTTATCATGAAAAATAAACATTTTACAAACGAGACACGACAACCATTGCTATGCATTAATATCCTCATGAATATCTGTTTTATGATATTTGCTTTCTGTAAACACCTTCTGAAATAAAATCTCATTCAAAAACACTGTTAAAGTTGATTTTTTCTTGAAAAAAGGAGGAAGAATAGAAAAAAGTCATCATTTTAGTGCATTTAATCACTTCTGATACGCTGTTGTTGCATTAATTCCTCTCCTGGTATTGTTCTCCTTCATCTATGGGGTTTTTTTTAACTTATTTATCTGTCACTTTTGTTGTAACTGCAATTCAACTGAAAAGCATTGCAGAAGCCAGGTTACAAGTCAATAAAAAAGTTTATAGCAAAAATCAAACTTCTTTAGTGAATAATTCAGGATAAATTAATATCACTTTTAAAGTATTTGTTTAGTAAACTAAGCAAAAAAACCCAACCAAAAAAAACCCCTATGGATATAAGCTGTAGCAAATATCTGCCGTGAGCAGCTTCTTAGAAAAAACAGTCAGGTTATGTAGAAGTTGTGGATATTGCCAAAGGAATAAGTATTTAGGTTTGACAGGAAAAAGGAGTAGGTGGGGTGGGTTCAGTTTGTTTTGGGTTTTTTCCCTTCTTTTTACATCTGCCAGGAGAGACTTCTTAACACTCTAAATTGTCTGCAATTAAACATAACATAAAACCGGATTGTGTTACTGCTCTGTGGAAAGAAGCTGAAATTCCCAGAGAGACTAAGTTTTCAGCAGCCTCATTTGAGAGCAGAGAAACAGTCATAAGCATTTCTCTGACAGGTTGGGCGAGAGCTGCCAAACCCCCGAAGGAAAAAGCATTTTGTTTATATCAGCCCCCATTCAGCACGTGGAAAATACAGCTGCGGAGCTGGTTCTCCTGGTCCTCCAGTTTCATGCCCTTGTGGACAAAACCAGACCATTTAAATTGGTGCAGCCGCTGCTGTGACACACAACAGCTTAATGAAGCAGTTATAACAGATTTTGTGACATGTGAAGTGAAAAAAAATCCCAAGACAAAACAAGAGGAAAGGGGCCTGGTCACTAGTGAGGGGAGATGGGAGACTCGGAAGCCAGCAAGCCCTTCAAAAATCTCCTTCCCCTTGCTTCGTAAAAACACCATCTGACATTCAGCTTTTGAGTACTACACCAAGAACATACAAAAATAAATATATAGATATAGATATACACACACACACATCTGGTTAAGTAGGCGGCTCTTGGGAAAAGCGGCTCAAAGCCTGTCAACAGGAGCTGGGCAGCTCTTGTCCCCCCCAGGAATCAAGACACCCCCGAGTCATTCCCCTTAGGGGATGCTCTCCCTGAACAGCAAAACTTTCTAACATGGGGGGTGGAGAAGGGCGGAGGGGAGTACTTCAACGCTCAACGCCTGCTAAACTCATGAGGTCGCACTGAAGAACTATTTAAAAAAAGATCAAATGAACCATTTTAACCAATCCTCCAGCCCACAGGCCACCACTTAGAGCTTTTTTTTTTTTCTTTTTAAACTAAAATGCTGTTATTCTTACAAGAACCAAGAAGCAGTTTTACTTGTGCTTATGGCTGGTCTGACACCTCACCTGGACGTGAATGCTCCCATCAGCAGGACAGGGCAGATCTAACTCTCACGCCACTCCCTCAGCCTGCTCTGCTCCCCCTGACAGCAGGGAGGAAGAGGAGGGAGGGAAGGAATCCAACATCTGCCATGTTGTCACATAAAACTTCTCTGTTAATTGCAGAAGTGCTATTCTTTCTCATGTAAAATAATTCTTATACTCTCACCTGGACAACATGGGCTTAAATAAAAAAAAAAAAACCACCACCACCACAACAACAACAACCAAAAAAACCAACAATAACAACAAAACAACCCCACAACTTAGAAATGTCTGTTGCCTTCCCATTTGCAGAGTCAACTAAAAGGTAAACCAGGAACCCCAGTGTATGTGGTCATCAGCCCTTTGGTGCGTGGGGTGAAGCATGGCGTATGAATCGGGGGACTCGCTCCTAGCATGTGTCTCTTCCCAGCAGTTGCCACAGGAATTTGCACACATCTGAGACCGATCAGAAAAAAATTCAGTCTGAGTTTATAAACCCTAATAATCTCTGAACTGATTTAATATCTTTAGTAGTAGGCTTTCCTGTATTGCTTTTACCTTTTGGAGGTCAGGTTTTAGTTCTTAGGAGGTCAGAACTGTTCCCCACATGATGCTACAGTCACTCACAATTCCATCGTTTCATTTCAACTCTGGATTTACTCCCCTGGCTTTTACTAGCAGACAGATGAGGCTGTGAGCATGATGTGCCACAGCTTCCATCCTACCATCTCAGCACCTGTACATCAGAATGTCATCGCCCTTGGTGCTGTTACATACGCCTCCTGTTTGTAAGCCTCGTGGGTGGCAACAGGATCTCCTCGCTGAAGGTTTCATCCCACACAGAATACTCATCTCTCTGCAGGTGACCAGAGTGCGATTTGGGAACTGCTTTCTCTACCCAGTAATATTTGGCACTGAGTACAGAGAATTTTTTTTCTTTTAACTAAGCTGGATAACATTTACTCAAGCATAGGTATTTCACTGCAGCTCTCCTACCACTTCATTTTAATTGCCCAGACCTATCTGAACCTGGAATGTCTTCTCCATGGCTGAGGGCACATATAGAACTTTCTAGCACTGCCACTTTAGCAACACCATTATCCTTTTTATATTCTATAGACACAGTGACTTTTGATTTACTCCCCAAGACAGACACTTCATAGACTGAATCATTTTTTCTCTATTTCCAAGCTTAGGATATCTGGAAGCATCCCAGGCTTTCAAAAACATCTCTGTTTTCTTTCAGAAGATTCAGAAACAAAGCTACAGTGCATTATGTACTTTGAATATGGTTTCATTTAATTTATGAGGCTACTGTACAAATTGGTTGCTGCAGATTTAATGACCATACTGTGCTGTTGTTACCTGAAATCTCCAGCTATGTAAAGTTTTCTTTGCCATTCTGGATGCCATTTGCTTATCTCTGAGGCATTATTTTGTTCGTGCCACTGTATCATGTCAACTGAGCTGTTTTCCTGCTATTTTTCTTCTCTTGCATAAAGCTATAACAAAGTCCTGTTTGTGGATTCCCTGCTACCCAATTTACTTTTTGATTGTGAATTTCTGCTTTGCTGTTATAGCCCAAGTGACAAAGAAAAATTTATTATTGCTGTTCCCCACTGTCTTAGTGCTTTATGACTGCAAAATCATTCTATCTGAGCAACTTGACTTCTTGTATCCCATTACATTTTCAGGAGTCATTTGAAAAATTTTCCACAGAGCCTGCTCTGGTTCCACTCTTCATTTACACGAGTGGGTTCGTTAACTTTGCACATCCTAACAGTACTTAGTAAAGTTAACATACACCTTTTTTACCCTTCTTTGAGATCTTGCCTTTTTCATCCTTTTTTCCCCCCTAAAGTACTAGAAATTAATTCCCCGTTTAAAGATCATCACATGAGTCTGCCAAACTGCACAACAGAGCAATCTTCTGAGCCATTTCTGCAGTTTCTTGATTACACTTGAATACAGCACGTCTTTCCGTGACCAGTCCCTAAAATCGCTGAATTTACATATCCTCAAAAGTCGATTCCTTTTGACCTCACACTTAAGGGAAGAAGGACTCACCCAAACAGGGTAAAAACTGAAATATTCTATTCTCATTGTTTAACTCGGAGCTAATCACAGCTGTCCATTTGCAACCGACACCGTGTACGTGCCAGACAGAAAACACCTATTGTTAGTGACTTTTCAACAGAAAGCAAGAACGGTATGTTGCCTTAAAGGGATGGGGGGAGTTTTACGAGCTCTGCATTTCTGCATATCCTCCCTTCATTTTGGTCTCTGATCTTAAGAACAAACCAAATGTGTGGAAAACTTGAACGGCCAAAACAGACACCATGTATAATTTTTGTGGTCTCTCCAGCTGTCTCTTCATCCTTCACAGCAATGAAACTAGTGCAAGCAGCAAAACACCACATCCACGGAAAGATGATCATGCAGTTTGTGGTGCATACGGTACATGTGTAACAGAACGCTGCCGTATAAAAGAAAGAGCTCTTCAGTGCTTAGCAAAGATCTAGGACTATATTAATAGTTACATGAGGTGACTGTCTCCAAAATACGCTACTAGGCTGGGTTTAGGAAGACAGTGCCACTTGGTTTCTTCTGGTCTTCTTACTTGTCTTTGAGGCATTAAACCTCTTAGCTTGAGGAGGGAGATCCTTAAGGACTAAGGGTGGGTGATTAGATAAAAGAAACTCATCAGTTTACAGACATCTATTCCTGCGATATTTTCTCTTTCAGGACACAGCATTCCTTCATGGCATTCCTTCCCTCACCTTCACCTTGTCCTCAGATAACTAACTTTTTATCTCGGGCTTTAAAAACAATCAGATCACCTGTGTGTCTTACCAAAAAAACAAACTCTGCTGGAAGCATCACAAGCATGGCTGCTTTCTTGGGGAGAAATTCCTGCAGAATAACCCTTCTAATCTTACCTCAGCACCAGAAGGCAACTGGAACACACAACTTGGGAACAGAGAGAAAAGTCAAGTGGCATGACTGCCTTCCAGCTCTTATACCTCTAACACATTGCATGTGAAGAAACCAACCGTTCTTCGCTTAACCATGGGTCTCCAAAGGGAACCGATTTCCTAAGCAAACAAGGGCAAAATCCAGTCTCTACATTCCAAATCAATCAAAAGTTCAAGAGATTTTACCTATTTTCTGGTTTATTTTGTCTCGCGTGACTTTGATTGTTCAAAATTGCCATGAGGTCTGAAGAGGTCTTAATTATTTCAACTGGGCGAGGTCTTGGAGACTAAACTCTACGCTCTCGGGGCAGAGTAAACATAACAACAGTCCTGGTCTACTTGCACAATGTGCAGTGTTTTTGCCTTGGATGAAAATGTTTTTTCAAGATTTCAACAAAAGCTGTAAAGTTATGGGGTTTTCATACACTATAAAGAAGTGGCTCTCTAAAGCGCAGTAATTTACCGAACTTGGCAACACAAGTAGGAAAGCATCTTGAACCATAAGGAGGTTAGGAGTTATAAATATTTTCTGCTCGTCTCTGCCTCAAATGTTAGCTTTTCTCTAAAAAGCTCTTCACTCAACACAAAAGCACATGCACTGTCAGCAAGTTCAGTACCTCAGAGAAAACAATTCATTAAAATACAGTTTGGAATAACTGACTATATTCCACCATAATGCACGTTCAGAATGTGAAAGTTCTCTAAAAGGTTAGGGCAAGTTTGACTTTGGTCACATAAGCTTCCACATAAACTTCAGTAATCAAGCTTGTAGCTTGATTCATTTCTATGAAGGAGCCCTTGCCCCATGGCAGGGTACAGCAGTCTTGCTTTCCCTCTTGGTGTTCTAGTTATCTTGCTGAGAGCAGATTTAACACCATTTTCTTTTAGAGTAGCACTTACGAAGTTCTTGAAACTTAAAGACAGAGTCACTCAAAGGCATGACTCATTTTCCTCAGTCTCCACCCAAAATGGTTGCTGGTTCCCCGACACAAGAAAGAGCTGCTTGTCACGTTCCAAATCCCAGGAATCCCCAGAGATGCTCCTCCCAACTCCTTTCCTAGATCCAGGAAACCAGTTCCCAGGAAGGGCTGCTACACAGTCCTGTGTCCATCCTGGATCCCAGCAAGCTTCTCTACTCATCACCTACATCGTCTCCTCACCCCACTCAGCAGTAAATGCTCCCGTCCTCATCCACTCATTTTTGTAGGGATCACCTCCAAGCATATATTGTGCTTTCTTTGGACTCGCTGGCTGTTAGAGAGAGAGCTTGAACTCACAGTGACAATGAAACAGGACATGAGGACTGAGTATTTTACGCATCTAACAGCAAGCTTTTTAGTCTTTGCAAAGCAGAGAAAATAATGACATTTTAAAATATTAAACCTAGGGGAGAACTATTTCTCTCTACACTTAAAGTCAGCAATACGTTGTACAGGACTGTCCCGCTGGACTGCTTTAGGCTGTTTCTGAAGTCTGACAAACTTTGTACAGACACAGCAGCCTGCAAAACCACTGCAGGATTAGGGCAGGGCCTGCCTGCAAGTTTCCACCAGAACAGGGCTGCAATTATAGAATTAATCCTTCTGGACCAAAGCTGAATAGATATTCCAAAATAAAATTTTTAAAACCCCAACTTATCAATGCTATTATTTTTTAACATTAAAATAATCTCCAATAAGGTCAGACAAGTGTCTTGATAATGCTTGCAAACCAGAGTTCAATATTATCTGGAGATGCAAACTTATGGTTTGAATTCAGGAAAGCACTTTGCTACACCTGACATGGTCACAAGCATCTCAACAAATTCCTCATTGTTTTTATCAGATGCAACATTGACACAGCCGCAGTTGCTGTTACAAGGAAATGGATAAGGAGACAAATGCTATTTAAAAGGAAACTGAGCCAAGGCATTTTACTGCAATAAGACTAAGCGGTGTCACAACACAAAATTCCCAAAGGAATTCCTCCTTGGTTGGGAACTAACTTCAGAAAAGCATCAGGTTCAAAAGAGGTTTTGTGCATTCCCTTGTCCCTCTGAGGAAACAGAAGTCAATCCTCTACAAAAAGCCCAATTTCGGTATATATTTTCCCTATGCCCACCCTAGCCCAGGGCACACCTCCTGTTGCACTGGCCAGGTGCACTGCAGCCTCTGTGTGCAGTGGGGAGAAGCCCCTGAAAGCTCCGGCAAGAGGCTGAGGTGAAGCTCCCCAGCTGGTGGATCCAGGAAAATCTGAAAACAGCCACGGCTAGCAATGACCCACATCCATGCCTCTCTTACAGCCACTATTGTGACTTGGACAATAGGAAAACTTTGCAAATAGTCTGGCTGGAAGAAACCCCCAGAAAAATCCTTTGACTTCTCATCAGCCAAAAAAGGCTCTGCACAGCTCTGTGGCCCCAGCAGAGATGGGACTGGATCCCTCACTCACGACTTCAGTCAGGGGCTGGTCCTTGGTCCAGTTCATGGCATTTACTCTCAGGCTCACCTTTAACACCCACCTAAGACAACACCTCAATGTTCAGTGTGTCCTCGCCAAGGCTGTGTCCCTGGAAAGAGCCCAGCAGAGCAGCACACTTCTGCAGCCCCATGCGGATGCTGCACCCCCTTCCCCACTGAGAGCTCCAGGGCAGGGTTCAAGGTCTCCTATGGAGTATTCATCTACCAGGCAAAACTTTTTCCTGGCCCATTTCAGCTTCTAGTCAGCAGTTTTCTGAAGGAAAGGGAAAGCTGTTGAAGTCTGCATCAGCTGCGAAGCTTGAGCCACGCTGTGTGCACAGACACAGGGAAACATATGTGGTAGCTGCAGGATTTTAAAAGTGATTTTCTCATGCTTTTACATGATGTCTACTTAAATCTGAGTGCTGGTCTTAGATTCACTCTAAACACTGGTACATATGTCACTTGCATGCCAATTTTTTTTTAAATAAATTATGAGTGAAAGAGTGAAGGCTTTTCAGTGAGTAATAAAAAGAACACATTTTTTCATTTACGCAGGTGCAACTTGTTTCTGTTTAACAGGACTCTGCTTGAGCTGAAGTAAAAGCATGAAATGTCACTTCAGCAAAGTCTTCAACACTTTTCAGTCATGACTTAAAATTGCTACTGAAAAGTAACTTGGCTTTACCATGCAGTTTGGTTTTTTTTTACATAAAAAAAGCTTTTTCAAACCTTCATTTCCTCAAAACAAAGGAAAAATATATTTATTTTAAAGCAAGCAACACTTCAACATTTAATTGGATGCCATTTTCAATAATATAATCACATGCAGAAGCTTCCAGGCCTGACAGTTATTTGGACAGCTGTCAATCAAAATGTCTTGCAGCTACCCTACCGTGTCAGCCATCAGCTAACCCACACTTTCCCAGGGATGTCTTAGCATGGCATCTTTGTTCTGTTTTCAGATAAACAGATCCAATTTCTCAACAAACAGACTGCTACAGTCCTTTTGATAACAATGTAATAATTCAAAACAAATGATTCTAGGCTTTGATGATAGCACTTTTATGGGTCATGAAGAAATCCTCCCACCAACATCTGTTTGATTTTATCTACTTGAACTTTATCCTCCAGTTGAAGATTTATAAGCTGAAATCATCCCAGCCTATTAAAGTCAGACTAATGTTAAAGCACTGACACAGAGAACGAAAGTGCATTTTGCAGTCATCCACCTTTTGAAATCCTGCCGTGAGGAAAAGATATCAAAAGTTCGAGAGATAGATGTTTAAATATGCTGGAAGTCTGCATTCTGCACAGAGCCCTGGATGACTGTGAGATTACGGAATCTAACTGTTGCTCTACAATGAGGGCAAGTTATTTACAGAACCATTATTTAGAAAGACAACATGAAAAATACAGATGTTGTTTACACTGAAAGACTGTTTTCTTAGCAAAAAACATTATGGGTGATGGAAATTCACTCCAGATTTGTCTCCCCCTCCTCTCTCTTTATTTCCACATACACTGTAAATAAAAAGCATGACAGCAGGCTTATTAGTGTCACTTGTTACTTATTAACTAAATGGCAAAATTTAGTCATGATGCTTTTTAAATTAAAGAAAAGCAACACTTTTCATGAACAGGCTATTAAAACATGCCAAAAGAAAGAGCATCACACCTGTGCTACCTGAAAACGCTTTTCTGTGAGAGCCAGTAAAAAGAGAAAGCATTTTCCTTGCCCCAGTTGCAGAACTTTTTCAAGAAAAAAATGACTTATTCCGTGAGTGCTGATGCGTCTACAAACTGCTATGATTTAGCAGTTGTTTTCCGGAATGTTCCTTTGGACTAGACTTGCTCAGTGTACTCAAGAGGAGACTTTTTTTATCCTAAAAAGACAGTGCCAATTATCGTGAAGCACTAATGCACACTAGAACTTTACACTAATAACAAGAATATGCATCTCAGCTATTTACAAAAGGAAAAAACTGTACTGCTATACCTCATGTAACTCCACTCGAAAGTAAGAACACGTTAATATTTGGAGAGGAATGCCTCAACAAGCTTAACCTTGTGTCTTTAAATATATTTACATACTTATACACCCCTACACTACTGTCAGACAGTCTTTGTATGAAACAACTCCAACTTACTTTACACACTCTAAAACTATTTTACTACAGTAGGAAGAGATGACCCTGCGGATTAGAGGATGCCCTTATCACTGTTAATGTATACAGTACAACTGGAAATCGTGCTAGCTCTGCCCTAAATAACCCACTTGGCAAGACTGCTTCTCCACTGGTCTGAAGCAACAAGACACACACACACACTGCACTCATTGCACTGCATTTCTGGCAACGGAAAAAAAAATAAATCTTAAATAGTATGTGCTGAGAAGCTCCAGCACCAAGTTTACTGAGCCATAGTGAGAAGAGCAAGGGAAAAGGTGGAACAGCATCAAAAAGGAGGCAAATGGCATCTCTGGGAGAGGCCGAGCATGCCCCGGAGATGCTGCTTGGCCTCCTGTGGCTGGCATGTCCCAGGTGGGGACCTCAGCTGCAGCTCCGGGTAGGGGTCAAGCTCAGTTCTCTGCAACAGGGTTTGATTTCTCAGACACCTCCCAGCCCAGCCCCTTCCTCTTCCGCTGGTACCCAGAGGGGTAGAGGAATGGCCGCTGTGGCAGGGAGATGCACACCGCATCCTCCCCATGCAAGGCAGTGGCCCCCCAAAGCCGCCGGGGTAAGCACTGGGGAGGCAATGGTCTGCCCGCTCAGGGCTCTCTCCAGACAGTTATTATTGTGAACGGGGAGACATTTCCTTTCTGGACAGACAACAGACCGAGTTTTGCTTTGGGGATTTTTTTTTGGGGGGGGGGGGGGGGGGGG
>WKFP01014807.1:0-13309 GCA_011057875.1 Pterocles orientalis | reverse complement strand
AGGAGGAGACAGAGGGGTTGTTCTTTTCCTACCAGGAGGAGCAGCTCAGGCAGGCATGCTGAAAATTCAGTGGCAACATGAAGGAGCATAACAAGAGGGAGACTGAAAATCCTACATACCTTCCCTTTTGACTGTCTGTTGTATGACATTTACCAGATGAGTATATGTAAAGTACTCTGTAATTAAGTTCATCTGATCATAATAACTTTAAGAAAACTTCAAAAACTATGTCAAAACTCAGAAGCTAGAATAATTTGTATTTATTCTAAGTAGATGAGCATGTCGCTTGAGCATAAATTACACAATTATTTGGTAGGGTCGTGGAACTGCATTTCAGATGCGACCTACCCTCTACTTTACTAACTGCACGGAGACCCCCACTGTTTCCAACGCCCAGCGTGTGCCCATCACCCTAACAATCCCCCCCTGTGCCTGCTCCTGCAGCACCCGCCGGACCCACAGCCTGGCAGAGGAAGAAATTCAAAGAAATTTAAAGCTCTGCTACATCCGCTGTAGAACAGCTACAGCCTGCATCCCACACAAAAAGTGAGATTTGTCATGTTTAGTCAACTAGTCTGAATGAAACACTCGTGGACAAAGCAGATCTATGCATTTCCATTTTCTCCCTTCGTGCAACAGATTTTCTGAATAAAGACCATGTGTTACCTAAAAAGCAACATAAGAGTTTAAAGCTGGAATAGGTTTGTAGCAACTTAGCTGTCTTACACTGTGTTTTTGGCAAATGGGAGACTCAAAACAAACAAGGGTGCATCTGTTGCCCTCAAAATCAGCAGGCACACGGGCAGGACGGCAGCGGCACCACCAGCTGTACCCCAGTGGAGCTGAGTGCTCCTCTTTGAGGATGCTGTCTCCCCTCAGATGACGTGACGTGCAAACACCTCCCCCTCACTTGCCTGGAGCCAAAAGACAGAGACTGTGCTGCTTTCCCATCTCAACAGACCACCCTAAAATCTGCAGATTAATTGTTCTTTATTAAAGGGGAGATGCTGCTAGTATGCAGTGTGGAAGATGCATAAATGCCTAATTTATTTTTATATTTTGTATTTGAATACAGTGTGCCTTGAGAAGCACAGATTGCCAGTAAGCATAAAAATACCATTAAGATGTTCAGATTGTCATATCCAAAATCTGAAACTGAATCTATCATCAGCTGTGCTAGCAATATGTTATCTGCCAAGTTGCCACGGGTAACAGAAATGCATGATGACAGCAATAAATAACTTTAATGACTGCTGATAATATCATGAAAAGAGCTCTGTGATACACTGACATCATTTAGAGGTTTACTAGTGGTTATTAACTGTTGTATCATGCCTCAGCTTGTCAGCTAATCATAGCAGATCACTTGTGTAGCCACATATTTGTATCCATCTGCATGTATGTGTAAAACTACTGTTACTACATAGTTTACTCAACTTATTTTTACTTAAGCCAACTTAAAATAAAAATACACCAATTACACACCAGTGGATGTACCTTGGATTCCATACAAACAAAATGTATTTTAAACAAGACTGATTACTATCCTCACCACCTCTGTCTAATCAAGTGATGGTGTGATCTAGCATCACACACCGCAGCCTATTTATCACATGTATTTGTCATTTTTTTATTCCCTCTTTATTTGGCCTTCCTAGAAGTTTGCAATATCGCCATCCCTACAAATAAGCCATGCTGGGAACACCAGAAATAGGATGACAAGATATTTGCACAAATACTTGTAGTTAGAAGAGTTTCGTAATGAAATCTCATTTGAATTAAATAATTCAGAGGCTGGCTGACCTCGCTATTACCTTTGAAGTTAGAAAATACTGAATGCTTTACGTTATATCTTGACACATCTTCCTCCCGGCCCCCATGCCCATAGGACTACTGCTACCAAAAAAACCCCAAAAACTTCCAGCTAATGTTGCTAATGCAACATAGCCCTAAAACACAGACATTATCAAAACAAGTTTAGACATTACATATTCTTCTCATACATGTTTTCATTTCCTTAAGGAATAAAGTACTTCTGCATTTTTTGCATCAGTTGTATTAAGACTTCCCCTTAAAGAGGGAAAGATCCCCTTAAAGAGGGGAAAGATCATTATTTACAGACATGACATTCTCATATTTGCAATCCACATTAAAGTAAATGTATATTTAAATGGTAAAAATAAGAGTGTAAAACCCTTTTTTAAATCATGTACAGCTGCCAAATACACCTATGACAAGATCCCTTTAAGAAGTGACATTTAGCAATACCTATCGACACGGAAGGACTTTGGGAAGATGGCATAAAGCCTTGCAGATGCACAACAGATCAGGCACTTACCTCTGCTTCCTTAGCTCACATGTCACCCTTTTCCATCCACCACATGATATGCACATCAACGTGATTATGCCAAGCTGCGTTATACATCATAAAATACGTTTGCCTGTCAAAAAGGTACAGACACTTCTCTTCATTCTCCTTCAGCACCCATGCCATGTGGGTTACATATCCCACAGCATTTAGGTACAAGCAAAGGGTTGATTTTCTAGCAACTTCCAGTTCTTAAGTGTCACTATGATCAAGACTGACATGCTACACGCATACTTCAAGCTATGATTATGAATTGGATTTGGTTTAAGAGACGAGATTTTTCACCTGCACAAACTCAGGAAGAAAATTTAATGCAATTAATAACCACTCATGAGCCTAACCTGAATGCAGAAGTACACCGTCCTGCATTAATAATTTTCTTTTTTTTTAACCCTTTAAGTGGCCTGCAGAAAAATGGCATAGAAATTTTAGCAAAAGAAATAGACTTTTTTTGCATTGCACTATATGCAAGTTGCTGCACTCATATAGAAAAAATATCAAATACCCCAAAAAGGCCACATTTAGTTCCCAACAAATCCCAAAGACGGCACAGATTATGACAGGGTGAGTCAGTGGTCCTAAGGAAAGTTAAAAGAAGAAGAAAACAAGAGAAAAGAAAAAATCATTAGGGCTAATTATGTTGTCTCAATAACAAGCATCTCTTAAAAGAACTTTAGCCTCCATGCGGTTTCTGATAAAGCTTCTAGTACATGACGAAAGGATTTACAGCTACCAAGATTATGAGGTGGCAGCAGTCAGATCCATTTCTGCACCTCTTCTCCAGGGTCATTTGATGTGTAGGAAATAAAGCTTGTGGGGCCTCGTTTGGCACTTCTCAGGCTGAGGAGCTCCAACTGAGTTAAATGAAAACCGAGTTCGCTGATGAGCAGTATCCCTGCTAGAAAATCTGAACGAGGCTGGGTTTGTAAAGTCTGTGTTGTAGCGGCAAGGCTTTCTTTTCCCATAGAGTAAAGTGTTTGTGGAGTCGTAAGACACCTCCACTTCTCAAACCGGAGAGCACAACCTCCTTAGTGCCATCTTTGCCCTCTTTGCGTCAAAGGGCTCTGAATTCGCATGAGCAGCAGCATGCAGAAATTGGTGAGCGTTGGCAAACAGCGTGACAACTGCAACACAAACCCAACAGGGGAAAATAAACAACCCTTCAGTCATCCCAGTCATTGGAGCCATGTGGGCATTTAACATGCTGTGGGTTCCTGGGGCCTTGGAGAACATAAATTAGTGCAATAAGTGCTACAATTAATGAATTTCAGCAGTCAGATAGAAACATAAGCAACATATCCAGGAATAAATCATGCAGTTGTTAACGAAGTAGCCCTGTTGCTTTGGGCTACCCTGGATTCCCAGGCTCTGCTTGGATCCACTCACAAAGAGAAATCACTCTCCAGACAGAAACTGTAAACATACAGGGATGAAATTTCCTCTCAGATGCCTTTTTATTCAATGCACCTGTTTCCCAGGCCTACCTTGTGCCTCTCTCCAGAGATCTCCTATTTCCAGGACCAGAGGGAATAATTTTCTCCCTGTTCAGCTTCCTGCAATGTCTCCCAACTCTAGATTCTGCTCAAGCAAGGAAAGGATTTGCCTATGAAACACCTGACCCTGAGCATCTGCAATTTCAGGCATCTCATCTCCCTTCTAAAGACTGAATGAGGTCTCTCCCAAAATCTACTGCAATAATTCAGGATGAGTGAATAAAGCAGTCGGTGCGATACAACCCATGCCAGGCGATTCAATCGGGAGTGCAAAAAGTTCCAAATTTCCTAACACATAAAGAAAAAAAATCCATAAATAAACTGTCCGGCTTCATTAAAACAATGCATTTTAAGACCAGTTCTCTCCAACTTGTGTATCTGCCCTGCAGATAAAAAATTCTCTGCTTAGCAGTAGTGTGCTCAGAGCAGCTTACAAAGGGTGAAAAACATTACCAAAGCAACAAAATCAGATTATTACTGCTATTTTAAAATCATTATGAGAACAAACAGAAAAATATAGGGCAGAAACCCATTTTGAAAAATGAATTAAACCAAGACACTTCTTTGGAAATGAATTACTCTCCTGCCAATTTTATGTCAAAGTCATAACACTTTGGGTAAGAACCCAAAACATTAGGAAAGCAACTTATCAAAGCTTGGACTTTAACCATCTGGTTTCCTGTGTTTGAAAACTTAGAGCTTTGGTGAAAACAGGATTGTGAATGTTCAGCATGGATTTTACACCATTTTAAGACAATCAGATATAGTTGAAAGAATCCCAGTCCATTTGTGCTCAGCTTTGAAGGGATTTCCCTAAAATTACATCATTTTCCTTTCCTGTCAGGTGTGCTAGCCAGCCAGAGAACGGGGTAAAGCAAAGTGTGAAAGGGTGATGGAAGGAACAATTCTCAAATGCCGCAGTGAAGAAAACATACATATATTTTAAATACTTGGATCAGCCTGTTACAGAAAATTCCTGCTCCCTAGCCTTCCTGAAAACTCAACCAATAATGAGACCAGAGAGCAGTACACCCATGAAATGCCAAAGCACTAAAATCTGTTGCAAACTGACTGAAATAAAGTGGTCTAAAGTTTTGCGTCTGGTTCAATCAAAATCTCTGAGAGATCCTGATCTCCTCTTTGGATTGAAGGGCTCTCTGACATTTCTCTCAGCCCCACTGTGCCAGTGGGAAGGTGACAGCCAGTGGCTGCCTTACCAGAGGCTGGGGGCAATGGTGGGTCAGGGAGGGTCTGCGGGAACCCGTCTGCTTCACACGTGTAGCCGCAAGGGACAACACGGGCTGAGCCCAGGACGGGCAGTTTTCTTCCCCGTAGCACCCATTTCAGAAGCCTTTGTGCAGACACCACCAGGGGCTTTTTGGGAGCATCCCTTGGGCGCAGGCAGCCTGTGAAGAGGTGTGAATAACCCACACCGCTTCCCACCACGTGAGAGGAGAGCTGCTCGCTGCTGGACCCCGAGAAGCAGTCAGGAGGCTTTCTCGGGGCGATGACCAGCGGGGTTACCCGAGGATGGCGCGTACATGAGCTTTCCACCACACTGGTACAGATTCCAGACCTAAATATAAGCCCGGGCTGCTGCCAGCTGAGTTCAGTAACCCGAGCCCTGAGGGCAGCTCCGGTGGCCGGCACCCGTCCTGCTGCTCGCTGGCATGTCTGCGACAGCGACATATACGGGCCCTGCCGCTGGGGACTCCCAGCCCGGCACCCTCCTGACAGCTGGTGACGCTCTCACAACACCTTCCCTGTGGCCACCAGGCAGGGGTGACAGGGAGCAGAAGGTGCTTATCCCCTAGGGGACACATCTCGCTCAGCTGGTTCATTGCAGAGGAATCTTCAGGCTGCTTGAACCTCAACCTGTTCCTCTGCCGGGGGGGAGACAGCATCACAAGCCCCTGAGTCCATGTCACCCTGGACACAGTGATCTCCTATTCACATCTCCACCGCTCAAAAAATGGCCTGCAAGTTGCTACGGAAAACCCAAATTTTGCACAAATCTTCCCAGTGAAAAATAGATTCTCACTGCCAGGTGGAAGACAGAAATCTGGTGAAGAAACCACCACCTTCAAAATACCACCAAGGTGCTCTGGGGTGAGCAGACTTTTAGAACATCACTAAAACACTACACAAAATTAAAGTGAAGATGCACCGTCTCTCCTCTGTCTTCTACAGTCCCCTTCCCAGGCCACTCACTTGGGCTTGTTACCTCAATTTTAGAGGATAGCAGCTGTGGCTGTTGGAAATTGTATTCAGTTTGACAAGAAACAGAAGGAAACAACAAAAGTGTCAGCTGATAACAACATTCAAATACTTCAGCACCATAGACTTGTTTATCCATACTGAGTAACCTATTTGGAATTATAAACGTGTATTAGACTATTCCACCAAATTAACAGGACTACATTTGTCCATTTTCTACAGCAATCAGTAATGCAGATAGACGTGAGAAAGGTAAGAAAAACAACGTGGTGAATTGATCTATGTATTTAATCTTTTAAAAAGGAAAATAAACCTTTATACCATAGGTCTTGGTATCTTTGATGAATTACTCTCAGTATTGCCTTAGGAAGGATAACGGAGAAGCATATTATACTCCATAGGTAAATTGCTTCTGTGCACATTTTCCTTAAGATTCTGGAGCTCCCGGATTATGTTTTGTAAATCAGTTAGCTTCCTAGCCAGAGATTAAGGTAAATTCTGCTAAGGACTAAAAGTTGACTTAGAGCATTAAGAAGGATTAATGTTTAGCTGTGGTGAAGCTGAAGTACTAGGTTAGCGTGTTTACGCAGTGCTGTAGATCACAATTAATCCAAAATTAGTATAAAAGATCAACAGCAACTGCTCTTGCATGCCAGCTTGGCTTAGTCCTAAAATCAAGACTTACTTTGGGGGCAATCTGTGTGCAAAGTTGCCGTGCATCTGCCCTAATAGGTTTAAAGCTTTCAGAGGAATCCATGCATTTTAAATGTTTAGCTTCTTTGCCCTCTACTTTGAGAAAATAAGTGTAGAAGTCAGTACTTGAGACACTTCTGCTTTCTGTCACAGATCCGTCAGAATATATTAGTGCTAGCAATGAACAAAAGCAAATATGATTTCCTATTTTACAAAGAAGGGGTGCTTAAAAGATGTACTTTTGCTCCTCATCAAGGATTGATAAAAATAGGGATTTTCTAGCAGAAAATAATCATGCTGTATAACAAAAAAGATAGTAAAAGTATACATAGATGTCCAGATATATTCATATACATAGGCACAGACCTATATAGTTTTGAAAAATATGTGTTCTCTAACTATAGAAAGTGTTTCTATAGTAATATATTTAACGATATTGGAAGGTGATTTTAAATGACACATAACAACATAGTTTAAGAGAGCTACAGCAAGGGAGGTTTCCTCTCTACTTGAAAGTCAGTTTAAACAATGATTGCTGGCTCTTTCCAAAACCAGGAACATCTCTGTGGTCTTCAAAAGAGGAGCTGTGCTGCACATGCTGAGTGTAACCCAGCTCACGCTCCTGGTGCATCCCAGCTCCAGCCCATCCCAGCCCCAAGCCTTTACAGATCTACCCTGCTTCCCCTCCGGAAGGGAGAGCTCAGGGACCGGGAAGGGAACATGTGGCTCCAGCACAGGGGACTACCAGACCTCTGGGGCTGTTCCAAAGAGAAGAATGTAGGCTATCAGGCAAGAAGCGTAAGGAGGCAGACTGCATTTGGAGGCAACCACCACTGGACATGATGGAACTGCAGCTACGGAGCCGGCATATCCAGCTGCAGGGCATTAATTGCCCCTAAAGCAGAAGGCGGGTGCCAAATTAAGAGATTTAACTATCCTGCAATATGTGAAATTAAATAGGTGAAAGCTAAAGCAAGCCCATTGTGTAGAACAGAAGCCCTGCTGTATGAGTGGGATTATAAAAGCCTGGAGTTTTTGTTGGGGGGTGCCCACTATGGGCATTAGGGGTCATTTTGTGGTTTATTTATTCATTCTTTTTGGACAAGGGCTTTTCACCCTCGTCCAGAAATACATGTTTTTGCTTACAGTGTTGGATTACTTTAGTACATTGGTACAATAAGTACTAATTCCAAAGCTCATTGCTGGACTTGGTTACTAATTAATGATCTTTCCAGCTTTATTTCTGTACTGTATCAGGAAAGACAACCCATACTCAACCCAACAACACAGAAGCTGCTGATGTCAAACCAAGTGAATTGAGAAATTTAAATCAAGTTCCTCTGTGCATTTCACAGCTGCGACAAACATTCTTGCTGGGGTGCGCCCAGCAGTGAGGGCTATTTGCAGAGCTGTTTGCTAAGCAATTTTTTCAGGTCCTAGACTTACAACCCAATTCATTGCTTCCAGTGGTAACAGCATACTGAGAGATGGTAACATCTGTGCCTGTGCCGAGCTAACCGCATTCAAGCTGTGATGGTGATGACATTTGTGAAACTTGATTAAACTTTTCTTTAATCCCATTCTTTATTTTAGAAACACACACGCGAACAATTTCAGATCCAAGCCTTAAAGGAAACTCTAAGCTGATGTGATGCGGCCTCTTGCAAGAAACGTGAAAATTCCCTTCCCGAGGCCTGTCTCCAAGAGACACACAGGGCTTCCTGTTTATGTGACCATTCATGCCCACAAGCTACATTTAAAAAAAGAAAGGAGGGGGAAAAAAAAAAAAAGAGAGGGATGCAAGCATAACCCAGGCACGTTCACTGAAAGTTCAGACCAGCTTACTATAGTCTTGTGCTGGATTCTTCTCTTTGATTCCCTGAGAGTTTTCTTTACTAAAAATAAATAAGCATCTTTTACCCCTAAGGATGATAACTGAGGCCTTCTCCAACTTTTTTCCTGTGCACTTATTTATGGTGTCCCCTGTTTCAGGAGCTACAAGTTTCCTGAGCAAAGGTAAGTTACTTCGAGAGTCCTGCAAAGCCTTGTGAAGGTCTTATGAACAGAGGCCAGAAGCCAAATGAATCTGGTGTACGAGCAGCTTTTCAGGAAGCAATGCTGCCTTTGCCATGGGCACTTCCCCAGACAAAATGAGGCAGATGTGCACGCATTTGTCAGCTCTTCCCTGTGCGGTCCTAAGGACTCCAGGCAACGAGCTGAGATTTTCAGCACCTGCTGGACTAAGTGACAGAAAACACAGCTGAAGTGAAGTGGACCCATCTAGATATTAACTAGCCTGCATCTTTAAAGAGCACATTTTTCTTGTTAATAAAAGACAGCCCTCATCTGGAAATATCAGGTCTTCATTTCAAATGTTTTTCACTTGTTTTCTTTTACCGTAGCAGAGTCACACATCCTGATTAAAAACAAACTACTGTTTTGTGGGTGAAAAAGTAAACATGCTTTTGTACAGATCAAAGCCACAACAGCAGAACGCACAGTGGAGCACACCGGCTCAAAAAGAAAGGGTTACTAACCTCTGCTTTCAAGTATGAATGATTGATATGCAAAGATGGTTTATGGTAATGCTCGCGAATGTCTGCTTTTCTGGCAGCCCAGTGCCCCCGCATGCATTACGCTCACAGATCAGGGCTGTGCGAACAGGCTTCGGGGGCACATGGACACATTCAGAAATGCAGTTTGCTATGGAAGCCTTCCAGAAAGCCAATCGCTGCCTTGCACCATTAAACTGAATTTTCAACTCTGCAGTATTAATGGGAGCAAGCAGTATATCAAATGCTTTCGGTCCTGTGCAGCAGGGGTACTGCCAAACCCCAAGCATTCAGGATAAATCATAAGTGGGAATCTCAGACCATGAAAGAGACCTTTAAAGAAATCGCAAGGTAGGAACAAAACTTAGTTTCTTTACAGTAATTTTGAAAGCCCATTTTTAAAAGCTTAACACACATTTTTAACCCTTTTTTTTCTGAAACATTAAGCTCTAGCATGTCTTTTTACACAATGAAAGCTGTGCCTCAACACTTGTCTCCAAGAGCTGGGCTTTTACTGAAAAAACACATGAAACAGCTCAAACTTTCGATAAGATGTGAGCTAGCAGTGGAGAAGTTATATGAGCAACCATCCACAGCACACTCTTCTGAAGCCTGCAATAAAACCTCCTCTCCAGCTAGTCAAAACATGTTAAGAAACTCTGGTTCTCCCAACAAGCAAGCGTGCAAACACTATCCTTCATTTCCTAAGTGTTTACCTCCTCCGGTAAGTGCTCTGAGCACAGCAGAGTGAACCCGACTGTTTCCCATTAGGCAACCGTGTGCCACAGCTCTCACACGCACCCTCACAGCCATAACTTATCACTAGCATTTCTGCAAGGGCAATTTCAGCAGCAACACCAAGGGGGAAAAGAAAAATCAAGCCATGAAACCTTAAAACCAGTTACAGTACCTGCAAGCTCCAAGGCAGCTCTCACAGCGGAGGCTTCCCCAAGGCAGAGAGCCCTGCAGCCCAGCACCCTGCTCTCCGTGGCCCAGCTGTGGACCTGGCCCCAGTATCCAGATTTAAAGAGACAGAGGAATGAAATGAAAATCCACTGGCTTTCATCCAGGTGGTTGTATGACAAAATGCCTTTTTTTTTTAATGGACTGTCTTTAAATAGAATCTACCAATAAAGTTTCACATTTGTATACCTTCGTCTCTCCTTAGCCAACTGCAAGACAACAAAAAAGTAGGGAATCACAAGTATATATCACAAGTCCTAAAAACTTGAACATGTGTTTGGAGCAAATGTAAATATTCTACTCTGAATGAGCAAAGCTCTTAAGCATAGGCTTAATTTTATCTCTCCTCAATAAATCATTTTTAAGCATGTACCTAAATATAAACCCTCATTTTAGTCCCATTAGTACTAATAGGACATAAATATGTGCTTAAAATTAAACATGTACTTATATGCTTTGCTGAACCTGGCCAGGAAACACCATGATTGTGTGAATGGTAAAACCTCTAAAACGGATTGCTTACTGGACCCCATACATGTTCTGTACAGTTCATTGGGTAAAAGTAAAAAATTAGAGTAAAATGAGAGGATCTGAGCCCTTTGGGGTTGATAGACCCACGGCAGCAGGAGACTACACCTTCTCTTTTTCCACTGCAACAGAGACACACACAGATGCCATACAGTGAGGCTACACCAAAGCATAGCAGACTAGCCAGGGCCGGGCAAACATGTGCCTCTGCAGCCATCTCTGGCTGTGGCAAGTGAGCACGCAGGGAAAGCAGCGCTGGAAAGATGGCTGCTAGTGCTCGGCTGCGGATGGCACATCGCTGGCAGCTCCTCCAAGTCCAGCCAGGGACAGGCTGACTCGTCGTGGAGCCTGCCCACAACTCCCCTTCCTTCTGTCCCCGGCCCCTGCCTTCACTGGGAGAGAGCCCACAGGGGACCGGGAAGTGCTGGGAGAACCCGGTGGTCCCAGGATCCCCTGTGGGAAGAAGCCAGGGGCTGCCCTGTGCTGCACACAGCCAGCTCCAGCACAGAGGGAAAGTGTCCTTGTGTCTCACTGCCCAACTCTCTAACCGACTCTATTTTAACTGGCAATAAATTAAGCTAATTTTCCTCACTTCCAGTCTGCTTTGCGCATGATGGTAATTGCTAAGTGACCTCCCTACCTTTATCTCGACCCATGAGCTTTTCTGTCTTATTTTCTCCCCTGTCCTGCTGGGAAAGGGGACTGAGAGAGCGGCTGGGTGGGCATCGGGCAGCCAGTCAAGGTCAACCAACCACAGAGCCAAAGTTTCAAGCTGGTCCACTTTGGCCAGAATAATCTTTTCTTTTCTTTAAGTTGAAAGGAGTAATCCATGTATACGTACGCACCCATGTATCTATGCATAGCCTATACAAAGTACATAGTGGATTGTCAAAGACCGCAATGAAATGCCTTCTACTCTATTCATTGTTACATTTTCAGGACTATAAGGTTTTTTTATGAAGGCAAACGCTCCCTCATTTTACAAATTATTTCTTTTATTTACAAAACACAGATTGTCAAAGAACCACTAAGAGAAAACCAGGAACTAAAACCACATGAATTAAAAAAACCCATGAAAATCACTAGGTATATGTTAACCTCAGACCTTTTTCCCCCCAAAGATTATTTTTAAGCTAATTTCAGAAGCTGTTCATTTCACAGAGAGGCACAGATATGGCTGACGTTGTACTATGCTACACTCAAAAGTGTAACTACCACTATATGATATACACATGCCCATCCAGACTAGTTCTCCTGTAATGCATCTATGTTAACACACAGATGTATAGGATTATGAGATTACTGAGATGAGGTGCTTTTGCAGAAGACCACGTTGGCAGCCCTAATTGTAGGAATGGGGATACTAAATCAAAGGATTTGTTATTTTCTGAATACCTATTTTGAGTATGTTGCATTACTACGGACTCACTCACACAAGTTGTCCGTGTCTGCGGATCCCAGTGCCCAATTCAGCCTCACAGATGTAGTCACCAGTGAAAAATATCCTAGAAAATACCCACTTACAGTTATAATCCTCTGCATCTCTTGCTAATTTCATCCATCCATCAGAGAGAGCCAGAGAAGAAATAAGAGATACCAAGCCATCCTGCCACGCTCTGCAGCATAAATCTCAGATGCTGCTTGAGAGGCTGGTGGGTTGCCTAACACGGCGTGATGTGCCCCTATGACCACTGGACACACAGTTCATCTCAAATTTACATGACTTCCATATGCAATGTTCTGCATGTGCAAATTTGCAGGTCAGGTTCTGTATTTCTGTATTTGTATATTTAAAAGCATACCATAATAATAATTGCTACACACACCACAGCACTGCTGTTAAAACGCATCTTTGGCACAGGGTTGGAGCAGCACAGGGGCCAAGGCAGGGCACAGACACCCTCAAAACAGCCAAATCTCTCACTGGCCTTGAGCACCTCATGAGAATCACTGGTGGAGAAAAAACTCTGATGTCCCCTCAATACACAGGCATGGCAGGAGCCAGAAGCTCTTACCTCATACCTGAGACAAACAGTACTGATTCAAGAGCCAAGATGCTGTCAATAACCTTGGGAAGCAGTGACTCCTGGCCACCGCAGGCTTTCAGTGGATGGGCACCTCTTGAAACAATCTAAAAAAATTTGACTTGAGAAAGAAAAAATGCAGTGTGGCAGCACCCTTATTTGCAAAATGAAATATTGTATCACAGGTTTTCTAGATAATAAAAAAATAAATGAAACCAGAGGAAAAAACGAGGCAGTACATCTGTTCCAAGGCAGATTCTTTCCTCCCGGGGAGAATGCCAAATTAAAAGGTTAATAACAGAATTACTATGGGTCTCCAAAAGGTGAGTTTTTAGAAAAGAGGGGAGGCTTGGAGCCTTTGGCTCAGCTGCTCACCCAGAGCTAGAAGCATGTAATACAACTTTCTTTCCCCCCTTGCTCTAAACCATAGACAGTGTGAGGGCAGAAGGATGCTCTTCTGTTGGGGGACCT
>WKFP01014806.1:2162826-2188060 GCA_011057875.1 Pterocles orientalis | reverse complement strand
TTCCCCTGATCTTTACCCATAGGGATTCAACCACATCGTCCCCGGTCGCAAGCTCTGCAGCATGAAAGCAATCCCTGACATAGAAAGCCACGCCACCACCCCTCCTTCCTTGCCTATCCTTCCTGAAGAGTTTGTAGCCATCCATTGCAGCACTCCAATCATGGGAGCAATCCCACCATGTTTCCGTTATGGCAACTATGTCATAGTTCGCCTGCCTCACAGTGGCTTCCAACTCTTCTTGTTTGTTGCCCATGCTGCGTGATAATGGTTTCAATGTAGAATTTACTGAAATAAGTTCCAAAGTGCAATCAGTGCCTAACAACTTTGCTTTTTACCTCTCTTTCTTTACTTTTACTTCTCTTTTTGTAATTTTAACTCGCCAATGTATTTATTTTTATTTGACTGTTGAAATTAATGCATCTATTTGTTTAGAGTCTCTGCATTATTCTTTTGTTAATGTAGAGCAATAATTCTGAAATATTCACTCTTTATAGTCGATGGCATCAAACCAGGTTACCTTACATAGCAACCGTTACCAAGAAAGTCAACATCTCAAACTATATAATCTGTGTTAACATGGTTAAATGCTTTTTTATTTTATTTTATTTTAAGGCCTCATCTAACCTTTCTTCCTCAGTGAGACCTTTTTTTCCATACAGTTATTTATGATCTGTTGGCAGTAAAAAGAAACATAATCTTCTAAGTGAAAGACTGAAAAATTCTCATGCTCTCGAACAATTCTGAACAGTTATCAAAAGAGAGCAGAAGAATGACTCATCACTAAGATGTCTTGTTTACTATCTCAGACAGTTATAGGAGAATCTAATTTGTAAAGTGTTTAATTATGGAATCATAGAATGACCTTAAAGATCATCTAGTTTCAACCCCCCTGCTGTGGGCAGGGTTGCCAACTAATAGAGCAGGCTGCCCAGGGCCCCATCCAGCCTGGCCTTGAAGGCCTCCAGGGATGAGACATCCACAGCTTCTCTGGGCAACCTGTTCCAGTGTCTCTCCACCCTCTGTGTGAAAAATTTCCTCCTAATATCCAACTTAAATCTCCCCTTTCCTACTTTAAAACCATTCCCCCCTTGTCCTGTCACTGTCAACCCCTGTAAATAGTCGCTTCCCCTACTGTTTATAGGCTCCCTTCAAGTACTGGAAGGCCACAATGAGGTCTCCCCAGAGCCTTCTCTTCTCCAAGCTAAACAAGCCCAGTTCCCTTAACCTTTCTTCATAAGAGAGGTGCTCCAGCCCTCTGATCATCTTAGTGGCCCTCCTCTGGACCCATTCCAAGAGCTCCACGTCTTTCTTGTGCTGGGGACCCCCGGCTTGGACACAGTACTCCAGATGGGGTCTCACAAGAGCAGAGTAGAGGGGGAGAATCACCTCCCTCTCCCTGCTGGACACCCCTTTTCTAATGCAGCCCAGGACACGGTTGGCCTTCCAGGCTGCAAGCGCACACTGCTGGCTCATGACCAGCGTCTTGTCCACCAGGACCCCCAAGTCCTTCTCCACAGGGCTGGTCTCAAGGAGTTCTTCTCCCAGTCTATCCAAGTACCTGGGAATGCCCCAGCCCAAGTGCAACACCTTGCACTTGGCCTTGTTGAACCTCATTAGGTTCTCATAGGCCCATTTCTCCAGCTTCTTCAGGTCCCTCTGGATGGCATCTCTTCCCTCTATTGTATCAACTGCACCACTCAGCTTGGTGTCCTCTGAAAATTTGCTGAGGGTGCACTCGATTCCCTCATCTATGGTGTTGATAAAGATGTTGAAGAGCACCAGTCCCAAGTCAGACCCTTGAGGGACGCTGCTTGTGACCGGCCTCCATTCAGACACAGAGCCATTGACCGCAACCCTTTGGCTGTGACCAGCCAACCACTTCTTTATCCATTGTACAGTCCATCCTTCAAATCCGTACCTCTCCAATTTAGAGAGAAGGATGTGATGAGGGACCATGTCAAAGGCTTTGCACAAGTCCAGGTAGATTGCATCTGTCTCCCTTCCTTTGTTCACCGATGCTGTCACCCCATCATAGAAGGCCACCAGATTGGTCAGGCAAGATCTGCCTTTGGTGAAGCCGTGTTGGCTGTCTCGGATCACCTCTTGCTCTCATGTGTGTCTTAACATGGCTTCGAGGAGAATCTGCTCCATGATCTTCCCAGGCACAGAGGTGTGTACTTCCCCTGGTCTTCTTTTCTCCCTTTCTTAAAAATAGGAGTAATGTTTCCCTTTTTCCTGTCACCAGGGACTTCACCCGACAGTCATGATTTTTCAGATATGATGGAGAATGGCTCGGCAACCACATCAGCCAGCTCTTTCAGAACCCTGGGATGCATGTCATCTGGCCCCATATACTTATATACATTCAGTGACATGCGGCAGTCTCGGGCTTGTTCTGCTGTTACAGTGGGAGGGATTCCTCTCCTCTCACTCTCACCTAGAGTTTCAGGGTCCTGACAGACATGGGAAGCCTGACTGCCAGTGAAGACTGAGGCAAAGTATTTATTGAGTACCTCAGCTTTTTCGATGTCTGAGGAAGCCAGTTCTCCCTTCTCATTTATCAGATGGGGAACGCTCTCCTTGGCATGTCTCCTCCTGCCTATGTACCTAGAGAATCCCTTCTTGTTATTTTTCACATCCCTTGCTAAATTCAACTCTATCTGTGCCTATCTCTACACATCTGGTCAACACCCCTATATTATTCCCAGGTTACGCAACCCTGCTTTCGCTTCCTGTATAGTTTCCTCTTTTCCTTCAGTTTGATCTGCAGGTCCTTGCTCAGCCATGCCTGTCGCCCACCTCCTTTACTTGATTTCTTCTGCTGGGGGATGGAGAGCACTTGCGCTCTCAGAAGGGTGTCCTTAAAGAGCTGCCAGCTCTGTTCTGCTCCTATTCACTTAAGGACAGTTTCCCAGGGGATCCCGTCCAGTAATTTCTTCAACAGCTGGAAGTTCGCTCTTCTGAAGTTCAAAGTCTTGACTCTGCTTTTTGCCAGGCCCATATTCCTCAACATCACAAACTCCACCGGGGCATGGTCACTGCAGCCCAGGATGCCCCCAGTCTTAACCTCTCTAGTGCTCTCTTCTACATTTGTGAGCACCTGGTCTAGTAGTGCTTCCCCTTGGGTCAGTTCATCTTGTTATCCCAGCAGATATCTGGGTGGTTGAAATCCCACATCAGGAGAAGAGCGTGCGAGCATGACACCTCTTGCAGCTGAAACAAGAAGGCCTCGTCAACAGTTCTCCCTAATCAGGTGGCCTATAGTAGACCCCAACAACTAGATGTCCTTTGCTGGACTGGTCCTTGATTTTAACCCATAAGCTCTCAACCTGGTCATGACTGTTTCTCAGACGCAGCTCTTTGCAATCTATTCACTCCCTATCATAGAAGGCAACTCCCCCTCCCGTCCTACCCTGTCTGCCCCTTCTGAAAAGCATGTAGCCCTCAATCACAGTGTTGCATTCATGCGATTCATCCCACCATATCTTCATGATAACAATTAGGTCATACGTTTCTAGTTGTGCCACAGTTTCCAACTCCTGTTTATTTTCCATGCTGCGTGTATTGGTATAGAGGCACTTCAGCTGGGCTAGTGACCTCATTACCTTCTTGGAGGAGCCCTTCCTAACACCTCTGGGACAAATCTGGGTTTTTCCCCCACTGCTGCCCAAGGCAACAGCGTTCCCTCACTCTTCTTCGTCGTCCGGTACATCCACTCCCCCCATCGTATCTAGTTTAAATCCCTGTTAAAGTAATGTTTCAGCTTAGGCAGCTTTCAAATTAACAGAATGTTTCAGTAACACACCTCCAAGTCAAATGGGTCAAAAATCCCTCAGAAATAGTGTTACATAGAATAGTGGCTTATTCCTCAGGAGCTGGTTGAAGTTAGTTCCAGGTTTAATCTGTCTACAGCTGAGTTGCTCTCGCTTTTATTTCTTTCTCTCATCTTATTGTCCTGAAGCATTTGAGCTATTGGCAAAAATGCATATTAAATATTACTGACTACAAGCCAGCAGTTACGTCTCCTGAAAGTCCTTTACCTTACGACATTTTTTCAGTCATCATGGTAAGACAGTACTTAATATAAGAGAGCCAAAAAAATTGTGAGTTTGTTCTTGGTACCTAAAATGAAATGAGGAAAACATTGCTTCAGCCAGCTTTCAGAAAGCTTCAGAGAACACTGTAGGAGGTGCTTTGCTTTTGGTCTCTACGATCCCTAGACTCTTTTCTTGGAGCTAGCATCTCTCCATGTTTGCTTTGATCCATCTCCGAGGCCAGCTCTGGCAGTCTACTATGATATTTCTTGCAGAATACACCTAGAAGTATCCTGAATCTTGAGCAAACTCCTGTTCTTATCTGTAGTCACTAGCTTTGTCCTCATAGACATCCTGGGTCTGGGTTGAATGAACATTGTGAATCAGCCTCAGCTGCTGACATTATTAGGATCTTTCTCAGAAAGTCATCAAAAGTCTAATCAAAACCCAAACTGAAACAAACAAAAAATTCAAACAACAAAACCCTACAAATGTGTATTGCCCCAATTCAGAGTTCCCAAGTAGTCTGGACAGCTAATTTAAATTTGGGAGTGTGTGTTGGATTAGGCTGGGCAAGCAGCCACATTCCCAACTAGCCAGTCACTCATTCACTCTCTCTTCCCTTTAAGCAGGGAGGGTGAGAAAGTTCATGGGCTGAGGTGAAGACTGGGAGACTGCTTACCAGTAACTATTGTGGGCAAAAGAGACTTGGCTTTGGGAAAATTAATTCAATTTATTACCACTTAAAATGGATTTGAGTAGTATGAAATTAAGATGAACATTAAAACAAGAACTTTCCTTCCCTCTATCCCAGACTCATCTTCACTCCAGGTTTCTCTGCCTAGCCCCAAGTGGTGCAGGGAGAGTGGGGGACTACGGTCACCACATATCAGTGCCTCTCTGCAGCTCCTTCTTCCTCACACTTTTAACCTGTTCCCATGTGGGCTTTACATGGGCTGCAGTTCCTTGAGGAAACATCCACCTGCTTTGGAGTGGGGCCCGCCATGGGCTGCAGTGTGGATGTCATGTCCATGTTCTGCAGGGAAATATCTGCTGCAGTGTCCGGAGTGCCTCCTTCCCTTCTCTCATCTTGGGGTTTCATGCTGTTGTTTCTCATTCTTTGTCCCTCCTCCTCTTTCTGTCTGGTGTTTTTTGTCCTTTCTTAAATATTTTACCAGTAGTGGGTCCATTACAGAGCTGGATGGAGCTGTCTGTGTCCGGCACGGGGCAGCCCTTAGTCTCTCCTAACAGAGGCTGCCCTGCAGCCTGCCTGCCGCCAGCACCTCACCACAGATGCCCCTTCAGCCTGCCCTGGGGGACAGCATGGGAGAGAGTGCCTGTCGATCAGGAATGCACCGCTGGATTGACAGAGGTAAAGGGATGTTTGTGGACAATAATTTATCTTAATCTAGATTTTTAAAGAAAAGTATAGTGTCCACATATTTTTACACAGTATAGCGACATTAATAATTAGTGGTGCTGTGGCGGTGCTGTGCCAGCCTGCAGGGGAGCCCAGCTGAACCTTGTAACCATCCTCCCCTTGCTGGTCCTTACACAGGGTCACACATCGTGTGTGGCACAGACAAGCCTCAGATGGTGCTGGTATTAAGTTGAAATATACCAGGTGAAAATTTATGTGAAATGTATTGGCTAGCTGTCTTCACAAAGATATCTCATTTCTGCTGAGCGACAAATGCAACTGAAGGGCTCCAATGGTGCTCTGAGGTTTTGAAGTGGGGACACAGCTGAGGCAGTTCAGCCTGGGACACTGCACAGGGACAGCTTCTGAGGGAGCAGGTAGACACAGCTTGTGTGCTGGGTATTGTCATGGGGAAACCAAAGGCATTTTCTGGCTGATTTCAATGAGAAAAGGAGAAAATCCTTAGTTAACATTCAGGGCTTTATGAAAAAAAAATTGTTCAGAATGAATCAGTACATAGAAGATTAAAAAAAATTCTCCAACTCTGAATAAAATTATTTTTTTAATACTTCAATAAGATAAGACTTTGGAGAGAAAAAAGGAAACGTTTAAATAAAAACGTTTAAAATTGTGAATAGAGGATGGTAAGTGTAACCTAAAAATGAAAAAACAAAAGGTTGAAAGAAAGAATAGATTTAGGAGTAGTACTCTAATTTAAAACTGCATTTGTATAATTGTTAAGAACCTTACCCAATTCCTCTGTCAGAAAACTACATTAGACACATCTGTATTAAAACACATTTTCTGGTTTAGCCAGTTTAGAATGACCACATTTATTTTCTAGTTCACTGCAAGGCTAAGTAATACAATAAGAGCCCTCTATATGTAATAATTCAGCAAAGTTATATTTGTTAACTAGCTGTTACATTCCACCGGCTTTTTGATTCTTGATATTGAATATACCATCTGGAATAACAACATTTTATAGTTTTGGATCAGAACATATTTTTTTTCTTAGTTTAAAATGGCTTTTTTTCAAAAAAACTAAAGTGGGTACAAACTAGAGGTAATATAAATTTGTACAATGCACAGTGTCTAGGGAGGACTATTAAGAAAGAAAAATAACTTGTTTTCTAAATAACTGAATGTAAGCAAATAAAATTCAAATAGTAGTCTATTTATAATTAAGTATCTTAGGTGACATGTTTAATCATTGGTGGAATGTTTTAAGAAAATTGTTCCTTCCCTCATCAATTTTCCATGGAGATGATGTGAATTCTTAATCAGATAAGAGTGGAGAATGCATCTAGTATCAAACTTACAATGCTATATACCTAGAGAATGAGAAAAAGAGAAAGTATATCTGACATGAAATAGTATAATATACATATGTATAACTAGTCTGCCACATGAAATAGTATAATATACATATGTATAACTAATCTGCCACAGATATCAAGGAGTTGCTTTAAAGTTGAGCTACTCTAATATCAGTAATTATATTCCAGAAAGATGTGATTTGTCATTTCCTTAGGAGGTTTTTTTTTAATGCAGCTGAAGGACCCAGTATTTTAAAAAGTAAAAAACCTGAAAATAAACTTTGTTAAAAAGAGGTGGAAGTCTCTCTTCCACGGGTTTCCTGTTTCATCTTTGATGTTTGTTTGAGTTTCAGGGATATAGAAAAGTACTGAGTATGTTAAGAGTGTCAAGTAGAGACTAGAGTAAATGAAGTGTTTCCAGTATTTTCAGGCTCAGGGCTTATCTGAATCAACTAAAATTACTAGCGATATTAAAATATACAGTAAGAAGAGCATTGACACTTACTCTTAAAAGATGCATCAATAAACTCCCCAGTCTCAGTAAATGCTTAGTCCTATGCACACTTCCTAAATCTATTGTCTTATTTTCCATGGTATTGAAGCCGGATGAAACTTTTTTTTCCCTGTCTGACTCTAAGGAACTATTCTCCTTGCAGTTGTAATCCACTAATTCTGTATTTTTGTTTGTTTCCTGAAGTTTTAGATTACCCAGCAAACTATTTCTCAGACAAAAATGTGCACACCAAACCAAAGTGCACATTTGACCTTTTTTAGGTGTTTGACCTTGGGGTAAGAAGTCATGAGAGCACAAAGAGTCATTATTACTGAACAGTTTACCTTATCCAAGGTCTTTCTTCAGTTAATGCATATGAAAGTAAAAGCTTTCAGTAGATACCATTGTTCTATTAAATTCAATGGTTCCATCACAATCCGTGGAACAACAGTGGTTTAGGGATGCTGAGAATTACTGAAGTTAGGATAAAAAATAAAACACTCATATAAGTTCAGAGAAAAGCAATTGAAAAAATTGCAGAAATTGAAAAAATGAGAAGATTGACATATGAAAGACTTTAATTATGATTTTTTCGGAATCCTTCCCATAAATATCCTAACTTCACCAGTGTCAGAGTTCCCTGGAGTTGTAGTGAAGTCATAAAGCAAAGCTCATCCTACTCCACATTGAGGAGGCCACTAAGTAGCAGTTACCTCAACAGGGAAGATGCCCTCTGGTAGAAGATCACTGACATTTCTTGCAGAATTTAGTTTTCCTGTAGTCAGCTTCTCTGCTATTGTCCTCCATCCCTGTTTAACACACGAGATGGCTTTAACTTACTCTATTTGTATTTGGATTTTAGGATATATAAATGTAATCAAAGTAACATCTAAGCTAACAGAAGTTATCATCATCTGGTTTTTCAATTTGTTCAGTTTTATATAGTAGCAAGAGTATTTAAACTGACACAGATAGCTTACTTTCTGTGGGTTTGCAAATGCTGGGGCTCACCTAGGAAAGGTGAATCTTGGGGCATTTAGAGTTTAAAATCCTTTTCATAATGGGAAATTATTATGAAAGAAGGCGTTCTAGCCCAGCTTTCTCAAACCTTTCAGGCTCAGCAGCGGCCAGTTTGTGATGTGTTTTGCAGCTTTGCAGTCCGGTAGACAATACTTGTAAGACCTTTGGTCCTGGTTCTGTTCTTATTTGTGTTTGTGTAAACAAAGAGCAACCTCAAGTTATCCTTGCTTTACAGCATTTTCAAAGAGAGAAGAGATAAGCCTGTATACATCACTTACCAGGGATCTTAAAAGCAGAGATTGTTTGGTCCTATGAAGATGTTGTGATAGCTACTATGCATACCAATCTCAGGCTATTTTAAGGTGACTAATTAAGGAAATTTGAATACTAAGGAAATTCTCTCAGCCCTCCTAATCTGAAATAATATCAGGCTGTACTTTATCAACTCACTGGCGCCTGTTTGTGAACATTATATGCATGCTCCTGACTGTTTTGGAGGCAGAGCTAAGCCAGAGTGGGCTCAGTGTACTAGGATAATAACAGAGCTACACTATGTGCTCTTTGGGTGAGATAAATCACTTTAATATGAAAATATCTATTTTTATATAAATACAAGGAGAAACTTAGTCCATCAAAATAATTGCTCGATCCATATAGTATTTATTCCTTGTTACTGCTCCAGCTCTGTGGAGGTATCTGGGAATGTCAAGATTCTTACCTATAATTTGTTAATTGTCTGAATAAGTGTAAAGCTTAAAAAAGGCTATTAGTGCATTTCTGTCTAGCTTCCTCTCACATCTGAAATGACAATATTGTTTATAAGAGCCTATAGATTTGGCAAATCTGATATTGGACTTAATGTAAAGGACTCTTTGAAAAGTAAAAATTTAGGCATGAGACACCTTCACATTACTTTGCTAAACTGCCAAAGGCATGAGTTGGTTTGGGTTTTGCCTGGATTCTGCAAAGTCTCACAGGAAGCAATCAGAGAAGACTGCTAGAGGGACACCTACATTCACTGTTCTGAGATAAGTTCTCTTTTTCTCTGTTCTTCCCTTCTAAAGCTTGTACATAAATGAGAAATATGTTGTCATTCATGGATTCTTCAACCTAGCCATAAGTTCTATGATTGACATTTATGCAAAATGTTGATAGACAAATTCCTTAGTTATTTATCAACAATAAGCAGTCCCCACAGACATCACTCAGCAACCCTATCCCATCATGCAAGCATTCCTATTTCTTTTCAAATAATTCATCTGTAAATGGATAGGAGCTCTTTAAACAAATAAACTTACCTAGATATGAAAACATTTGACACATTTATGAAAAAAAAGGAATACTTCATTTAATAAAAGGCTTTCATTTAGATATACGAGAAACACCCTGCAATAGGTGAAGAACTGGAGAGATAAGAATACCTCCCTCCCTTATACATTCCTTGATTTATACAGAGCCCTGTTAAAAGTTCAAAATATCAGAATTTATTAACCTGTGCTCACACAGCTTTATCTGTGTGTGAGACTTAGGCATAAGAAAAATGCCTAATGACTCGTGTTGCCTATTCGCTTTTAAGAAAAATCTTTTTTTTATTACTACAAACATGGCTTTAAAGCCAAAGTTCTGTCTGCCCTGTAGGGATTTTCTAGAAAAAAATACCATTATTCTTCCTGTAAAACAGTTAAAGACCAAGTTTTTACAGGGGCAGGATTCATTTTTTTTCCAAGCAGTAAACAAGGATCTGTGATTTTAGACTAATTTGTAATGCTTGGAGTATTTAAGAGTGAGCAGCACTGCATTGTGTATCTTGCCTATTTATTAAAACACAAAATAATATATTTTATGTAAAGTTTTTTAGTACCATGAATTGGCACTTACATTTGAAACATGTTTATCGAATAGTTATATGTTGATACTGAATGAAAAAAACCCACCGCCACTACCAAAGCTTTCCTGATCAATTACGTGTTGGCAAGCTGGACTTCTTCTAGTCCCAATACTCCTCAAGAGCAGATTTTAATGTTTCTGGATGATTTTGTTCATTTATTTTTTATGAGATGGCTCAGTTCAGGGTATATAAGACATTCCTTCACCATCTACTTTTAAGACTCAAAAAATGCTGACCTTGGTCTGAATCAGGTACACGTTTCCGGGGCAGAATTTGTCCCAGACAGATAGATTGAGGGCCCCTTTTTGAGTACTGCAATTTTAGAACAGCAGTGGAAAGTACCTTCTCAAGAAGGGCTCTGTGTTATTCTTTTTAAAAGCAAGTGTGAGGGAATGTCAGTTACCACAGCTATTACAGGGACCATATTATAGGACCTGCCTTATGTCAGCTCAGGTCTAGCAGGCAGTGGGTGCTTATCTGCTCCTCTAGTGCAGTTAGAATGACAGCTCTGGGGCAACAGCTGTGATTTATCACTTCAGATGTCCTTAAGTCCCTATGTGGCTACCTGCAGATACGCAGCTATCTTGCCTCCAGTAATAAGCCCTGCCATCAACTTTTTAATGAAAGGCATTTTTTGACCATTATGGTAAATGCCTGAAGTATAAAAATGAAACCCTGACAGAATTTTGGAGAACTGTGAGAAGAAAATCTAATTCTGTTGACCCTGGGGTGGACAAGGAAAGTTTAAAGAACTTGCCCAAGGCAAACAATCTATTCAAAATTACTTAGCTTAAAATAATTTTGCTAAAATCTTGAACAAGGAGCAATAAAATACAAATAATATTTAAAGAACAAATACAGTACAATAATCATGAACTTAACATGAGAAACAAGCCTTAAAATCTAAAATATCTAAGTCTTAATATCCCATAAAATACAAATGGTCAGCCTCCTAAGACAAATTCCAGAGTCCTAACAAATAAAGCATTTCATGATCCCTGCAGAAGGGAACATTTTCAAGCAAAGGCTATCAGTGCTAGAGAAACACAGTTTCAAGACAGAAACATTGTTTTACCTTTTTGTCATTGTACTGAAACTACACTGCTGCAAGTATATTGGATGGTTTTACCAGTTTCATTACTTACTCCATGGTTAAAACTGGGTGCAGTTAGTCTCAGTTCCTTGTGATTAAAGAAGATCTGATGTGGACAAAGCGTTTATCACTTCTTTGCTGTTTTCTGTATCAGCATTTCTCTTGCTTCTGTTTCCCCAATATCTTCTGGCTTGTCTTCTGATGAAAGTCTGAAGTTACACTTGTAAAATCGATACTTCAAAAGCCTATTAGAGGTCCACACCATTTTCACTGCCTCATGAATCAGAAGAGGTGTTGTAAATCACCAACCTAGACATAGTTTTTATCCCTCTTCTCTCATCATCATTCATCAGTTATGACACGTAGATGTTGATGAAGTTGTCTGAGTTAAAACAGAGAAGTCAGTCCACTAATATGGCAGAACAATATTTCAGTTGCTTTGCCACATGCAACATGTTTTACTTAGGAGGCATACCAGATGATATGGTTACTCAACCATTCTATGGGACATTTGTCCTCAGCTGGGTAAAGAAAACATGCCCAAATTATCCTCCATCTTTATAGTGGATGGCCAGTTAACATGCACAATGTTCCAGACCAAGACTGCTGTTCCTTCCTCTGTGAAAGTTTCATAGGTGATAGGGTGGCAAGATGTACTTACTGTAATGTGAAAAGAGATGTATTTTAGGGGAAAAATGACAGAGATATATTGGAAATCAGGCTTCACTAGTCCTGCTGTTGAGGATACAACATATACATATATAACCATATATAGTCTTTTTGCTGGTACTAAGATAACAAACTCAAACTGGAACACTAGTGCTTTATAATTTCTTATTACACTAGAAGGTTTTGGTGTAATGTGTCTGTGTAAATTCACTAACAGAAAGAAACTAGTGAGTCAGCTATTTTAGTCTGAGCATCAAAGAAAGAAACCCTGAAGCAGAGATACAATGTACTCTATACAATCTACAAGGTATATGTGAGTAAGAACTGACATGATTCACATATATGTGTTGTATTAGAAAATACGAAGAGGAAGTCCCCATAGACATTAGAAAAGAGACCAATTCATAATAATCTTGATTATTAAAATTTGTGACCTGGGGATGTGATGATTTTTGAAGCCTGGTTCACAGTTTTCAGTTTTATGCTGTCAATACACAAATATTTGCTACACTGGTTAGCAAGCCAATATTGTGATAGGCTTCCATCATAACAAGCTTGTTTTAATTCATTTTTCACTTTGTTTAGCAAAACCGCAAGCTCTCAGATTGCGGATGAAATTCTCTGCTTTGGCTCACCTGATGTTTTAATTCCATCACAGCCAGGTGCAGTGCAGAGCTACTACTTCTTCCTTGTTTCAGGGTCTCACTTTTGAAATTAAACTGGTATTAAGTCCACAAATATAGTGACTCTCTGTGCCTGATGAATTGAGTCCTACTCCAAAGAGAGGCATTGCTGCTGTGTTGCATTTGGGAAAATGTGATTTAGAAGGTAATTTCTAAGCAAGCTAATTCTTGTGAGTTCTACCTTTAGCCCATGATTTAAGGCACCCAAGGCAGTGTCAATCTTATGACAGCACATTCAGATACAAATTTTCCAGGAAAACCTTTTCAGACATGTGCTTGGATTCAGAAACCCCACTCTTCAGGTTGCTTGGACTTATTAAGTCTGTTTTTCTTATACCTGCAATTATACATTTTAAAGTGCAATGGTATGTGAAGTTATTTTCTTTCTCTACCTAAACTCTTCCCACATTTCAGATAAAATCAAGTATAGTAATTATAACTGCATATACTTATGCTGCTGGAAAATATCGGATTCTCTCACATGTAAGAAATAAGTGATTCATTCAAATCTCATCAGTTCATTAGAAAGCATGTGAATTTCACCCAGAGGGCAACAAATTATATGTTGATAAATCCAATTATCATAATTTTGTTAGATTGACTGTCACAATGGGAAAATACCTTACTAAAAATACAAGACTTTAAAAGAGAAATATAAAGCCAGTTTGCCATAATGAGGCTATAAAATATGTATATGCATTTTAAGAACCATCCGTTGCCCCTGTGCAGACGTGCAGTGTACTTGTTATTTCAGGAAGTTAGTGATGCATACATTTGTCAGAGAAGCATGTAGCGCCATCTTCTCATTTCAGTCCACAAGAGACAAAACCAAATCAACACTAAGTGAAGAAAATGACGTCTTTACAGAGTGGATTTTTTTGTCTGGATGGTACTGCAGAGTACAGTGGGTCTCTTTGAAGCTCACAGCTCTGCAATCTCACAGGTAGCAGTAATTTCCACAGCAAGTTTACTCACAAACACCACTCTGAGTAGTGTAGTGCATTCTTCAGGATGATATTGAATAACTATTGCAAGTGGAAGTTTGGTATTTGTTAGCACAGCTGTCTAAACCCCAGACATTCACTTTGGGGGATGGGACAAGCGGAGCCTTAAGGCAACCACAGTTTCCATTGTCTGCCTCTGTCACATCCTCTGCCTGTATAACATATATTTTCCAGGTACATGATATTCTGTCTTGTGAATGTGATGAGCACGGATAGGAAGAAGAAAATTCTTGTGGTAGATATTTGCTTATATATGCATTAACTATGCCTTTTGTTTTGAAAGATTTTCTTCATTTAGATTCTATTACTTGTTGTTAATGCTAAAAAAAGCTGGAATCAATAACAAGAATTATAATGAAAATGGTAACTGGACTGTTAATATGTCTTTCCCTCTTTCCTAAGCATTGTACTGAGGTTGACCAGAGAAATCTTTTTCTGTTCAACTGGATCTTGGTCTATCACCAGCAGGATAGTTTTCAACATTCTAAATAGCAAGCGTATTTGATAGGATTTCTTTATAAAGTGAATATTACCAATATTCCCTTACCTATGCTACACTAGAGAAAACAATACAAAGCGTGTAACAAAGTATGGTATTTAAAATCACACATAGATAAAACCAGTAACTTGCTACAACTAGAAAAGGTAAGACTCTCTAGCTCGCTAACACAAAATTCTTGAGGTATCAGACCAGAAGTGTCACAATATTTAATTTTCTAAAAAAATTATAGTGCCACTCCAGCGCCACTCTCTTTAGGCATTATTGCAGTTTAGACACAATATTACAGCAAGTCCCAGGGACCATGCTGTTAAATTGTCCTACAGAAAAAAGTTCACAATTTGTTACCATTTGCTGTGGACTGCTGAGTTGGGCACACTCTAAACCAGAACTCTTAGATACATTTAGAAGAGTCAATAAATATTTAAGGTAATGCTTAAACAAATTTAACTAATTGATGTAAAGGTAAAAAAAAATTTCAAACTGTCAAGAATACATTTTCCTTATATACTTACATACTTGCTAGCATTGGTATGTAGCTGGTATATCTAGAGGATCTATCCCCAGTAGAATAGGACACTGGTCTGTAAAATAAGGAATTATTAGATCTTTTATGGACAAAGAGACACAGCTGATGAATTCACTTCCTAGCATGTTATTGAGATTGTTCCTGTATTTTATCAGAATTCCCATCGTGCAACTTGTGACTGCTGTCTTGCGTTTTACCACTGTGTATCTCTGAGGAGACACTGGCTCTGCCTTCCCTACACCCTCTGTTAGGAGGCTGAAGTTCTCCCAACCTCTTCTTGTATGTGGTGTGCCAGTGCCCTCACCCTCTTGGGGGCCATTGGTCAGCAAGTGGTGAGCAGTTGCACTGTGTATTACTCATTCATATATTATTACTATTATTATCATTACCATTATTATTGTCATTATTATTTTAAATTTTGTTGTATTTCAATTATCAAACTGGTTTTATCTCAAACCATGAGTCTCCTTTCCCCCTTCAATTTTCTCCCTCATTCCCTGGGAACAGGGGAGTGTGAGCAAATGGTTGCATGGTATTTGGTTGCCAGCTGGGTTAAGCCACAAGAGTGGTGTAACACAATGCTTTTGCTCCGTAAGAGTGCAAAGTATCTGCATGGCCCAGCTTATTTCCCAACCCCAGCTCTTGATGCACAAAGCTGCTATTTGGGCTTGTGCTGTTTCCCTACTCTGTGCCTTTGAGTAGGATATGGATTTAAGGACACTGAAGGAAAAAATTCCCTGCTCCCAAATTTTAAGGAAAATAGAACCAGTCTTAATTACTTGCAGGTCTGCAGGACCCTTTCCATGGGCTCGGGATCAAGATCTACAGATTTAATAGGCATTTACCACAGATCCCCAGGCACAATCTGATATTAGGCTGTTACTAAATCAAACTGTTGTTCTTTGTTTATACAAAACATTGAAAGAAACATGGATGAAAAAAAATGTATGCCTTCTTTTCTCAAATAAACAACAGCATTATGGACTGCCTTACTACTTGCCTTAGGCTTTCAAATTGTCTATATAATGTCCGTTCTATAGTCAGAAGAAAGCAAAACAGAGGAAAGATTAGGCATAAGCATTAATGAAGTACTGATATCTAGACATATTTTACCAAAGGTATGACAGAAGGAAAAACATGTCTAACGATTTTCAAAAGCTATTAACATGAGTTAAAAGCTGTTTGTTTTCTTTTATAGCTTTTTTAAATACTATCAAATTAGCAAAGTAATAAAGAGCTTTTAAAGTTCTACTTTAAGATACAAATCAAGAAAATATTCCTTTCCACATTTGCGTAATTTAATTACAGTTTTACCAAGTGACCAAAATCAATAGTTATGCAGCTCCATAATTAGAAAATACCAAAATATTTCCATCTTATTTTTATGAATGGTAAAAAGCAAATTCAATATCGGACACCTAATCAAAATAGAAGAATAATTTCCATTCACTTGTATCTTTGATACAGTACTTTTTCCTTCTAGGATTATTTTCCAAAAGTGCAGCAGACCTTAATGCCATGTTTAACAGCAACACAATGGGACAAGAATAGGAATTTGTCAACTTGCTGCATTTCAAGAGCTCTCACCAGTTACTGCAAAGTTCCAGAGCGAAGAAATTTTTCTAGATGAATTAGCCTATCTACAGAGTGAGTAAGACAAAGTTGCCACTAACAAATATCTGTCAGTTTATTTAAAGTTAAACAGAATTTGAAGACATTTTTAGTCTTGGCTTAACGCTGCTGAAAATATTGGCCACAATGAAGTAAAAGCCAGCATAGAAATAAGTAGAAATAAATACATTATTTTTTCGATAGTGTGGTTTGACTTACATATGGAAGAATCAGAACTATACACTCCAAGGAGGCTGGTTCATTCACATCAGCTGAGAGCAGTCACACATCTCTAGGAAGGTAGTCACTGATCACTGTACCATTATACAATGAGGGCCACAGTGATGGAGTATGAGGAATTTGTACATATTGTTGTCCTTTAACTTTGATTGTGAGACCTATCCGTGCAACACTACCTGTGCATGAAGGAGTAGAATTTGTTGGAGCCTACACACTACAGACATAGGAAAGGGAAATAAAAGAATGTAATAGGACTGAAGCTTTTGAGAAGCTTTCTAAGAAGAGAGGCCTGCTTCAAAAGATACCTGAAGCACAGCTCATTGAAAGGAAATGGGTCACAAACCAATGCAGCCTTCTTAGGTCTAGACCTAAAAAACTGTGACCACTTGAGATACATTTTAAACCCTTAGACTAGAGTACAGTGAAGATTTTCTTGTCTATTTATGCCTGAAAGTCTGATTCCTCTCTAGATAATTTCTTAAAATCTCTCTTACATGACCCAGTCTCTTTTTCCAAGACATGCGAGTATGTATTTTTAATCAGTGAGTACAATTTAATTAAAGTTTACTAGCTTTAGAATTTGTAATTTTTTACGGTTCTGAGCAGCTAAATTCTCACATAACTGAAGTGTCCGTGCACTTGTGACATGGTCACTATTTACATGGGAAATTTATCTGTATGAGTAATATTTTCTGGAAACTAATCATTCTAAGCATCTGAAAACATGTGTCTTTGAAAGCTCAGGGAAAAGCATGTGCTCAATCCTTTCATGATAGACACAGGTTTTGACACCTAGCAATCGTGTTTCAACTCTTGAGGGTTTTGAAACCATATATGATAGAATTTTGGAAAATACCCTATCACCAGATTAGAGTTTATTTTTTGCCTGGAGAAGATTATTCATCTCTTTTACTTAATGCTGTTAAAAAAAAAAAGGAGTAAAAAATAGGGTGAAAGATTGGCTGGATAATGGATGGATGAGCATTTTCCAGTCTATAAAAAGGGAAAGCAGTGGGATCCAGTCCCTGTTCAAGGTCTGTGTATGAATTTCACGTAAAGTAGTCACTGAAAAAGTTGTAGAAGCAATTCTTACAGCATGAATCAGAACCAAAATTGTTATTTTCTCTTCCTGTGCTACCCAAAGTACCTTCACGACTAGGTTAGACTAATGCTTCCTCTGACCAATGATCCTCAGTTTCTCTTTAACAACATGGTATTGTTTAAAGAGGTAGGAAGAAGTTTCTTAAAATAGTCTGTAGCCAAGTATACACATATTGTCATGCTGGATCCATCCCTGAGAAATATGCACTTTTTAAAATACTAATTTTCTGACTTAAACTTTCCCAGTGCAAAGGCAGAATTTTAAGTGTCTAGGTAGCTAAAAGTGAAAGAAAAACAAGGACAATAAGCAAAAGGCAATAAGCAAATAAGCAGTAAACAAATAAGCAAACAGACAGTTTCTACACTTCTGGAGAGAAACGACAACTTCTAACTTACTGAGAACCAGTAAATGTTCACCGATGAAGACTTGATATTAAATAGTTTGCTCAAGTTCAACCTTTATTTGGACACAGAAAGGAATCCAGGCCTCCAAAACCCCTCATGTTGTCCTAAGATTGGATTCAACTTCCCCTAATCATAAAAAATTATGGATTAATATACACTGAGTAAGGCATCCATACACACTAATTGGCATATGCTTTTAAGTCTGTCAGAATGTACATTATGTGAATAAACAATATGAGATTTGATTCTGAACTTGCACACTTCAGATTATACATATAAGCTATTAAACATCCTTAGAAAAGTCATGTATTATTTGCTTTAAATGTTTTATTCTTTAATCTTCTTAGCCTATCAATTTCTCCTTAAAATATACTAAAGTTATTACCATGATAATTTGTTGTGGTACTGTTGTGACCTTGAAGATATCTCACTTTTTTTTAAAAAAAACACATATTACCTTAAAAATAAAACTGCAAATTGTATCTATGGTAAAATTATAGAATAGCAAGAAACCAGAATTAAGGAATCAAGGAGGAATATCACCAGAAAAGATTTTAAATATTTAATAAAGGAAGTTAAAATAATTTGTCTTTCAAAACCAGCTTTCTGTACCTTTGAAGACAGATAGTAAAATGTGCAGCTGTTTCACTTCAGTAACAAGTGTTCAAAGTTCATGTGTCACACAGGTCTGTAAGATTTTAAAGTGAGCAATAAAGTGCTGGGCTGATAGTGGATTTTTGAATTTCTTGGTTTTGGATGATCTCCATCCACACCACTCCAGCTTGAAGACATGCTTAGATAGGAAAATTACCATCTAAAACTATTTGTGACAAAAGATCTTTAGAATCTAAATGCCTCTTGATGTTCTAACACAGTCTTCAGAACCACTTTTTAAGTATTGGGTTTCTATTTTTCAGTGATCTGTGATGTTTGGAACGCATTGCTGTACCACTATGTTTTACATATCATAAATCATATACCATACATTCTATGTTTGCTTTAGTATAATTTTATTTTTGATACTTTTTAAATTTATTTTAAACACTTAACATTTTGGAGGTTCCTGCTATTGTCCATTTCACAGAATCACAGAATCACAGAATGTTAGAGATTGGAAGGGACCTCAAAAGATCATCTAGTCCAATCCCCCTGCCGGAGCAGGAACACCTAGATCAGATCACACAGGAATGCATCCAGGCGGGCTTTGAATGTCTCCAGAGAAGGAGACTCCACAATCTCTCTGGGCAGCCTGTTCCAGTGCTCTGTCACCCTCACCGTGAAGAAGTTTTTTCTCATATTCAAGTGGAACCTCCTATGTTCCAGCTTGCACCCATTGCCCCTTGTCCTATCACTGGATGTCACAGAGAAGAGCCTGGTTCCATCCTCCTGACACTCATCCTTTACGTATTTATAAACATTGATTAGGTCACCCCTCAGTCTCCTCTTTTCCAAGCTAAAGAGACCCAGCTCCCTCAGCCTTTCCTCATAAGGGAGATGCTCCATTCGCTTAATCATCTTCGTGGCTCTGCGCTGGACTCTTTCCAGCAGTTCCCTGTCCCTCTTGAACTGAGGGGCCCAGAACTGGACACAATATTCCAGATGCGGTCTCACCAGGGCAGAGTAGAGGGGGAGGAGAACCTCTCTTGACCTACTGACCACACCCCTTCTGATACACCCCAGGATGCCATTGGCCTTCTTGGCCACAAGGGCACAGTACTGGCTTATGGTCATCCTGCTGTCCACCAGGACCCCCAGGTCCCTCTCCCCTATACTACTCTCCAACAGTTCCGTACCCAACTTATACTGGTACCTGGAGTTGTTCTTGCCCAGATGCAAGACTCTACACTTGCTCTTGTTAAATTGCATTAAATTTTTCACCGCCCAGATCTCCAGCCTGTCTAGGTCTCGCTGAATGGAAGCACAGACTTCTGGCGTGTCAGCGACTCCTCCCAGCCACTCCTTCCATTTCACCCAACTAAAGTAGAGGAATGCATAATAGTATAGTGACAACTAATCCTGGCCCTCACATCTACTGCTGCATACATACATGTAATAGAAATGATATACTACTGCTTTCTCATATCTGTGTGAACATACTGAGGCAGGTTCTGATAATCTTGCCAATAATTCTGTGTGTATATTGGGTTTATGTGGCAAGGTTTTGGTAGTGGGAGGTGCTTCAGTGTTGGCTTCTGTGAGAAGACGCCAGAAGCTGCCCCCATGTCCTCTGGAGTCAGTGCCAGTGAGCTCCAAGATGGGCTCACTGCTGGCCAGGTCTGAGCCCATCAGCAGCAGTGGTAGTACCTCTGTGATAACATATTTAAGAAGGTGAAAGAAGATGCTGTGCAACAACAGCCAGAAGAGAGAGAAGTGAAAATATATGAGAGAGAAAAAACTCTGCAGACACCAAGGTCAGTGAAGAAGGAGGGGGAGGAGGTGCTCCAGACACGAGCAGAGATTCCCCTGAAGACCATGGTGAGGCAACTGTGCCCCTGCAGCCATGGAGGCTTACAGTGGAGCAAATATCCACCTGTGGCCCACGGAGGACTCCAGGTGGATGTGCCCAAAGGAGGCACAGGTAGCCCACACTGGAGCAGGGTCCTGGTAGGACCTGAGGCCCTGTGGAGAGAGGAGCCCAGGCTGGAGCAGGTTTACTGGCAGGACTTGTGACCCCATGAGGGACACACACTGGAACAGTCTGTGCCTGAGGGACTGCAGCCTGTGAAAGGGACCCACACTGGAGCAGTTTGTGAGGAACTGCAGCCTGTGGGAAGGACTTACATTGGAGAGTTCGTGGAGGACTATCTCACATGGGAATGACCCCATGCTGGAGCAGGGGAAGAGTGTTGAGGAGTCCTCCCCCTAAGGAGGAAGGAGCGGAAGAGACAATGTATGATGGACTGACCACAGTACCCACTCCGCATCTACCCACACAACTGGGCAAGAGGAGGTAGAGAAAATCGAGATCAAAGTTGAGCCCAGGAAGAAGGGAGGGGTGAGGGGAAGGCTGTGCCCCTGCAGTCCCTGGAGGGTAACAGTGGAGCAGATCTCCACCTGTGGATGTGCCCATAGGAGGCTGTGACCTCGTGTAGAGCCCACACTGGAGCAGGCTTCTGGCAGGACCTGTGGCCCCATGGAGAGAGGAGCCCACACTGGAGCAGGTTTGCTGGCAGGACTTGTGACCCTGTGGGGGACCTACTCTGGAGCAGTCTGTTCTTGAAGGACCGCACTCCATGGAAGGGACCCATGTTGGAGAAGTCTGTGGAGGATGGTCTTCCGTGGGTGGGACCCCATGCTGGAGCAGGGGAAGAGTGTTAGGAGGAAGAAGCAGCAAAGACAACTTGTGATGAACTGATCACAACCCCCATTCCCCATCCCCCTGTGCCACTTGGGGTGGAAGGAAATAGAGAAATTTGTGAGTGAAAATGAGCCCAGGATTTCCTTGTGAGTGAAGGATTCACCTGGGGGTAGGGGAAAGGTATTTTAAGATTTAGTTTTATTTCTCATTATCCTACTCTGATTTGGTTGCTAATAAGTTAAATTAATTTTCCCAAGTCAAGTCTATTTTGCCTGTGATGGTAGTTGGTGAATTATTTCTCCCTGCCCTTATCTTAACTGATGAACCTTTTGTCATATTAATTCCTCCTGTTCAGTTGAGAATGGGGAGTGGCTTGATGGGCACCTGGCATCCAGCCAGGGTCAAACCATCACAGTGTGACTAGGACTCTTGCTAATCTGAAGGTAAGTAAACAATTAATAGTTTGATTTCTATATACTCACATATGTATCACACATATAAAGTTCAAATTCTTGAGACATATATTGCTAGAATATTGTCCTGCTTCAGAATATCTACGATTCACCATATCATCACCAAAAAGGAGAAAAGAGATGAACACCATCAGCAGACAGGAAATAAAGAGAATTCCTGATGTTCGTGGGGAAAAAAATGAAAGCAATGTTTGACAGAGGACAAGGTAAAGCATGCATTTACTTGCTTGTTTGTTTATCTTTAAAGGGAAAAATAAGGGAAAAGGATCAGGCTGTAATCACAGATCTATCCTTCCATCACCACTTATCGAGTAACTTCTGCAGGGTTCATATGTGCAAAACCAACTTTCACATGTAAATGACAAAATCTCTTATCTGTAATTAGGTTTTTGCATAGCATCATGTTCTGTGAATGATTATCAGAAAAGTACCAGGGAAGGTCAAGAGATCTGACTCTCAAATTATCTTATTCGGTGCTTAGTGACTCAGAAAACTAAGCCGTCAGATCTTTCTGGGTTTGTAGCTCTGCTGCCTTAGTCCTCAACAATGCAAACTGGCATCCCTCCATCACTTACACTGAAGATGGGAACTACAATACTTAAAACTTATAATGGATCTGGACAATAGAAATATCTTGTCATGGAGTTAACCAGTTTTAGAATCAATTCAATAAGCAGAGATTGTACAGTTGGAGACAAAATAGTAAAGCCCTTCACAGAAGAGAAACATGAAGTCTGAAGTATGTTTACTTAGATGAATAGTGAGATGGTTTTATTTGGATGAAAGTGTTCAGAGGAAAGTTTATACAACCTTTTTCCAAGGACAAGTTAAAAAGTGCCAACAAAATTATAGACAGTATCTGGATAATCAATAACTCTATAGATGGTTTTAGAGATATGCAGACTTTTTCCTGGGTCTGGGAGACTCAAAGTCCAGGAAAGAGCACAAATAATTCTTTTTGAGGTTGTCCTGCCAGGAAAAAGAAATTTTTTTCTCCTCTTTTTTAGGCAGGTTTGTTTTTTTTTCTTCATTGCCTTTATCTCCCTCTCCCCCCTCTGAATACACACAACCTCCACCCTCAAAGCAGAAGAGAAATAGTCCTTTCCTTCTCAACCTCCACCAATTTTCCTGACATCGTAATTAAAGAGCTGACAGGGAAAGTGCAGTACTTGCTGTGAAATGAAATTGTTACACTAAAGAGAGTCCTAGACAGCTCAGTGATAAGATAATTTAGATGGCAAGGGAAGGCAGCTAATGTATATGTGGGTATAAATGACAAAGAGTGGAGATTCAAGCTTTTGAAAACGTGGTTCAGACATCTCCTCTTGAGACTGTGTGGAAGAAGGTGCAGAGCTGTACTTTAAGCTTTCCTGCCAGCCATAGACAGAAGCTGAGAGCTATTGAACAGGAGCTGCATCTGAATGAGAATGTAAGGCATAGAACGAAATTGATGGCAGGTAAGTGTTGTTAAAGCAGAACTGTGTAATGAGGGAAAAAGTAACAAGTAGAAAGAAAAACATGGTGGTTTCTTAAAGAAAAGGAGCCAAAGCATTTTGAATTATTCTTTTCAGATACAAGAAGGGATAATGAGAACACAGTAGCTGAACTGTAGGTATAAAGTGTACATTTTCTTCTCTTTTTGAAGCAAAATATGATGAATTACATAGAAATGACTTTTGGCTTAGTCTGAAAAGAGACAACATATGAAGATATAAAGCCCATTAAAAAGGGTGATTCAAGAGGACTGTAGCATGTGGTATAATATATATAAAAGGAGAATATCAGAAGAAAGGAATGACATTTGCAAATTTCCTGCCAATATAAGCCATTTGGACTGAAGTGAAAGAGAAATGCCAAGAAAATAATTGCAGGAAACTTTTGAAGACTTTGTAGGTCTGAATGACAATCTAAACCAGGAAGCATAAGCACTACAATGCCCACAATAAAGGATCTCCATTACTCTGACATTTCAAAATATGAAATGTTCACGAAAGGATCTAATTTGGGAGTCACTGTAATATGTATTTCTTGAACAGAGAGACACGCAGAGCTTTATTTATTTACTTCAAAGTAAGGAGCCATGTAGATAAGTTATTGGTATGTGAATAGTCAATGGGGATAAAAATTAGACTTAAGACACTCTAAAAGGTTACTGCAGAAAACTAAATATTTGAAGTATTGAGAATTTATAAAATGCTTAAAAGATTGTAATTTGAAAATGTACAGAGGTAACGACATAGTTAAAAAAGAAAACTCACAGGAAGTACCAGCAATACTTTAAACCAAGCCTTAAAAATATTTGAGAGTTTTCTAAGGATTTTTTTTTCTTTTAGTCAATATTTTAGTTTCACATCTTTGCATGACCAAAATACTGGATCACCAGCTAGAAAATCAAACTACAGTCCTAAGGAGTACCTTTTTGTATTACAGTTAAAGGACACACACATCTTATAAGAAAGCTTACTCATGAGAGATTTCTCATCTACAATTTTGTAATACTGGGGTTGAACAAGGTTCAAAATGAATTCTGAGAGTCTTCTAGGTCATGTCCAAACTAGTTTTTAAAAACTGACTTTAATGAAAGATGCTTACAAAAATCACACTTGAATCTTGGCCTCCTTATCAAATGTAGCTAAATCCAGTTCTGTACACATATGACAGATCAGTAAGTGTGAATGAATGCAAGCTGTAAACATCATAGCAGTATTTGGTGAACATTCATAAAAAGCTGCTGGAGAACTGAAAGACTAATAATGAACTTGCACTCAGAGAATGTTAGTCTAATATCCACAGGCTAATGAACAATGAAACATTGAAGAAATCTGTAAGTAAAGAATAAGTGAACTTCCACCGAACCATTTTTTCTTGTTAATGGAAAAATGTTTGAAGACAGAATATTGGCTTGTTTCTTATGTTTGGTATCTATCATTTCACAGAATCACAGAATCACAGAATTATCAAGGTTGGAAAAGACCTAGAAGATCATCTAGTCCAACCATTACCAATACTTCCCAGCTAAATCATATTCCTCAACACAACGTCCAAACGTTTCTTGAACACTCCCATGGTCGGTGACTCCACCACCTCCCTGGGCAGTGCATTCCGATGCCTGATTACCCTTTCCGAGAAGTAATACTTCCTAATGTTCAGCCTGAACCTCCCCTGTCTCAGCTTGAAACCATTCCCTCTAGTTCTATCACTGATTACACGAGAGAAGAGGCCGACCACCAGCTCACCACAACCTCCCTTCAGGAAGTTATAGAGAGCTATAAGGTCTCCCCTGAGCCTCCTCTTCTCCAGGCTGAACAATCCCAGCTCCCTCAGCCGCTCCTCATAAGGCCTGTGCTCCAGACCCCTCACCAGCTTCGTGGCCCTCCTCTGAACGTGTTCCAGGGCCTCAATGTCTTTCTTGCAGTGAGGGGCCCAAAACTGAACACAGTACTCGAGGTGCGGCC
>WKFP01014806.1:2132912-2162330 GCA_011057875.1 Pterocles orientalis | reverse complement strand
CCGGCCTCCATTCAGACACAGAGCCATTGACCGCAACCCTTTGGCTGTGACCAGCCAACCACTTCTTTATCCATTGTACAGTCCATCCTTCAAATCCGTACCTCTCCAATTTAGAGAGAAGGATGTGATGAGGGACCATGTCAAAGGCTTTGCACAAGTCCAGGTAGATTGCATCTGTCTCCCTTCCTTTGTTCACCGATGCTGTCACCCCATCATAGAAGGCCACCAGATTGGTCAGGCAAGATCTGCCTTTGGTGAAGCCGTGTTGGCTGTCTCGGATCACCTCTTGCTCTCATGTGTGTCTTAACATGGCTTCGAGGAGGATCTGCTCCATGATCTTCCCAGGCACAGAGGTAAGGCTCACTGGTCTGTACTTCCCCTGGTCTTCTTTTCTCCCTTTCTTAAAAATAGGAGTAATGTTTCCCTTTTTCCTGTCACTGGGGACCTCACCCGATATGACAGTGAGAGGGATTCCACTCCTCTCACCTTCACCTAGAAGTTTCAGGGTCCTGACAGACATGGGAAGCCTGACCGCCAGTGAAGACTGAGGTAAAGCACTTATTGAGTACCTCAGCTTTTTCAATGTCTGAGGAAGCCAGTTCTCCTTTCTCATTTATCAGAGAGGGAACACTCTCCTTGGCCTGCGTCCTCCTGCCTATGTACCTGTAGAACCCCCTCTCCAAGTTCAACTTTATCTGTGCCTTGGCTTTCCTGATCCTATGTCTACACATCTGGACAACACCCCTATATTCTTCCCAGGCTACACAACCCTGTTTACCTAAAGCATATTTGGAGAGATGTCTGGCATGGACTCTTCTGCCTATAATATAGCACCCATGGAAAAGATAGACGAGAAAGAAGAACTTGATTAATGAAAAAAAATTTCCTTTATGCCTGTCACTTTAAATACTCCTGAAAGGTGTTGGAATAAAAGCAATGAAATCAGGAAGAAAGGAAGAAGAGAAGCAGTGATGAAGGTTTCTGACACTAGCTTGGGAGCACCTAACTAGCATCTCAAAGTGATAGTTAACAGTTCTTTGTTTAGACTTTGGCCTGTCTGCTGTGGGTTCCTCCCATAGGTCCACCCAGTTGTGATAGCTGTTTTGAGACATCGTTCAATCTATCCTTAAATTCTTATTTTTTTCTTCAGTTTTGTGTCTCGGACTCTTCTAATTCCTGTGCATGTCCAGGTTAGGCCCTGTCCAACCTTTTTACGAGGCTTTTTTACCTTCATGCTGCATTATGTAGAAAAGTAAACTTCAGTATGGTTCCCATAACCTAAAGCACATTTTTGTCTGCAGACAGCAGTGTATGGTCTTAGTACAGTCAATTTATTCAAAGTAAAAGGTAGGCTAACCGAATTTCTCTAAACCTTGGCTTGATTATAGTTAGAAAGTCACCTTATTGAACACTCTATTATACTTACTAACCTTGTGATGGTGATCTTGAGCCACAGACTTGTTCAGGAACAGCCACCCCTCACACATACACACTACTCTTATGTCAATCCATGTAATTAATTAAAAGTCTTGGTACTTATTTGTGGTTCTGTGTAATGATTTTATTCTGCAATAAGCAAAGGCAATATGTTTTAAAATTGTTTTATGGTGATCTCAAAATTTTTTCCCAGTGAATATAGATCTTATCAGAATGAAGTGAAATATAGCGTATCATAAGCAACTTTATATCAAGAAATATGGAAATGACAGCAGGATTCACAAGTAGATTTTGGTATCATTCACAAAAAAATTTCGAGGAGGCAGTGGCTACTTCCACCCACTCCTGTAAAGTTTCTAGAGCACTTATTTGTTGTCCTGCAGTGCTGGGACCAAAACTCTTTAAAATTGATTTAGAGCAAAGGCTTGAACTTGGTTCTTCCACATCTCAAGAGAGTATGATATCTCTTGGCTTGTAGGATACTCTGGTATGAATAAATATCAGTCTCCTTTTGAAGAGGCTATACTTCATGTAACTAAATATTAATTCAGGAAAAGAATAAGAACGATATTGCATAGTGTAACCGTTAAGAGTACTCCACTGGATGGAAAGACACCTGAATTCCAGCCTGCTTCAATGAGTGAGGTCTGCTCCCTTTACTTTTTTTTTTCATGTTGTATTTACAAAATATGAAATATCTAATGCCTGAATCCCCTTGACTCTTCAGAAACTTTTATTTAACATTCTGAAAAGAACTGCCTTGACATTACTGCAGTTCTTCTTCTCCATATTTTGATTTGCTAAAAATGTGGAAATCATATTTGAAATTGCTTTAACTGTTTCAGAGATGCAAATTTCAGCAATAAATGGATACTCCAATGTGTTAGTTCTTTGGGTAATATTTCTTGTCAAAGGTTATTGTAGAGTTGAAATACAAATTAGACTACAGATGTTTGCAATTAACTTAGCAAGAGTTTCGGTTATTGTTATTATTTTTGTTTTTCATTCTTAAACACCTTAGCCAGTGACTATTTATCTAGCACAGGAAGTCTACATGGATTCCTTTCACAGTAGAGAAAAATTAAAACCATAGTTGTTTAGGCTTTCTAACACTTGAAAAATATTTATTCCAGTTTGACTAAATGCAGATTAGATTCAGGCCACAAGGTTTAAACTTGCATATTCTAATTTGTTAGAAGACCAACAAATGTCCTAAACTTTGACTGGCAAGAAAAATTCCTTCCTTTCCATCTCCCAGATTATTAGTAATTTAATAAAATGTATTTGTAGAATTTTAAAATTTTCTAGGCCAGATTAATCAAAATACCCTTCTTGCCCTGGGAGTCCCTCACAGTTAACTCCAATTTCTTAGTTCTGTGAAGTTGCACTTGACTAGTCAGAATACCACTTCCACTTATTTTGGATTATAAGGAGATCATTTAAATTTATGTGGCTCTCAAGCCTGTCAATCTCTCTAAGGCTTTATATGTCTTGTGGCACATCTTTTGGCAGCTGCAGTATTAAATATGGCAAGTAGATACAAAGGTGATTAAGGACTGATTTGGTATTTGTACGAAGTATTTTAAAATATATATTCATTTGATAGTGGTTCAAAATATCTACTTTTACTGTATATGAGATAGCAGTTTTAATTGGAGTTAAGTGTAAAGATAAATCACTATCTAGCATGACGAATTTGTCTTCACTGGAATACTTTTGATGAAAGGTGAAAAAAATAAAGGAGAAACTCCAGATTAAGGAATTTCTGTGGCTGCAGTAGGGTTTGAATAAAAGAACAGTTAATTTTGTTGCCTCTCAAAGTTTCTTCTGTCAGTGATAATTTCCTAATGCTAATGCATGAGAAAAGATAGCCATGATCTTGCTTAACTATGAAACGATATTTCATTTTGAGTACTTTTCACATATCATAACCGTAACCTCTCATTCCACCACTTTCTGAATTCTAACAATAGTGGCTATCTGAATCGAACATCTCTTTATGAATAAAAATAATTTAACTTTTTTAAGGCTACCTGTTAATAATCTGATCATTGTGGAGTTACAGAAACTTTTAGTCCTTTCCTTATTCTGTGTAAACACAACAATATTTGCAGAAACTGCTTGCACAGTTGAAGGATGCAGAATGACAAACACAAGCATTTTGTAACAGAGTTTCTACAGACTTCAAAAAAAGGGCCAAATTACAAGTGCACTGAAGTCAGAGACTCCACTTGACTTTGGAAATCCCTGATTTCCTTTTATATTTCCTCACACATTTTGTCAGTCTTTACTAGTTTAACACTAGTTCTTATCTCTTAACCAGGGACAATTGTCAGTGGTCATTCTGTACTCTCACTTTTCACTACATGTAGTATACAGAAATAGAAAGAAAAAATAGAAGTGTCAAGAAACTTGTCTTTGACTAAAAATAGGGCACACTTCAAATCTTCAAAGTCAGATTTATGGTTCTGGTTTTGAGACTCATTTGAATATGTCTCTCTCTAAGAGGCTCAACCTTGCTCTTCTGCTGTCACTGACATTTCTGACCATACAGCTGGTCCTTCCAGAGTTTTCACTGTGTTGTAGCTGAGGAGCAACTTTAATATTTCCAAACCTGTGAATTACCAACTTTGCTAAACCACACAAGTTTTAGCCTTAACTTTCCAAGCTCTTTTCCTGCCAGTGTCTGTTTCTCCAAAACTTTTTCCACAGTTTCATGGTAGCCACAGCAGCTTGCATATCTCAGTAACAGTGCACTGTGCATTGTTACAAAGAGAGAGGGAGAGTTAAGATGTTTATCTTAGTATAATATTTCTAGTATCTCTGAATAGTTTAAGACTGTTTTCTCCTCAAAGTAGATGCTCTGGGTTAATGTCAAAACCACCTGAAGCATTACATGGCTCAGAAAAGTATTTCCTGAGAAATTATTTCGTTTAGAAGGTAAACAAGTGTTTCTCTTCTGTGCCTTTCCCATTCAGCTATGCCACCTTCTGCATGCTAACTTCCATTACCAAAAGCTTCTCTGCAATTGATTTGACATTTTAGATAACTGTCATCACAAGAATGAAAACATATAACTGAGCAGTAGCAATGAAAACTAGGATTTCATTACAGTGTGGTCAGAATCCTTAAAATCTTGTTTCTCACTTCCAGGACATAAGAATTTTTTGGAACTAATTTTATTATCATTAAAATCAATGGTATCTTTACTGTCAAGCCTAAAGGGAACAAGATCCCTACTGAGAACCAAAAAAAAAAGAAAAAAAAAAAAATTATCTTACCTGATTAACATAAAAGAAAAAATCTAAGACAATGGTAAGTTTTATTGGAATTTTTTGTGAAAGGACAGGTTAACATTTTTCTGCCTCTATTAAGTTATGTGAATCCCATCTTTTGTTCATATAGTATGGAGCTCTTAAAATGAAGTAAAACATTTAAAAAAGAAAGATTTTAATTTTAAACAGTCATAGGTTTTACATAAATGGATGAGGTCATGATAATCTAATAAAATAACTTAATTGGCTAATGCAGGGATAGATGCTGAAAAATTATAACTGAAAGCTGATCTTCACTGAAACAAAAACAGCACAGAGAGAGTCCTTGGAAAAATGACAAAAGATTTTCTAATTTTCATGATACTTTGCAAATGTTACGGCTGCAGCTGGACCCATTTGCTCAAATCTGTATGGAGAAGGGAACAAGACTCCCCCCTCCACCCTCTTCATCCCTCCTCCCTGCTTTCTGACAGACACTTTAGGAAAACTATCTTTCTCAAATGTGCTTAGAGTTTTTCTACCAGCTGATAGAAGTGTGTAAGATTACACAACCACTGCCTGGATTATGAACCAAGAGTAAGTATAAAGTAGAGGAAACATACAAAAAACCAAAGGAGTGGGCAAACAAAAGTGGAAGGAACACAACAATAGGTCTTAATTTTCTATGTTGTTTTCCTTTTCTGCAGAAGACAGCGCCGTTATTAAACTACTGATTACTCTTGTTGCAAGTATGCTAGCCTTCAAATCTTCTTAAACTTCTGTTACATCATGTTATTTGGTGGAATTAACTGATACATCAGATGACAGAATTATAGACTTGTTTGTTAAAAATACTTGTAAACTGTTGACCATTATGCTGGGCAGTGACAACTGGGTGCTTCACTTTGAAAACCTGATAATCAGACAATTGTTAAGAAAGCTTAGTAAGAAAAAATGCCAACATAACTTTTCTTAACAATTTCAGAACTGTAATTTTTTTTTTTTTTTTTTTCTTTCCAAGATGAAGACATTTAGACATTTAACTTTTAATATACCCAAGTTACTTTTAAGGTAAGTAGGATACGAATATTCAAAAATTTTTGAAAATCAAAGTGACTGAAGATATCTTAAGTAGAGCATCAAAGATCATAAATTATTTTGGAAAATTGAGAGGCTAAACTAGTATATACTAAAAAAATGTAATATTTACAAAGATTGAAGCTCATAGTTACTGTTTATATTTCCAATATCTTAGCAACAGTTTGACTACGATAAATTGGACTTCATTGAGTTTGAATAAAATTAAGGTAAATTAGAGGTGTTATTTAGAAAACATATGAACTTATTTTATGAAAAAGCATGAATGCTCTATGAAGAATCTTCATGTCCCTATGCCTTTAATACAGAGCAAAAGGAGAGGAGAAGAGAGGAGAGGTGAGAAGAGGAGAGGAGAGGTGAGAAGAGAAGAGGAGAGGAGAAAAAAAGAAGGGAAAGGGAAAGGGAAAGGGAAAGGGAAAGGGAAAGGGAAAGGGAAAGGGAAAGGGAAAGGGAAAGGGAAAGGGAAAGGGACATCTCCAGTCATTGAGTAACTAAAAGCCACCTCATGGTTTGGTGATCCAGTAAATCAATCCCTGATTACTAGCAGGACAGGTGAAGAAAGGGTAGGACCAGATCCTGGGATACTTATCCAGCTGCAAACCTCCCAAGAATGCACAAACTCCATAGGAACAGGTTAGCGGACAGTAGCAACCAAAAACAGGGATAAGGGAGAAGGAGTGTTCTCTAAAATTACACAGGTTTTTATGTCTGTAAAGGAAAAGTGTTTGTACAAACTGCACTGAGACAAGTACAACAGTGGACACCAGTTACAAAGAAATCTGAACTACTTTTTAAAAATAGTTACAAATTAAACGAAAAGAATTTTTATTATCTTCATGTTGTTAAAGAACTATCAAGTAAAAACAAGCTTTAAGCATTTGAAAGCTCTAGGGATAGAATCAAAGAAAAAATTTATATCACAAGATTTGCTTTGATGATTCTCAGCTTCATTTTGTATGTCAGTTTTTATGCCTTTACAAGCTTATCAGTGCACACTCAGTCTTTCTTGATGTCCATGACACAACTAAAAAACTCAGTGAAACTTTTGTTCCATTAATTCATAAACTGCTCTTAAAACATTTGTTATTTCAGTTCTGTGAATAGAACTGTAGCAAGTACCATTAAATCTTTAATGTTCATTTCAGTACATTGCAAAAGATGTCCATTTATTCCAAAGATAGTCATAGAATCTACCTACTTTTCAGTTATTTTGAATTTATATGGTATAGATCTCCAGATAGCTCTACATATTTGTTTGTTTGGAATATCTTCCCAAGTGGTAGAAATTCCACCAGTAGTATCACCCAGAATTACAAGATCAAATACTATACAACTGGCCTTTAACTGACTGAATGGCTAACATAAGGGTATAGTTTCTGTAGGGAAAAGTTACAAGGGAACACATTGCCTTTCTTTGAAAACCGTTTTCTAAAATTCCTGACACACAATTAAAGAGCTTTCTTTGCAATTTTAATGTGAAAATAGTAATGCAATAAATTCACTCTTTCTAAGATTCTAGGTCAGATCATGAACTGTTCCTCTCAGCAGCTTTTCTTTCCTGTATCTCCTTTTTGATGAGTTTCTCATTACAACAAAATTAACTGCTTCCTACATGAGAAAGCATTTACAGCCCTTGTTTTGTTAAGTTTCTCTACTTTCTGTATGGAGAAATTAACTGCTTCTCCCAGCTTCAAATATTTTGGATTTTTTTCTTAATTCAACCTCATGTTTGGTTTGGAGTAGAACAGATTAATTAGAACTTGGTAAAATTATACACTGTGAATTTGTTTTTTAACTTGATGGGGGAAAATGCAGACTAAAGTGTTGTTCTGCTGTGCTTTTTTCACAGCATTCTTCAATATTTTTTTATTTTGGAGGCATGCTATTTGAAGTAAGAAAATATCAAAGGTATGTATTTATTTACAAGAGACTTTTTTCCTATGAAACAAATGACATTTCCCTACAGTGACCATGCAACAGCATCTAAAATATCACACATCTTTCTCAGTGCAAGAACAGGAAATGGCAATTTTGTCTCAAATAAATTTGTTTGCTAACTATCAGCAATATGGGCACAGAAAGATATACTGCTCCACTGTCACATTTTGATTATTCATTTAAGCTTCAGAGAGATACAATATCAATAGTGTAAGTTTTAGTATCAGAATAGAATTAAATAATGCTTCTGTCCTTTATTTTCCCCCATCTTTTTTGTTTCCTCTCCCAACTTTGCCAGAGGAATATACTCAGGATATCACTACCTTGACAGTTAATCAATTTTTTTAGACTATTCTTTTTCATGTCCTTTTGTTAGAGGTTCCCCCTCCTTTTCCTTGAGCAGCTGCTGTTTTCTCTGAACCATAGCAACCAGTCAAGCAAGCAGAATAAGTAGCTCCCTCGAAAAGCGACATCAGCTCTGTTCCACGCACGATCTACTGAAGAGTGCTTCATAGCAACCATTCCCATCCTCTATTACTAGGCTTACAAATAATATTTCTCATGAATGAATGAGGAATATTATCAAGAAGGGCAGCAATATCAATAACCCTATCAGCACTTCTCTGTGGTCAACAGGCAGATGCAGTTGGAAAATTCTTTCAGTGGTGTTTTGTGTAGCTTGGATCCTAACGCCTTGCGTAATTCTTTTTGTGCTAGGAAGAGGCCTGCTTGTAGCAGCAAAGAGCTTTTGAAGAGGCCATATGGCTGGAAGAGTGTAGCCTAGCAGGGCTCCTCTTTGGTAGCTTCTAGCTGGTATTGCAGCAGCCTAGCAGAAATAGGAGCACTAGGAAGTGATTATTAATAGTTTATTCACATGGCTTGGCACCAGCAGACATTTCCATACCTTTTCCACAGTCTGTTGAAGCTTACCTGTCCCACCTGGAGAAGATATTGCTTTCGTTTCACACTTTCCATCAGAGGCAGGGTAAGAAGTACTGGTGAGTTTTAGATACTCCTGCCTTGTAGGGGCATGCTGATATGTCAAAGTAATTGAAAACTCTTTAAGAATGGTTTTGGAATAGAAGGAGATAAAGGTAAATTGTTACTTTGCTACTGTTCTTCCAGCATATCTCTTCCTCAAGCAAGTGTTTTAAAAGCACAATCCTTTAAAAAGCACAAGAATAGTAAAATACATTATAAATTCAGGATCAAAAATTAAGTAAAACAAGAATGGTGATCCACATATGCTTATAGAATGGTTAAAACATAATTCTGATTTTTTTTACTAGATATCATAACTTATTTTTATAATTTCTAAAATGTTTAGTGATACTGAAAAAAGACAGGCAGACATTTCCAGAAAAAGTATTTCTGTTTTATGTTATTACCCAAACTGTGTTTTAAAATTTATAAGAACAGTTATGTACTCCATTTATACTGTTGATTGAACATAAATAAATGTCACTTCTCTGGGGGAAGGCTTTTATGCCTTATTATCTAACTTGCGTTTGCAGATTGTGAGAATTACAAATAATGCCTGTTTTTAAAGTTTTCAAGGAATTCTGTCACTAAAAACTCAAATAATGTCTGATTTAAGGTGGGAGACATCTCACTTTTAAATCATACAATAAAATCATCCTCATCTGGAAACCCGTTATTATATAAAATGAACATCAAGTGGAGATAACAAATTAGCAAAAGTTCTTCAAATTCCCTCTGGTCAAAGAAATTGATGGTTTTGTAGTGGGAACTTCTGGCAACACTTAATAGAGGGAACATTTATAGTTCATCAAATTCAAGATTAAGAGTTAGAACAGTTCACAAGATGTTTGACTTTGTACGTTTATGCTTTCCAACATTTGTTTGATTGTAAAATCTTTTGGACAGTGAATAAAATGTATTTTACTTTCTTCAAATACTGCATTTCAGGTGTACTGATGTATTCTCTCATTTTCAACACAAAAGACTAATGAAACTTGGAGAGGAATCTTATTTAATTCTGAAATTAAAAAAGAAGAGACTTACAAGGCCAGCACTATGCTAATAAAAATAAAGCTCAGGCTCCTAAGAATGACGATTTTTCCGCTAAATCTCACTAAAGAGACATACCTGTTCTGGATAACTTTGCACAGTCTGATGTTTTCAAAGCATTGTGCAAGGAATAATTAATTTTTGCCAGTGGCAGTGAGGTGTAGCTTTGCTCTTCGGTCAGCTGTTTGTGAAAAAGTTGTTCCACTATCTGAAGAAAAGCAAAAAAGTAGTCTCCTTGGGTTACTGCACCTGAGGAAGATACTGACATTCACTGAGGAGTATTGTTATAGGAAGTTTCAACAGAGTGTAGACATACTTTCAAAGCTGCAGTGAAACTACCTGACCTTTCGATTAATATGTGAGAGGATAGCTGGAATGCGAGATAATAAGAATAAACAGTGCACCACAGTATTTTGTTGACATATTAAATATTTTTTGCATTTAACTTAATTTTCAGACTAAGAAGTGATCGTGGCTCTGCAGTTTTCCTCCAAGATTTTTTTTTCACTGACATTTGCATCTCAAGTTTAATTAAGCTTTGTGAATTCCTCTAAAGCTGGAAGACTTAAAAAAGGCTTAGATATGCTTGCCTGGCAAGAACACTCTTATTTTTGAACTAGTGCTAGTTTTAATTTGATGGTGGAAAAAAACAGTTTATTGCAATAAGTGAATCAATTTCAAGGTAGAAGCTACTAAAATATTTACAGCAAAAGAAGAACTAAATGATCTGACAAGATGCTATAGCACTTGATGTGGATGTAAGTCTCAATATGAGGGAAAATGGTTTAAAAAAAAAGGAAACAAAAAAAAGAATTGACTAAGCTTTAGACGAGATCTTAGACCATTGTGCTGCCTTTACTCAGTAAATTACACAAACCCACACGATGACATCACCTCAAGGTCCTCAATTAATCTACCCCTTTTTATGATCTTTCACACCTTTCATGGTGGTCAAGAACCTCATGAAAGATGAAGTGGACGCTAATATTTGTACATCACTTAATGTAATTGGGTCCTGACCTGGCTAGGCACAACAGTTATATAAAAACTTATTAAAAAAGAGGAGAATTGCTGCAGGGCTCAGCATGCATTGGTTCCTAAACAAGAGTTTTTGTTGGTCCTCTGGACACAGGAAATATCAGATATATTATGACACATGGAGTGTGGTCTGTCAATGAATTAATATTTAACAGTCAAGAGAGATTAGGAACTGAATGTTAGCTTTAGAAAAACACTCCAAAATTTCAAACCAAGCTGCTTCCTCAAAAACAATAGGCAAAACCCAACAGAAACCAATTACCTTGAAGGATTAAATAGACATTTGCAGAAGTGCTATACTTAAGGTTTGAAAAATACAGGTTTAGGAAGAGGAGTGACCTAATATAGAAATGTTAAACATACAGTTTGAAAAAAAGCCTCAGCAGTTGAATGACGAAGGTGTAGAAAGAGGTACTTTTTTCTCTCTAGATATAGAATGCAAGTAGAATTCTGACAGAGAGCCAAGTCTTGATCTTTTTGGGAAAAAAAAAAAAAAGAGTAGGTTAATGAACAAGTATAGTTTAAAGAGGTGTGTAGGTATCTCTTAAGAAAGTTATTGTTCTTTTCCTAAAATAGTCTGTTTTAAGGAATTGTGCAGCTCTTTGGAAGTTTCAAAAATGTTTTTATTTACGTCTGCAATACCACCATAGAAATACATGTATGTGTGATGAACTTACACAAAATCAGTGTACTCTGCCTCACTGAAAGGCTTTAACAGTTTTTTTATGTCTGCCAGTGAGGCATATTTTAAAAAGAAGGCTGCAGCTGGCAAATACAAGGAGAGACTGAGAGGTACAGGTCAAAGTGTATGTCCACAAACACATGAAACACAGTGCCTAAGGTGGTAAAATATTTTTTTGAAAACATTCAAGAAGCTTTTTATCTCCTCATCGCTGCAAGTGATACATTCATGAGTACAGAAGTTACTGCATTTCCTTTTTCTGTTCAAGAAATGTATCTTCCGGCTGTTCTTTTGACCTTCTTTTATACATGCTTGTAAACCTACTGAATACAGAATCAAAGATTAATTTTAAAAGTAGTATGACTGCTCAATGTCTTACCCTTTGCATTTTAAAACTTTTAGTATTTGTAGTTGTATATTTTTATTAGAACAATGAAACTTTGTGTATTGTATTATCTGGACCATTATAAAAACCTTTCAAGGTGAAATTCTGTTAATTCTTTTCTGATTTTAAAGATGGGTTTCTCCCACTTGAGATTGTCCTACAGTGTCACCATAAAACTGGCTTAGGGTTGTCAGTAAAAACTGACGGTACTACATCCTCTTTTAATAGATACAGTGTATTTTACTACGGAAGTAATGCTCCACATTTTTATGGCTTCAAAGATTATCTTTTATCCATTTTTATCATAAAGACTGAAATGTTCCACCATTCTTCTCTCTTGTCCCAATTCCATCTTCCTTCTTGATCCCTAATAGATCACAAGGCTTTCTGGATTGTGTCTCAGGTTTAACTGGATGCTCATCAGTTGGTCCAGTCAAAACCCACTTTTGTGCTGCACTTGGCTCACTCTTCCCCATTCCCTAGAAGATACAGGAACATTATTGTCTAATAGGCTTGTGTAAAATCCCATCATGTTCAGCCTCTATTGTATCAGCTGTTGTTGTAGACCAGGTTTCTGATCATGACTGTCTCAACAACATCCATCTGATGAAGATCTCCCCTAGTAGCAGCTGAGGAGAAAATGCTCATGGAGTTAGGAAGTCAGTATGAAGAGTGCAGTCTGTGCTGACAAGTAAAATAGAAGGGGCACAAGGGACCGCAAAATGTGGCATAGAGGCTCCAGAAACTTCCCCTGAATGCAGTGTGGCAGAATGCAGAAGTTGTATGCTCTAAATTTGATCTTACTGCAACTTCTGTGAAGAGCCACGAGGTGAAGTTTTCAGATTCTTGTCCTGTATCAAAGCTAAGCAGATAGGAAGGCAAAAAATAAATAATTTTTCTGATTTTAAAAAACACCAGTCCCACTACTAGGGAGCATTTCAGGGTAAATGACTCATTTAGTTATAAGTTTGTTTGTCTGGGTTATTTTTTCCCCTGAATACCCATAACACCAATTGATTTCAATAGGCTTTGTCACTTGGGGCTCCAGCTAAAGTGGGAAAAAAATCAAGTACTGCTCACAAGAACAGTAGTGGTTCTAGTAGACCACTCTAAATAGAACTGGTATTAAAATGAAAAAAGTGCCAAACAAACAAACAAAAAGCAGTATTTTTAAGGAAAGAGGCTATCCTAGAGATGCTGAGATGCAGTCTTTAGTGCTATACTGGGCTATATTTGGTTTTATACTCAACAAGCAGATGTACTGCAAGTGTATGTACAGAAACAGCTATAGCATGGGAAACAAGTATGAGGAACTAGAACTCCCCAGTGACAGAACTGTGACATTGCTGAATTAGGTGGAGGGATAGCTGATATGATTGGAATGATGCAGTGTATGGGAAGCTCAAAGATGTGTTTCAGATATAGCTTTCGCCTTCTGCATCAATAACTTGTTTTTCATAGATATTAATGTCCATAAAGAATGACATATTAAGGGCCAGAGAACACACATACCACCTCACCTTGACAGCAGCCTTAAGCTGCATTAGTCAGCTAAGTGATCTGATATAGAGTGAAAAGCTGTTTTAAGGACCAGGTGGTATCAGGTGTATCAGGAGGACCAGCTGTCATTATCCTGAGTCCAGTGCTTTACATCCCTACCTAAAAGGTGAGTTCCAGCCAAAAAAATTTGCTGAGAGAAACTGGAAAAAGTGTAAAAGAATTTGTGAGAAAATTTCCTCAAGCTCCTCTTGCAACAGCTTTTATCCTACTGGGGTATTTGTTCTGGTATACGGTATGGAAAAGTTTAAGGGAAGCTGGAATACTGAAGAAAAGCTTCATGTATTTAAATTCCTTGTCTCCATGTCGGAACTCTTACAGTGGAAGGAGATTGGAGAGATGGCAAATTCTGCAGTGTAGGTTTACTTACAACTCCTTCATGCTAAGGTCCCAAACCTTCTATTTGTCTGATTTTTCACATGCGCTCAGTCATGTTGTACTGGCTAAATGTCTTCCTCTTGTGAAGACAAATTAAGAGGAGATCCAGAACAAAGGACGAGAGCTGTGCTACCTGACAGCTGAATTTTCTGTGCTGAAATCTATGAGTGAAGGTATCCAACCCTATCCATTCTTTGTCTCTGCTCCTCAGGAGGAGGGTAATCATCTAGAAAAAGGAGAGGGAAATTGTGCTTGCAGTGGAATTTTGTTTTTCTAAAAGAATATTAGATCTGCAGAGGGCTATTTTGAGATACACAGAGGAGTTTAAGCTTTAGTAAACAATCATATTTATATAAAATCTGCCTGTGAAATTATAGCAGGGTATAGAAATCCCTAGAACAATAAATCTTCATGTTCTTCCTGATGGAGATAGATACTAAGGTCATCAACTATAAGGATCAGATGAGTCTCACATGAATGCTTAGGCCCAGAGCTGCACTGGTAATAAACAGGATTTTTATTACATTTCTAAGTGCTCCATGACATGTGTTAAATTACTGTAGGCTTCACAAACTGCTGCTCAGAAGTGTTGCACAATTGGATAGTTCAAATTTGTTCCCTTTGCTGCACTTCAAAAAAGTACCTCAGCTTCTCTTGCAGAAGGAAAAGTGGCTTTTGTTTCTTTTATTGACTTTTCGATCAGACCTGTTCAACCTTTACATTAATATGGTAAAGGTATGTAAGAATTTTTCAAGCTGTCACAGAGCTAAATACTTCCTCACTTGTATTTTTTTAACTGATGGACCCTTCCATTTTATCAGTTTATCTCTCATTAATCTAAGTTTGCATCTAAAGTGCAGGACATAGAAGCCCTTCTCAGCTTGTGATAGCTAGATACATCTCAGCTTTCTATCAGTCAGGATGATGACATGCACCCAACCTCCTCCTGGCCATTCTGCCTGGGCTAGAGCAAGGCTTAGTGTATAAGCAGCACATCTGCATCTACAATATAACCCTGTCCTAAATGGGCTCTAAGTTAAAAGAAAAAGCAACAAGTTCAGAGATGCTAATCCCAAGATGCTTATTCTTTTAGTTTTCAATTTAGATCTAAATTCTGATAAAATCAGAATCTTTCACAGGGTCTTCTTACCTAGGATATGCTTCAAAGCCTAGTGAATCAATGCACATATTCGAATCAATGTTGGGTCAGAATGTTAACTGCAATTCTGTGTTTGGACATGTTCTCTCCACTGCAAAAATCAAGACTGAAAAAATTATTATGATTCATTGTGAATCAGAGCTTCCACCTCTCAATGAAGCCTCTTAAGGAAAAGACACACAATAATAAAGTATTATGGACAAATTCAGTGCAAAACTGAAGAAACTGAGTTGTGGCATTTTTTGTTTCATCATTCCAGGCAAAGCTAGGGACGTATTCAAGTCTCTGCTTCTAATGAAACAAATATGTCTTGAGTTTCCTCAGCAGAACTGATTGCCTAGTCCTCAGTTTATGCTTCCATTTTCTTCAGTACTTGGAATGAATAACAATAAAAATAAAAATAATAAAACCCTGCATTTTTGCACTTAAAATCAGATCTCTGAAGGTTGAAGCAGCAATATTGCAGGGTGAATATTTTTGCAGGTGGATATTCTACCAGCAAGCAGAGAAGAAGCTTAAAATGCAGAACTGAAGCCAGTCAGTGCCACTCCCTGGAACTGAAACACTGAAAAATCTTAAAAAATATTTATTTTTCTTCACTTGTTCATGGCAGATGTCTACCCCTACACCCTTGTAGAAAGAATCCCAAAACATAATCTGAGGTTGAGGTAGGTGTTGTCTTATTCTGGCTGAGCTATTCTTGTATGACAGAGAGATGAATATGGACTTTACTAGCTTCATCTTTTAAGAATTCTGAAAACATTCACAGAGGAAATATCCTCTATAATTTTTATTCAGAATAGTAACTCAATAATTAAAGGTTAACAGTTTACGTAAATTAGAATAAAAAAGCCTTAGCAAAATGTTAGTGAAGTAACCATATACTAAAGTGAATCTTTTCATACTTAGTGCTTGTCTAAAAGGAGAAATCTTGGAAAGTTACTGAAAAATAACCAAGGGGAGAATTTAAATTAAAATAATTGTTTCTACTAGCTGTTCTGATTTTTTTTTTTTTTTTTCCCCCTGGAAGCAAGCTTTTAAGTTCAGCTGGCATCATCGTAGATCAATTAATTTGGTGTTATTTATAGCTTAAAATCTGTAAATTTATTTTTCATTTCATTTTGACAGTATAGAAAAAATATTTTGGGGGTTATTTTTAGCTATCAGAAGAGAAATTTTGTAGGTGGAAAGTATAAAATTCTATCATGTCTTTTATCTTCTATTTACACTAGCTCCTTTGTTTTTCAAACTTTGTCATTTTTAGTTGTATCTTCTCTGTGAGCTAAACTGTTAGAATTAGATCAATTTGATTACCACATTTGTGTTTATTGTTTTTTTCAGGAATAAAAGAGCAGGAAACTTTTATGTGTTCACCATTCCCTGCTCTTTTTCTTTAACGTTAAGGCTTCACTTACAAAACTGCAATCGATTTTTTCTGAGAATCACAATAGCTTCAAGAATGTTTCTGTGGTACTGTCCTTGGGCAAATTTATGTTTCTTTCCACCAAATCATCTCTCCCATATATTGGCCATTTAACAGATGGTTTAGCTTCCACAGTGGTCTTCCCTTGTAGCCATATTTTGGTCATGGCTCATACTGTTTCACCTATTTTTTTCCATGAAAGAGTTCAATCTCTTTACATTTATTCTAAGAAGCAACTATTATGCCTACCAGCTTCAAAGAGATTTAACACAACTATTAGCACAAGGGAGCTTTATAACTACAAAATCGTATTTCATTAGTCCTATCCATCAAAACATGATTTTTGGTATCATGGGGAAGTTAAGATACTTGACATATCAAGTTCTAAGGTCATGCAACTAGATTGCACTCCTGGGACTTGTCAAGTGCATCCAGCTGGAACACCCAAGGATCAGGGACAACACTACATTTATTATATGTTGGAAAAAATATCTTCTATTGTGTGGAGACAAAGGATATATTTGTGAAAAAAAGAACACGTATTTTTGGAAAGAAGGAGAAACAAATTGCAAAGAAATCCAAACATGCTGGATTTTTACCCAATGTAAAAATGTTCCTCTGTTACAGGCCAAGCAGCCAGTAGGAGGAACTGTGTTATTTGTGACAAAGTTCGGTCCAATATTCTGAGTAAAAAGAATATATTTTTTTTCCTTCTGAAGATCAAAATCTTCTGTATTATATATGCTCTATGGCAGTTTTGTAAGCCTGAGACAGATTAATCTAGTCTCCTGTATCACACCACTTATTTTAATACTAAAATTATAATTGATTATAATACAATAATTCCCACACCTTTTTATTGTTAATGAAAAGAAAAAATCAGAGTCCACTTGTAACTAAGTGCAAAAATTATTAATAAGATATTTCAAGCAGTGAATGTGCACCGCCAGACTAAATTTTCAAAGGCAGGCCATTAAATTGATCTCTTCCATGCTTTTAGACATAATTTGAACTCATAAACAACAATATACCTACGAGGATTGTGTGAATTGAATCAAACTAAAATTGCACTCCTTTTACTAAAGAGGCCAGAAAGAGGTGTTGCTATGTAATTTTTGTCCAACTTCACAAGCACTTGTGTGCCTTCTAAACAAGTAAGAGCATTTCTAGATGCTTGCCATGAGCAAAAAGGTTATGATTAATACGTGCACCATATTGCTCATTAGACCTTAAAGTCAGGTGGAGTACCTATTTGCAGGATATTTTTGATCAATTTATTTGGAGTCTGGTGTTTGATATGAACACTTTTCGACTGGAAACAACACAGAAATAACTGATAGGTGCTTGTTTACAGTCCTCACTGCACCAGCATAGCGTTTTTTAACCTGTGTTAACCTTCACAAAAGGAGACCAGATATACACCAGATACACAACAAGAAGAATTACTAGAAATTGCTCTGAAAGGTCAATGCCCAATCCCTAGGCATTGCAAATATTGACAATTCTATCACCATGCTCAAAATTAGCACCACATAGAAATTTAAATAAATTAATAAATAACTAAATAACTAAATAACCAAATAACTAACTAAATAAATATTTGATGCCCCAAAGCTGTTACTCCAAAATGAATTGTTCAGTCTGGTACTGTGTCTGAGTTTACTGATACCATGGTAAATTGTTGGTTTTCAGACAAAATTAGGCCTTCATCCTAACTGTCAGAAGTGTTCTATTTTTTGAAGGAAACCTGGTGGACTGTCTCTTACATACCAACTTGAAGAGTTACACCATTATGATGTGATCAGCAAAGTTTTTCCCTAATTTGCTTTCAGTAAGTGCTCAAAGTTAAATTTTAAGCTAGAGATATCTTCTTAATTGTTTTCATACATCATCCCCTCAAAAGGACTTTGTCAGGGGCCTGTAGCTTTCATTCTGCTAAGCAACACTAAATATCACTCTACAAATCCCATTTCCACACCTTTCTTACATAGTCTGAGTTCTTTGGGCCCACTAAGGCACTGTAGTCTTCAAATACATAATGACATTTATAGAAGTAAACAAAAATTGTTCCCAATGGACGTAAACCTCTATTTGCATTGCAGTTGCTGGCTTTTTTAGATGTAGCAAGTTTAGAGACAAAACCCAGGATTTACTTTTTCTCTGCTCAAGATCAAAGACTGATATATGAAGTTTTAGTTCCAAATATCAGTGAAGGATTTGCAAGGGTATTTTTCAGAAAGGCTATGCCATTTCATAATAAAAAAACCCTGTTCAAATCTGGGCACTTTGGCATACTAGCATGTCAAATATGAAATAAATTCAGGCACTGTTATATGAAAATCTGAGATTATAAATTTGAATTGTTAATCCCCTGTTAAAGATCTAAGTATATAATTAAATATATTTATAAAATATTACTGATAGAGCAGTCTTTGATGATTTGTGTATTCTGATCTCTTTAAATTTGATTTTGAAGTTTCATGTTAAGTCTTGTTTTTGAAATGGAACAAAATTATTCTGAGATGCATGACAAACTCTCTTCCCATCGGACAGTTATGAGTAGGTTTTCTGAAGAAACATGGTGATTATGCTATATTTACTATTTTAGCTGTTTATGATGTTATTGGTGGGTGGGTGTGAAAGGAATAGCAACATGTGATAATGCCTTTATTTTTTAATATATGCAGCTTGTTGCAATAGCAAGACATCTCCCTGTTATAAAAAGATATTAGATTTATAATCTGCCCATTGACATTAAATGTCCATACCTCTCAGCAGCTGAATTTATTAAGGAAGTTGATACTCCTCTAGGTCTCTGGTGAGAGCAAATGTTGCACCATGATACACTGCTTATCTCCAGGCATAACTATGCAAATAGAGGCTTTGAGAAGGATTTGCTTCTCTGAGAAGATTGAATTCAACAGTTATTTTGAGTTTCATATTGCAGAACCTACTGTTGCTCAACACAGAGCAAAAGGTGAAAAGAAGATGGTGTCTGGAGTCCTGCAGTGATCCACAGTCTTGTTGAAATCATCGGATAATTAACCTGGCTAGATTATTTCAATTTGCTAAGCAAAGCAATCTTTCCTCTTCCAAAATCAAGGAAAAAAAAACAAAAAACAAACCAACTTTAAAGAAATGCACATATCCTGTTGTTTGGGGCTTGTCTTCATCCCCTGATCTAAAAAGGTCTTAGGACCTTTTTGCCAGCTTTACCTGGTACAGACAGGGAGTCCAGATACTTTCTCTGTTGTGGCCTGTAAGCAGAAGTACAGCCATTCGTTAGGACCTCAGACTTCTGCTCTGACCCTCTACTCCCCTGAGACACTGCTCTACTATGTACCTCTGCTATTTTTCACTGAATCTTGAGTTTTCTCATTTCAGTGAACTGCAATGAGTCTTTCATATTAATTCTACTAAATGATCCCCAATTACATGACTCTTTTCTGTTAAGTCCCAAGGTAAGTAAAAAAACAAAAAAAACCCCCAACATAGACCCATGCTCTTTTTAAAGACTACACTGATATTATCAGTGAATTAAGTATACTATTTTATGTATTTATACTACTTCATTAATTAAAATGGTAACACATCTTTCCTTAGGAAGTCTACAATCTGTGCAATTTTTCCCCTAAATTTGAAGTTAAATTAAACTGAAAGCAGAAAACAGATGAGCAGCTGTCTGTAATAATAGGTTTTTAAGTGTTTTACTAGACACATCAACAGTTTCTGGTATACAGACAAGGAAATGGGACACATGGCAACGGTGAAGAGCAATTATGACATTTTTTGAACATGCAAATAACACACGTGTAATCACAGTCACTTTAAAGCTTCCTTTATTTGAAGGTCTTAATCTTCAAGTTGTTTTTCCACAATGACATCCTAGTAATGATGCAATATATTACCATGCGAAATGTGACTACTATTGAACCTCTTAAACATCTATCAGAAGCAATGCTTTAATAATATAAATTACCTCAGGGTTGAAAGCATATTTTGCAATGACTCCGTCTGGCTGTCAAATATTTTATTGCTACACATAAAAAAATAATGGAATTATATTTGCAAGGCCATGGCACTTATGAAGCAATTGTAGTGTGTTCATTAAATTTTCTGCATCAAATATTCATTTTATTGTCAGTTCTTACCTCATTTTCTGCCAATGTTATTCCCTTAAAACTAGCCATGTTAGATCTTCAGTCTTCCCTTATATTTTAGATTTCTGTACATCTTGACTAAAAATATGGCAGGAAAGTATCGTGTATTTGAGATTCATGTGCACTTGCCAGTGTTCTCACTAGACTGATTGTGCATTTTTTCTTGTGATTATCCCTGTAATGATTCCTCTTTGTTGCTGTCAGATAAAAGCTCAGTCACAGTTTAAAAAAGACGCGTGAAAGAGTGATGGGCTGAATTGCCTGCACGTGAATTGTGACCATTCTTAACTCTGGGAAAACCAGATTGATCGTAAGCAGAAAACAGTCCTGTCCTTGACAGTATGACACACTGAGTGATGGCGTTATCATATTAGCCAAAATGATTAATTTAAAATATAATATGCAATGTCATATGTTTTCTGGCTGTTATCCCCTTTGAAAAGTAATTTTCTTTGTTGTGATCACAAGAAGAATGACAAAGTATTATTTATAAATTTATACATGTATCTCTTTTAAAGAGACAAATCTAGTATGAAGTCAACTGATGTTATCTCAAGGGTAATCTGTAATAACGAACAATTACAGCAGTCATAATTATCAATTACAGTTGGTCCCATGCATCTTAGACAGAGGTCCCTGAAAACAGGTGAACTTCCTGCTGTTTTGCACAGTGATTTAAAGAGCTGACAATTTAAATACACAAGGCAGACAAGCTATATCCCTTTTACTTAAAAACATTTTTTTTAATATCCTGAAAGTTCATGTAGATTAATGAATTGGTGCCTGTGTGTCAAGGAAGCTTCTTCATTTATTCTATATCAACCTGTGATCTAGGCCCGTGTAGAAGTAATCTTATCTGATGGAGTTTCAAGAAGGCCAGTTGGCTTGGTAAATATTACCAAAGGCTATAAGAAACTCTTTTCCAGAAAGCTATAAAATCTGTCCCATTTTGTATTGTGAACCTGTGAGGGAGAAAAGTTTAGTTTTCCAGGGTGCCAGTTCTCTTGCTATGATACAGTTACAGAGCTCTGCTTCAACAGAACACTCCACTTTAGAATGGAAAACTGCATGTGAAGCTAGAGAGGGAAAATGGCACTTTCTTTTCATTCAACGATGTTTTGGGAAAAGGCAAAATAGGGAAAGAAAAATAATTTTTGCATGTCAATTCATATGGTTTCTATGTGATATTAAAACTAGTATGAGAACTAAAAAAAACCCCAACACATCAGAAATAAAATTTGGTCTGAAGGAATGCTGTAGCACGTACATATTTGTTATGACATGATGTACATTATGTACAGCATGTATGTAAGTATACAGTATTAGCAAAAATAGAAATGATAGAACATTGCTGGTTCTCTAACAACTTTACATACATGAAATACCTTTAAAAATTGGTAAATCTTTTTAAAATTAGCTTTCTGTAAAATGTTTGCAGATAGGAGAATGCAAAGGTAACTCCATAGATCACAGAGGAATTGTTAAGAAAATATAAAATCCTACAGAGCTATGCATTAGTGGTTTTCATGAGTTCTTTCCTAAGTGCTTACCACTATTTATTTGTACAGAATAATAGAAGACAAGCAGTTATGTTCCCTGGGTAGGAAAAGAAGGTAAAGAGCTCACATGCTTTTTAGTATCAAAAAAGGGTAATTGAAAAAAATAATTAAAAAGATGTGTAAAATATTAAATTATTTTATTTAAATGAATCCTGACTTAGGATATAGCATATTTGTGTTTATTGAAAAAAAATAGAGTAACCAAGACTGTGTTTCTCTATGAAAAATCTATATATAGAATTCATTCATGAAAAATCAGGGTTATCATGGTTTCCCATAACTGGAAAAAAATGGTCTTGTTACACCCTTATTTAAGGAAGGTAAGAAGAAAGTCAACAAATAGGTGAAGGTCAGAAATTAAAGGATTTCTAGCATCAATTGAAAACAAAATATCTAATGAGTATTATAAAGGAAGATGATCAGTTTCTGAATGGGAATATTGGCCATATTCAGTGACAGTAGGAGGGGCCTGGATTCAATACCTCAGGAAGTTGTCTTTTCCTGATAGGCAAAGTAGAAATTCTTAGCTAATAAGAAGGCCCATAGCTGATTTTGTTATTTTCATTCTGGCAGTACAAATACAGAAAATCTTTTTAACAGTTTGTCTGGGAAACATATCTAAATGAAACACTCTGTACTTTTGCCTGTATATGTCTGGTATTTGTAACCCTAAGTCAACATTTCTGCTGTTTGGAGAAAATAATAGATAAGTAAATGAATGACACACAGCACGATGAATCTTATTCAGCTATGAAGATGGCATTAGCTGTGCAATTGCAGGAATAGAAAATGAAGCCTCTTTATCCAAAAATTTTTCTGTATCTATTGCTGAAAATATTTTTTTCTGAATTCTTAGGCCATCTGGATAGATTTTGTCTTTGGTCTCTCTAAATTTTTTACTCTGAATTTGTGATATTAAGTCATGCAGAGGCAGTATTGTTTATGTCTTATAGATCTGTATTTTTAGTTTATAATTAATAAGCACGGTAATTTGAAATTTGAATGTGTTCATGTAATTTACTTACATTATAGGTGTTGTATACATCACAGATAGAAAAGGTGTGAGTCTATTCTAGGAAGACAGCAAGGAGAAATAAACACAGAAGTGTAGGGCTAGAATTCATGAAACTACAGAATGTAACACTTGAATACTCAGTGGAAAGATTTAGAGGTCTTTGCTGGGGGAACACTGGATTACTGGCAGCCGAGAGAAAGACTTGGCCATTTATAATGAGAAGTTTGAACAATAATAGTTAATGAAATTACTGATGACATAAACCCAGGCAGATTCTGTTAGGGATTAAAACTTATAATCAGCTGCACATCTTGATGACTCAGTTAACCAAGAAAGCAGAATACCTCCAGAGATTGTAGGGATCCTGTGACACATCCTGTCCCAAGCTGCTAACGCCTGCAGAACTTTGTAATTTTTACAGATAGTACGGGGAAAAGTGAAGCTAATACTTTATACGATTCAATTGCAGGAAGTAACGAAGTCAAGTCCACAATAGTTTAAAGCATTGTGCGAGCAAAAATGGTAAAATCTGGTTTAAATATATCAATTAAAAAATAGATGTTTGTGATTGAGTCTGATGTGACCCTAAAGCAAGCATGCAATAATTACTTTTGACTAAATATATCAGAGAGCTGCAACAGTATCACAAAGACATTGCAGGAGAAACATTATGCTTTTACCAGAAAGCTTACGGTGAAAACGCTTACTGACTGTGTAGCTGAATGTTGGGCCTGATTTCATAACACATCCAGTTCAAAAGCAAAACTGTAAAAAACTAGGAGATACAGCAACTATCTACTGCCCCCAGAGAACAACACTGGGGATTAGTAGATTCATCTGTTTGCAAATGACCATGTAGGGGCCCCCAAGAATCCTATAGTCATCTAAACACTGGTGGGTTGCAAGCTACATCAAGAGTTAGACCTTACATTTGTCCATCTTATTAATAAAACAGTGTTTTGAATCCAGTTACTTCAGCTTGGTTTCCTCACAGTCTTACTAACATATGCAGAGCAAATACGTATTGTTTCAAGGATATTTTGTGTACCACTTTTTGTTCACTTAGCATATGTATGATTGGTGATAGGTCAAATTTCTATACTCCATCTACTAAAAGCCACAAGAAATCCTAATTGCAGAGAATATTTCCCATAATTATATGCCATAAATCCTCTCATTTTTAATAATGACCTCCAACATAGGAAATGTTTTTGGGTTCAGAGACCAAAGATTACTGAAAATCACTGCCCAGTGATAAAAGGTATTCCCGAATCCATTGTTGATGTTTCCCTTAGGAACATGTAATTATCAGATAAGGTTAAGTATGGTGTAATATGCTCTTTTGTAAAAAAAAAATAGAAATTTTCATATTAATATCATGACTTTATGGCCAGCCACCAGCCACAGACAGACAGTTTATTTACTTTCTAACCAATCTTTCTCTGTCTCCTAGACACACAAACATATCCCACCACCAACACTCCAATCTCAGTGGTTTTTTTTGCAGAAACTGTCTTTCTTCCAAATCACCCAACCTGAGAAGAGTAACCAACTCTCAATCTTTGGTCTTGTTTTCCTCATAGGCTTTTACTGCCTGCAAGTCGAAGCATCATTTCCAAGCAACTATTCACTGATTGATGGGAAGGAATGGTTTGGCTACCCCTATTGCCTTGGGGTGGCTGTACTCAAAGCACACTCAAGTTTCCTGCCTTTATGGGCAGATCTAGACTGTGAGCTACTTCTCATGTGTTAGAGTTTCTTTGCTTTAAGAAACAGATGACTTGACAGAGTTTGAGCTGATCAGTAAGCAGCTTGAACAGCTATGGATATTTGGTTTAAGCCCCAGCATGTTGGTACAGACAGATTTAATTCCATCACTAAAAGCAGTCAGCATCCTACTTTGCGTCTAGCTGTAACTTCTAGCCCCACCTTGTCATTTATGAAATCTGTCAAATACAAAGGTCCCTTTCTGAATGATGTCTCTTTCTTTCCTGCCTATGGAAGAAAAATATAACAGCACTGGAGGAAAGCAGCTTGCCTTACCACGTGTGGTTTGATCTCATAATGGACAATCCAGAAAAAGGGGTCATAGAAGCAGGTCTGTGGGAGGACCTGTACTGAGACAAGTTCTGAACCAATGCTTGAGGAGAGATTTAAGACGACAGTATGTATACAGCATTTTATACGTATTGCTATTTTATCTGGAACGTAGATAATCATATGCTCATGTCTTCATTTTCTTGAGAACATAGTAACAGTAAAGTCCAGGAACATCTGGTTTCCTGCAATCTGCTTATCCTCAGCCGTCTAAGCTATTGATTTCAATGAGAAGTGACAACAGTGCTCACTGTAGGACACCGAGTGCACTGAAGAAGGATTTCTTCAGGACTGTGGGTAGAAATCATACACACCAGGCTGTCACCGTTTTATCTGTTGTCTTCAATAACATTATCACATGCGCTAGCAAATGGAAACTGTTTAGAATGGATGAAATGAATTAATCATTTCTTTATTCATTGATTCGGTACTTACTCTTTGCCAGAATCTTTGCTGTTTCCTAAGATTTGATCAGAAGTTGATCAGAAGGTTGTCTGACACTATGCTTTTGTGCATCAGAACTGAGATATTTGCCAGGCATGCTAATGCACATATAATGAAAAACTCTGGATGAACTTTTAATTTTAGTCTGTATATGATGAAGGGCTTGCATGTAGCATTCTGACTTCAGAGACCGTTGCCTCTTTGTTTTCCATTTTTACTGTAAATTACTGAACTTGCCTATGTTTTAGCATTCTGCATACAGAAGTGTCTTTTAAGATTTTTTGGCTGTTTAGAGTCGCTGGGGCTGTCCTTCAGAAAAAAAGCAGGGAACTGTAGCTACTAAGAGCTGCCCAGAAATACAGCTGCTGATCTTGCAAGCACATAGACCAACAAGCACAACATAGTGCCTGCTTCTGTACCTCCAGCTCAAAGTCCTGGTAATTAGTTCTGAAGCTGAACACAATCCTATGATCCCAGTATCTCAGAGACTGGTTCTTTCTCTTGACACACTATGACTGTCAGGATTAAAAGGGATTCTTTAACTAAGTTCCTGTTGCTGAACAGGAAACAAAGATATAAATGTAATCTAAATATTTGGCACATGTAAACTAGGACTTTAATCTTTTCTTTCCCTTCCAAACCAGATTCTTTCAAACTAACATATGATATACTTTATTTGTCAGAAGTTACTATTTGTTTGGAGAATGTATTTTCTGCTCTTATTTTTAGAGAAATATCTGCATTCAGATTCTCATTTTGTATCAAAGTTCTTAAAAATAGTGAATGATAAATAGATATGTTTTAGTTAGATTTTATCATATCTCTGGTTTCAGTAGACTTCATTTCCTAGACTACTTTTTAGACTATCCTTTTAAAACCAAAGTATATCCCTAAACACAGTGTCAAAAGAACCATAGAGTAAATTGCGATTTTGCATCTGAGTATTTTCACTGTCATCTTACATCTTTAAATTGGGTATCAAACCTTTTGTGGATTTTAGTGAGCAGTTTGATTTCTTGCTGTTCATAAAGAGAGCAAAAGAGTGAAACGTAGATGGATTCAGTGATCTCTAATAATTATGAAAAAATATTTATTTATTTAAAATATGATAAATGTTAATATTTGAGAAAATTCTTTTCTGAAACCCAAACTAATTCATAGCACACATTCCCATAATGTTTTCGTATGCCTCATTTCCATAGGTTATGCAAGTATAACAAATATAACTTTAAAAAAGAAATCACTACATGTTTCTAATTTGACAGTCTTCCAGTCTTCTTTGGAAAAACTTCCAGTTTGTTCTGGTTTTCCTATCTCAGTGCCTTTAAGTTCAGTTTCCTGAATTGAATAAAAATATCTATCAACTTGTCCTTTGTGCTAGGTGTTCTGATAAGCGTAAATGTATTTATGGGCCATAAACTTCTTTAGTGGAGAGTATTATTCAAGCAGTAATACAGAAGAAAATAAAATATTTTATTTCTTCTCTTTATTAACTTCTCAGCTTTGGAGTATTTATTGATTAAGGTGCTGTACTTACATTCCCGAGGGAAAACCCCTCTTTTCATCCTCACAGCTTTATTTTAGTCTTTTTCTTTACCATTATTTCCTACAAGTCTTGCAGTGATTTCGTTAAGTAATTTGATAAGGAACCTAGAAGTCTTTTACTTCAAAGCAAAATAATGATCAAATTTGTGATGCAGCTACTTTGTGACTCGTTTAATGTAATTAACATGAAGACCAGATTAATGTTTTGCATCTGTGACCAAGCTGGCCATTAAGGTTTATACAATGTGAGCAGGGAGAGTACTGCAGCCTTTTATGACCCCTCTGAGATGTGCTGTCCTCCATTTTGTTTCATATTCTATTCAAAACAGAGCTATCGAAGGGTCTGACACTGGTATCCACATAATCTATCTATCTATCTATCTATCTATCCATCCATCCATCCATCCATCCATCTATCTCTGTACTCAAACGAGTAGACAAAAATCTAAACATGTTTATGTGTGAATTATGCATATATATTTATACAGACACATATACTGAGGGATGCAAGGAGCAACTTAACTTTCAATTGACTAAAGGACATCAGAACTGCCCCAGTGTTTAGAGACTTTCTAATTTGGACCATCTCCTAGAAAACGCAGACTGTAATGAGCACAGTGGAAGCACACTAAGTTTGAAAACCTTTTCCTCTTCTTTTCTTTTGTGAGGAGATTTTTTTTTTCCACTTTAATTGATTATTTTCTAATCTGAAGAAAGATAATTGCCTCTAGAGAGCATTAAATCCATCTGAAATGCATTCCCATGGTCAAAAACTAAATTTATATTTACTGCTTATAACTGTGATACAGAATCCAACATGTGAGCTTTGTTATGGGTCTTACTAGAAAGTCTTGCTTCATTTTAGGCTGATGTTCTGACTCAGAAATGTTGTATGGAGACTAAATTTACTGACAGTGAAGTGACAGATTCAAAAACTTTATGGAAATTTTTCCTGTCAGAATACAGAAAAGATAAGTTTATGGTAAAAGTGTAGTAATTACATAAAAAAACATTGTCTGACCAACACTCTTTAAGAGTGAGAAGAAAACTTAGTCACACTTGAAATACAATGATCCTCTTTCTTATTTGTAGTTTGCACTCACAGACTCAATACTATACATCTTCACAGCAACAAGAAAATGCTCACTTACCACATATTTTTGATTCAAGATCCATATATCCGGCTTATGTTCATGTTGTCATACAAATAAATACAGAACTACAACACATTTGCTTTTGATTGTCACTTCAGTATCCTTTTCACTAGAAAGCTAATCCAGGTTTACCAAGAAACTCTAATTTTGGTTAGGCTGAGCTAACATTAGCATACCAGTAAATACCACGTGAACTGTACTTGCATGTTTTTTCTTAGCTTTTAGAATTCACTACTGTGGTTTCTATTATTTCCAGATGACAGAACATGGTGCTGAAAAGTATGGGAAAATACAGTTAAATTAATGGGCTTCCTGCAAACTAAATCATTCTGAATCATTGAACGTGGCTTCTGCATTATTGCACTGTTGCTTAAAATCAAAAAGGCAAATTACAGTGCTGGAATTTCCTTAAGCAGATTATCTGATGAACTGATTCCTGCAGAGGTGGAGAAACGTCATATACTCTTATGCATGGTGTACATGCCTTCTCCAGAAGATCTTTATATCTGTGACAAAGTCATGGGCAGTGAATTTATATTCCCACTGGTTATGTTACCATTATCACAACACATGTGTATCGAGATTTTATCTAGACTGAATGTTGCTGTTCAACTTTCTTCATTTAAAAGAGGTCAGATGTTCTTCAATAGATTAAAGCTCAAAATCAGAATACCTTTGGAAAGAGAGGTTTATTGTCTTCACACAGGAAATTAAGACTGACTGTTACTAATTTTCAGATATCAGAGGGATGCAAAATAAGACATACTGGAGCTTGTTAGTTACTAGATCTTAGAAGTGAACCCACATTAAACGGTAGCCTGTAACAGATCGATTAAAAAAAAAGTTTCAAAAATACATTTTTAATGATCTGAATGCTTCTTGAGGATTATATCTCTCCTAATTGTGACAGATGAGTGGGTCTTTTCTGTTAGATTTGGCATACAAATATGTTTTTTAAAAGAAATGCAAACATGTTCCTATAATTTTTTGTCTTGTATTACTGCAGATGCTACAAGCTACTGATGTCTAGTATCTTTAAAAGGTGTTTTGAAGATTATAGAGAT
>WKFP01014806.1:2075496-2132892 GCA_011057875.1 Pterocles orientalis | reverse complement strand
TTTTTTTTTTTTTTTTTTTTTTTTTTTTTTTTTTTTTTTTTTTTTTTAGACACAGGACTCATTATAACTTCTTTCAGAATGTGATACAAGCTTTGTAATTTTGTTCTGATATTTTCATTGAGGCCATGCTTTTCTCTTGAAGAGTAGTGCTGAAAACTTGCTGGAGTCAAGCTGTAGATCAGCTGTTTCACCCCTGCCTGTGTAGTTTGCTGTTCTGTGGGAGAGAAATTAAAATGATTTGACCTTATTTTTTGTCGATAACATGCCAGCTGTTTCTTTCTAGGTTTCTGTTTCTTTCTAGGTTTTAAAAGGCAATTTGAACAGCTCTTCCAGTATTTTTCTAGAAGCTGATGCAGAGCTGGATAGTCTGTTATGTTCTGGGTTATCCTTTTCCCATTCCTGTTTCTTCAAACTGCATTTTTGCCTGCCCCTCCATTCTTGCTAGTTTCTCAGAGATAGCAACTAATAATACTGTGTTTTCACCAGTCTGCTTTCTAATTATACTGCAGTGAAGACCAGCTGTTTCAACTGTTTTGAGAACATTTAACATTTAGATATTTTTTGACCTATTCCATCCTTACTAGAGAAGAAGGTCTTACCCTTTGTGATGTGTATTAATTATGATGGCTCTATGACTTTTTCAGTAACAACTTGCAAAAAAAGTATTGAACTCCTCACTTTTCCTGGATCCATCTGTAGTAGCCCCGCCACTAAAATAAGCAGTCGATCAACTTCAACTCTTTCCTCTTACGGAAGGATTTCTTGTTATAATTTAGCTTCCTAGTGAAATACATTTGGTTTTGGGTTGCATCTTCTTCTTACCCTCTCCCTATGTGCTCATTCTACTTTTTATATTTGACCTTAGTAACCAGACCTAGTTTCCGTTTTCTTTTTCTGTTTGAAATTCACAAAAACCCCACAATTTCATCGAATTCATCCCTTATTACACCCTTAATCTTTTCTCTGTAATTCTGTATTTTGCACTTGCGACCTTTGTTTCTTTATCGAGCTGACAATTCACTTTAATTTCTTTGTTCTCTCCTAGGACTCCTTGTTTACCAGTTCTATGAATTTACTAAAGCCTACTTTCTGTAAATGTTTTGCTTTTGGTTTTTTATAGTTCCTCGTTCTTTTCATAAGGATCATGAACTCCATCTTTTCACTCTCTTCCAAGACATTTTCTGTTTAGGTGCTTTTAAGCATTTTCTGCCTTTTGAAGCATTTTATCTCTACAGATGTCTCCAATTCTTGTATTTCAAAGTTGTTAGCAATGCATATGAATTAGCTGAGAGTCACTGCCTTTGCTATTCTCCTATTCACAGACTTATGGGCTAGTAAAACTCACATGTATTCGTAAACCCGATGTTTTGGATGACTTCTGTTGTTGCTCAAAAATCCCTCATTCACTTTCTCTTCTGATTCTGCTGATATATAGAGGATGGGTTCCATTGTAGCAATACAGTATTTTCACCTTTGCCATCACCCATGATTTTCTCTGCACTTAAGACAACATGCTCTTAAGAGAGAATATATATTGCTATGTCCTTACCGCTTCTTTTTCTCCTGTTCATCTTTGCAGGCCAAGTTTCTCCCTTTTATATTACTATTCCAGTTGTTTCATTATACCATCTCTCTATTACACCTAAATCCTCAATCCCATTTTCTTTTGCTTTACCTGCCTGCCCATGGTGGGCTTGAACAGTCAGGTTATGGTTGTGGCTGGTTTAAGGGAATGGAGAAGCAGCAAAAGATGAAGGTTACTGTATTCCTCTCGTGTTTCGTATACCTGCCGATGACTGGTCCGGGCACTAGACACAGAAGCCTAGCTTGCAAGTGAGCCAAACTGCTTTCACATAATTTCCCTTTCATCATGAACTTCATACTTTGAGTGGTCTTTTTTAGTACCTTTCTGACACATATTTCCAAGTCCTCAACTGCTTGTGAGTGAATTAACCTGCTCCTCTGCAATCCTTGTATTACTTAGCCTTACACCCATAAAATTCACTGGTATGACTCAAGCTGCTGGCTTTGCCACTGAACTTGCCTGGTTGAAGATGAACCTTAATTAATTATTGCTAATGTTGTGGTCCTTCTGGAGAGGGAGCATTGATCATAACCTTAAACAAATGGTCATATGCAAATTAGCTCATTGTCTTTGATTTTGGTCCTTGTATCTTACATGTCTATGTCACACTTGTACCTTTTGAGGTGAAACCCCTGCTTTTTCTTGCCTAGTAGTGCATGTATTCCTTGTAAACACGTAAACATTACTTTTTCTCTTTGCCTCCTTTTCTCAAATCTTATCCTGGCTGGTGGTGCTCGTGCTGTGTTCTTTCAGTCAACTGCCTTCCTGCTGACCCTTGATCAGCATGAAATAGAAGGATTTTATTAAATAAAATAAATACATAAGTGAATCAGAGACAGTACTGTCTCTGGAAAATGCATAAAACCAAATTTATATATAAAAGTGACATCATCTTCATGTGATGTAATCTTACCAGTTTGCAGTGGAATCAAGAGGTCCTGTAAAAATAAATTTGACAACATTTTTATACCTTTATATCCTTGTTTAAAACTAAACCAAGGAATTGAAATATATTAGGCTGTATTGCAAGTGAGTGGTTTTTAGTATGGTAGTTGTAAATTGTTCCATCCCCTGTGGGTTTTGTTTCCCACCATTCATTATAGATTTTTCTAGGCACATGCTGCTTGTTAATATCCTTTTCCCCTTTTTTTTGCAGTAGTTTAGAATGGGCATACCTTCCTCAGCTCACTCAGACACTTCAGCAGGAATGATCCAGGACTCCTTCCTGTCCCAGAGGCTGATTTATTAGAGGATTTAGTCTAGGCAGAGAAGACCTTTGCTACTTCCCCACTGGGAAAAACCAAAGTTAGGGAGCTAAGATATCCCGTGTTCTCCTTTTTCTCTTCAAACTCTTCATTGGTAGATTGTAACAAAAGTTGGGACATTGCCATACATACAGGTACTGGTACTGGCAGAGAAATGGTAACCTTACAGCCTGATGAGCTCTTTACAAGAGCAGACTTGAGTGCATAAAAATCTACTTTATGGTTTTATATGAGAGGACTGTAGATGTGGCTAAGGGATGAAGAAAAGAGGTACACAAGGAAATGTTTAACACGGAGAATATCTTTGAGCACCTTGAATATGTTATCATTAATGACACTTCACTTGTGTCCATGTGGCTGAGAGTTTTTAAGTGATTTATTTGTTGGAGTTGTGCCAGTCTGAATTCTTATCTTCACCAAACCTGCAATAGGGCTTTGTACCGGAAAGCAGAGGGAGCGTACAGTAGGGGAAACAGAGGAGGAATGTGTTCTAACTACTCTGTTTTTAGTTATTCTGATATATTCTTCCAGTATGTCCTTTTACATCTGTTTGATTTTCCATGAACTTTGGATTACTGGATGGCCAAAGGAAGGAGATGATGGCATTAGGGGGTACCTATATTCCACACAAAAACGAGGAGTAACCTACCACTAGCTTGCTTGCACGTGGCTTTGTGTAGAGACTCCATCATGGATCCTACAAACCTTTTATGATTAAAGTTTTGAGGAAAACAGTTCCTCTTAATTTTTTTTTTAAATTAATTGATCTCTTTATGACAAACTGACTTATTTAATCACAAAGATTCTGCTTAGCTCCAAGGAAAACTTTTACTATTTCAATTACTCATCAGATCAAATTGCCACAGGCTTTGGAAACTACAGGAGCAAACTTAGATGTCTGCTACTGTAAGTCATGGAAGTCTTTTACTGCTAATTTACATTGAGATCATATGCAAGGATAAATCCTAATGATTTATATGCAGTCTTTCCTTCTACAGTGTAAGCACATAAAATCTTTTTGGGAATTTATTTGGTTCTTCGCTTCCTAATGAGATACAGTAGCATCTAATATCACCTGAAGCTTAGGAATGACGTAGAAATAAGTGTACCCATTCTACATTGTGAAATACTCTTTCAGAAGTTATTGTGGATGATGTTCAAACACCTGAATACTGGTTAAGCAACACTAGCCCTTCAAAAAACAGAATAGACCATTTCATTGTAGAATGTAGAAACTGGGACAAGTAGCAGTAATGTCTAGTTCCTGTTTCCCAAACACAATATTGCAAATGAGAATTTCAAAAGGAAAAAAAAATTATTTCAGATTCTTTTTGCAAGCATAGTATATTTGGTATAGTAAATGTCATGCAACTCAGCAGGGATTCAAAGTTGTTGTTGCCTGATGACCATTTTTTAGCTCTACTGAACATTCCAGGTTTAATGCCATAAACTCAGCTCTCTGATTTTGCATGAATTTGCATATTCCACAGCACAGCTTTGGCAGGTCAAAGCCTTTGGCAATTCCAAGAGTGAGTTTTCCCCCACAAACCAGAAAGAAGGGAAGGCAGCAGAAGAATGTGCCTGGGAACCTTGTCCGCTGTTCCTCTGCTTAAAAAAACCTCAAGACATTAATTAGAAACCTCTCCTAGATGAAGATTCTGAGCTTGTAATGATGCACAAACCTGCTCTGCAGAACAGCATGAAAGGACCATCATTCAAGATTCTTCCCGAGAATTCATAAGATCAGCATAAGGCCAGTTAGAAGACATGTTGATACCATAAGATGTATGTTATAATGCTTTGAACACAAAATTATAAATACTTCCTACACAGTCTTCACAGGACATTCAAGTGCTTCTTTTTTCTTTTTTTTTTTCCTTTTGTCAGTAGCTATGATTTTCCATCTTCCCCCTGAGTTTTGAGATCTGTTCTGTCTCTCATCAAGGGCTGTGTTACAATCTGCAGCAATAAAACTAGGTAAATCAACATATGGAAATAGTTTGGTTAACGTGTTTTCAAGAACAAAAGAAGCACCATCTGCGTTACTAAGACCTACTTACATACTAAAACAATTGATTCACTTGCTAGCTTCCCTTCAGTTACAATATATCCAGTCTTATGGACTGGATTCAGATATTGTTTGCATAAAACAACATAATACACCTTACGAAGATGACAGCACCTGTGCCTGTTGAACTGCTACATGCAAAGCTGCTCACTTCAGGCCCATACCAAATATGCTGTATCCCTTTTCTTATGTATCAGTCTGCTGTTTAAAAATGCACACCTTTGAGTGCTTAACTTTCATGAAATTAGTTTCCATTTTTTCTTTAAGGTTAAGACAGCATACTAATAGGCAAGGTATCATTACAAAATTTATAGTAAAAAATTTATACCTCAAATGGATGAAGAGTAATATGATCTGGCCTTCAATCATATGTTCTCTGTGAATCTGTTGTTCATATATCGTTACAAAAGTGAAGAAAAAAAGAAGACTATAATCTGGAATCACTTATTTTAGTGCTTGATTTTTATATACATTCTCAAAACAAGGTGACAAACATTTAATGCATTATTGGCTTCTTTAATAATTTAAAAAAACTAATTTAATAATTAATTTTAGTAACTAATTACTATTTTGCAAAAGTTTTCATTTTTTTTTAATGAAAATTAAAATCTCTATTCCTATTTCTGTGGAAGTGATCATTAGATTGCCTCACAATTTTAAACCAAAATATTCATAGGTCAAACCAAACTGTAAGAGTTGCAAAATTGTCTTATCATATATATCAAAGGTTACTTTTATTTTTCTATTGATTTTGAAGACTTTAGATCTAATTAGCTGATCGCAACTGAATCATAACTGAAGTTGTGATAGCAACTTTTTATTTGAGTTGTGAGCTGTGATTCTTATGGCATCATGACTCCAAAAATTGAAACTTTAAAATTAATGTATTTTAATTTTAATTTGTTTTTTAATAAAAGGTTAATATTAAAAAATACTTAAAAATAAAAACAATCAGAGTTGAGAACACTGCTCACTGAAAAATGCTTATACCTTTATCATAAGTGTTTGCAAATTATTCCTGTCTTATGAACACTATGATAGTTTCAGATTGCTTTAGTTTGCATTTGTTTGGAATAGAAGCCACTAGCACAGTTTCTGCTTTAAAATCTGGACAGCAGCCCCACATCTGCACATGGACAAAGATTTTTTTTTCTCCTTATTTTTCTGCTCTTTTTCCACTCCAGAATTGTAGCCTGTACATGCCTCAGTAAGCTTTCTACCATATATTCACCCTAAAAAGTAAGACTGACATTTTTATCTATTCTAAACCCAATTTCTCTGGCTTGCCATTTTTCACCAGTAAGAAAATGACAACGCATTGTCAATGCAATGGCAAAAATCTTGCACTTGATAATCTTCCATTTTGAAGTCTTTTGAGTGAAGGAAACTGTGACAAAAACCAATAAAGTTGCACTGATTACCTAAGAGACTACATCAAGCCCACAGAGTGAAAAATGTCCATTATGTCATTCAAATTACCTGTTGCAGGAGAATTCACGTGGCAAATAATAAGTCTTTTGTTCTTTAAACTGAGGCTGATTTGGCAATCTACAGTGTTAACTGAACCCTGTGAACCACAGCATTAACAGCTCTGGTAAAGGGCAGAGACCGCTCCTACAAAATAGACAGAAGATTTTCTTTTCAAGTAGAACAATCTTAAATGGTCTGACAGACAGTGTCAAAAGCAGAGTCCCTTTCTCTCTTTCAGAAAATAAAATGTTTTCTAGAAATTGTTAATTTAATTTTGTACCAAAGCTCATTCCAAGTGCTTTGACAGCACAGTCACTACAGATAGACCCACTACAGACAGTCTAGGAACACAGCCTCTGGCATTAGTGTACCAGTTTCAGAAGAAGTTTCTTGTTTGCCGGTGTCATCTTGAAGTCCATTTAAGGTGGCAACTAAATCTGGTGCTGCTACTTTTTTTTTATTTTACCATTCTTATCAAATGCAAGGCCTGTTGTATGCTAATGAGACATGCTGACTGAGGCATAAACAAAGCAAAACCTGTGAAGTAATTCAAGAAAAGAAAAAAAAAAAAAGGCAGGCACCTATATAAATATCAGCTACAACTACAGAAGGCCTCTTTGATCTGTGGCCTTGATGTCAGGTGTGCCAACCTATCATTCCCTACCTGCAGGATTGCTTGTGGTGTTGCCACTAAGATGACTGGTCTGGCAGGTCTGGGCGCAAATACTGAAGGTACTCTGGTCTTTGCAGCACAGAGCTGTGAAAGGAAGTATGGATATGAAATGCCAAAAGTCAGACTCTGCCTCTCCCAGAAGATCTGAAAGTACAATCTCTAAGTCTTAACACTGTTTTGTCCATATGTCTTCATGCAGCTCCAAAAGATAGCATCACTGTAGCTTTCTCCTGTTAGCAAGGATGAAGAGACTCAAGAGGTTTCCAATTTCTGAAACTAGATTTGATTATAAATACTAAAGAATACTAAAGCAGAGTACAAAAACCTCTTCAGCAGCAAGAAACTCAGTCTTTCTGGTTCAAATATATAAAATAAGAACCACTGTAAACAGACCTATGTCTTGTCCATTGTACCTTTGGAAGAGAATCCCTTTTCTTCTAGTCTGGCTTTCCAGCAGACACACTGTAGCTTTCTGAAGGTATAAAGTTTAAACAGTCCACTCAGGGTTTCTAGAAATGTGTCCTTCTCTCCTCCTCCACTGAGGCTTGGGTGTGGCTTTATTGCAAGCAAGTCTCCTGCCCATGAACTCTAGACTGTGTCTTTTCATTCGTCCTGCTTAGCAAATCTGTCTGGCCAGTTCTCAGGTTCAGCATCTCCCAGCGAAGACCATGGATTTGTTCTCAGGTAGAAGAAGCAATCTCCCTTCCTCCCAGAATGGCTGACCTGAATTAAGGTGCAGCAGCCCAGGTCATGTCATCAGTCAGCTTTCCTTATGTAATAAGGAAAATGTAATAAGCTGTCACTATATAGGAAACTGTATTTTAAAAAAATAATGAGTGGTCTGGAATGGCCATTCATTTTTCTTACTGGTTTGGAGTTGTAGCATGCAAAGGTAAGATGAAATGTTGGTCTCCTGCTGCTTTCAGAGAGCTACTTGACTCCACGTACAACAGTCATATATCTAGATACATAGAGAAAACAAAATAGTTGTGTTTGCATCTTATCCTGCCCCTGCTACCCTCCTGTGAACCCTTACTGCTTCTGTTCTACTGAGGAGTTGTTACTGTGATCCTTGGCTCTACTTCAATGTTTTTCTTTCCATGGAAACACCACATCCAGACAACCAGTCTAAATTACCTGCAAGAGTATTTTCTGGGAATCTGCCCATGACAGAGGAGATGGGAAGCCCTGTATTTGTCTCATACTGCACCTGTCTGGGACTCAGACTGTAACCACCACCGCACAACAGAGTGTGTGAAATTGTCCTTTGCAGCAGGTTCCTCAAGGGTATTCTGAGAAGTACACCTTGACTGGAATAGGCAGTTTTCAGCAATTCAAATATTCATCTTTTTCTGAATAAGGATGTCAATAAAGCATTCATACAGCAGAATTACTAAGCAGACTTTTAGACTGTGTTAGTATCCATATCATCTTTATGGAACACACTCAGCCACTCTGGGATTGGAATTGAAGGGGTAAAAGCATTTGTTGCAACAGGTTCAATGATAAAATGCTGGCTGCTGACGTAGTAAGCCAAGTCTTGTTTTCGTTCTAGCACTTGTTCATTCCCAAGTGAGTGGACTGGAAATATAGAGCTGTGTCATGGCTACCTGCAGCATGACTCCAAAGAGATACTGCTGATGTGCTTGTCTCTGCTCCAGTCTGCTCACCTTTCTCTAAAATCCAAGGAGGTACATCTGTCCGTGTGCTCAGGTCACTGATCCTGACCTTAATCAATTCAGTGTGTGTAGTAATACACGCATCCTTCTCACATGCTGTTGTTTCTACAGCCAGGCTGTCAGCAGAGCCATTAAATACATGATTCTTGTTGTGAAACTTGCAAGTTAATGCCTGTAGAAGAAAAAATGATGAAAGCTCCAAAGCAGAATTAATTTCCTTAGGTTGACCATCTTTTGACCTGAGTTTCACAACTCGGTTATTGTAAAGTCAATTCAGAATTTTAAACCATAGTGTTGTCAGTTTAAATACCGAATACACTTTTGTTTCTAACAATAAACATCTAGTGGAAAGATGCATTAATATATTTTGAGATAGAAGGAAGAAAACTTTAATTAGAAGTTTAACTTCAACAGAATAAATATTTAGTAGGTTTCTGCAATTACATCAAGTCTGTTTATACAAGGAACATATGTATGTATGTGTATTTATTATATAAATTCCACTGCTGCATTTGTGACAGCAGTGAATATAATAAATATCACATAAGTTTTAAGGTATTGAGAGAACATTTCTGTCATTAAGATGCTGAAGCATACATACATAGCATCCTTAAATCTTTCATGACACAATATTCCTCAAACATTTCGTATCAACCTGTTGACAAGTTTCAACCATTCTATAATATTTATGATTTCTTGAAAAGTCACATGTTTTGCAGAGGAAGTGGCTGAATCAGATAATTTATTTTTCTAAAAACAATGGATGATAATATGTGATACTGAATAGAAATTCCTTGTATCTTTCTCCTTTGATATTAAATTTAGTAGTTATACTTATGACAAATCAAAAGTATATGCCATCAATACTTTTTTGTAATATTTTCTTTCTATGAAAAAATAACTACATACATTTCAGTGCATTCAATATTATGTTGTTGTTTTTTTAATTTATAATAAACAAGCTTGTTAATCATAGAATCATAGAATCATTAAGGTTGGAAAAGGATCATCAAGTCCAACCCAACACCACCTAACTCACTAAACCGTGTCCCTAAGCACCATATCTACACATTTCTTGAACAGCTCCAGGGATGGTGACTCCACCACTTCCCCGGGCAGCCTGTTCCAATGCCTGATCACTCTTTCAGTGAAGAAATTTTTCCTAACATCTAGTCTAAACCTTCCCTGGTGCAACTTGAGGCCATTTCCTCTTGTCCTATCACTTGTTACTTTAGAGAAGAGGCCAGCACCCACCTCACTACACCCTCCTTTCAGATAGTTGTAGAGAGTGATAAGGTCTCCCCTCAGCCTCCTCTTCTCTAGACTAAACAACCCCAGCTCCCTCAGCTGCTCCTCATAAGACCTGTGCTCCAGACCCTTCACCAGCTTCGTTGCCCTTCTCTGGACTTGCTCCAGCACCTCAATGTCCTTCTTCTGGTGAGGGGCCCAAAAGTGAACACAGTATTCAAAGGTGCGGCCTCACCAGTGCCAAGTACAGAGGCACAATCACTTGCCTAATGAAATACTAAACCCTGAAAATGTTTTGCTAACATCTCCGTTTTTGTCATGCATATCGAATCCAAAGCTGCAGCTGAGAAATCCCTACTTTATATCCAAAAAATAATTATAATAGCTGGGAAAGGTTTTAAGATCTTTTCATCCATAGATTATGGAGACCTTCTAGAACATCTCCATACAAGTCTGGCAAAATGCAATATAATTCTGAAACTTTTTTTGGCCTTTGAAACAAAGAGAAGAATGTTTATCTCAGTCTTCGGATCTAATGATGATACAGCTATAGCACATATATTATGCATTCTAAGGAGCTTTTTAGACTTTGATCTATTCCTAATACCATTGCATTGCTTTCATGAAGATAATCAAGCTGACAATAGATTATTCTCCATTCAATAGTCCTGCAACGAATAGCCAGCAAAAATATGTTTTTATTTCCATTATTTGAGGCCTCAGTGGCCACAGAAAAGAATTTGTCATATCTGTCTAGGTGATAGCCTGTTTCTGGTAGCGGTCGGTGGGTGATAGTTGGAGAAACAGTTCAAGAACAGGGCAAATATAGTGATGCACTGAAAATGTACAGTGTTTCTTCCATTCCTCCATGGATTTCTGCAACTGCTTTTGTATCCTTTTCTTTCTTCTGGTATCCACAAAATCCTGTGGCAACAAGATTCACTTTAATTATGCTTTGTGTGAACAACCTTTCCTTTCATGATAAAAATTCTGATCTCATGGTATTCATATGTTGCCTTTTCTTTCTTTTCCTCTCTTTCCTGATATGAATTGGCACGTGAGCTGCTGGCAAACAAGGGCTGCCCTGAAAGACAGAAGGATCTGATGGCTGGGAGGCAAGGAGCTGTAGCATCCCTGTGCTCCTAAAGGTCATGATTTTATGAGGTGGAGGTGTAAAGAATAAAAAGAAATTTGTGCTCTTAGTGGGAAACTATTCATTAACAAAGAAACTTGCGCTATTATTTGGAGAGTGGAAACTTTGCGATAGATTGCCTTGACTGTGCAATAGATTAGGGCACACACAGCTGAAGTCGAATGCCTTTTGGGAGGGCTTGCTTACTAAATGACTCCAGAAGGCCCTCCACAAAGGCAACAAAAGGGAGCAGTGCGATCTTTAGCTAGTACCATGCTAGAGAAGAAGCAGTATCTTACACACGCTTATGTCATGAAATAGTTTTGGTTTTGAACTGTGTGAGTTCTCTGCCTGAAAGATGGCCATTGAGGTTGAATATTCTGACAAGCAATAATATGAAGCTGGATCTTAACTTGTTCCAGTCTCTAATCATCTATGGAGAGGGTGAAAACATTCAAATAATAGTGTGACTGGAGGGGAAAAGTCTCCCAAAACCTAAATAGCAGTTTAGTATGGAGAGACTTATTTGACATGGAAAATAATTCTTGCTTTCCACTTACTCTGCACTATGATGACAATAAAATCTAAACCAAACTTTTTCAGTCCCATTCTCTAAGCTTTAGCACAACTACTTTCAGTACATCTTATTGTCCTTGTCTATTTTTAAAATAATTTCTGCAGATTAATGACTTTCTCAAAATAAAACATAATTTTAGGAAAAAGAAAACAAAGGAGCCCTGCCCTGTCCCTGTGCTGAATAATGTATTCCAAAAGTACTTAATGAAAATAAATATAAGGTTTGGCAGAGTTCTGATTAAGGGCAATGTTTTTCAGGTGTTTAGATATATGATTAGATTATCATCAGGAATGACGACATGCCTCTATGAACCTTTTAAAACAACAATTTCTTCAAAATATTTCATGATTAGTGAAAAGACCATCAGCTGAATTAAATAACAGTGATTAGGAAGGAGTATTTTTCATGTTGCTTTGAGAGCCAACGTATTTTTGATTCTAATGATTCTGTAATGAGGTCCCTTCCCTCCTCTCCTTTTTTCCTTGCCTCACCTGGCATCGCTTGCCATTGGTGTTGCCATTGTCACTGCCATCAGCAGTAAAATACTGAATTGCATTTATATGAATACCACTAATAACAGTGTAATCACTGATGGAGTGTAGCGAACTAGGACCATAATAATTGAATCCACAGGTACTGAGTTTCTCTTCATGTAAATCTACCACTTACACAGCTGAAGAAAGGGGAAAGTACCATTTCCAAAACTCCAATTCTTTTGGAAAAAGCAACATTACAATTTTCAAAATCTAGGTCTGGATATATGAAGCAAAACAAACAATCACACCTTGAATGTAGAAGTTCTAAGAGTTTTGATGGAAATGGAGAGCAAAAAAGGGGGAGTGGAAATGTCTTTCTTTGTGGCTGAATGGTTCAGGAGCATCAGCTGGGAAAATACGCAACCACCCTATACTTAGAAGCTGGAGAAACGCTTACTTTCTTCCTCCTGTTTGTGAGAGAAAAATCTACTATCTTAACGGCAGCCAGAGGGAGGCTGCAAATCCTCAGCTTCCAGGAGCTTCTTGCTGTACCGTGACTGCCTATATAACACTGTGTATACAAACTCCTCATGGAAATGTCCATTGGGTTAATATTTTTATGACCATCTTGCTATTTACATTCTGGTCTGCTCTAATTGGTGACTTATGGCTAATGCTTATGAAATGTCAGTAAAATATCATTAATATACTGCTGAAACAAATTTTTCTCCAGCCAAAATTTTAATGTAAGCTCATGGCAGACTATTTTGCTGAAGTGGACATTGTAGTCCTGAGACATTCTTTGTATGGAAGGGAAGATGAATAAAGAAAGCATTCATTGAATCAACTCTAACATTTAGATTTGTTGCTCTTTTTAAATTGTCAAGCATTCTGGGATCGGTTTGGAATGCACAATCAGTTTACAACCGTTTTTACTCAAGTGCTTAGGACATGTTTCTTTTTCTTGCAAGTTGAACTGTGAATGTATCTTTTAATATTCTTTTAAAAATCATTGTTTATTGGATTTTTTCACTTCTATCTTGGATGTTCCCTGAAGTTGCAGTACATTAATATCTAAATCTCTCTCTCTAAATTAATTGATAGCAAGAGTTTGGAAAACTGAACTACTGTACAGACCAATTTTGTAACATACATTGATCAATTTTTAGTTTTCTTATATCAAACATAAAAGCTTAGTGACTAGCTGGAGACCAAATTCAGTTCACTGTCTTAGAGATATGATTATGGGAGTGGATAGTATCAAAGACAGCACACTGTCTCTGGGCTGACAGAGAACTTTACCTTGATTTAGTCTTTAAACAGCATTATTTTCCAGAAAATACGTGTCAGTCCACTTCTCTGACAAGTTTTATTATTAGAATATTTGGTGGTTGTTTTATTTTAGCTCTTGGAAGAGAGGGGAAAAGGACTGTATGAGTTTGAAATAAAACAGAATGTGTGCTAGTGAAACTTACACTTTCAAATGCAATGAGATATATAAATATTTGTTATGTTAATCTACAAAATTACTTTTATTATTTGACCCATATGGCTATGTGAATACCAGTACATATAATTCAATCTTATATCCCAATATTACAAAAAATGCAGCCTTAGAACTAAACACATTTTTCTCTTGTGTCAAAGGTGAATCATTTCCTTATGTCTGAAATATCAGGATATGAAGGAAGATTGCTTTCACAGACAAACGAGAGACAGCTGCCCTTGATAATAAAGATTTATTCTTAACATTCTTTTCAAAGCATCCGTTTCTATCCAAATTTTCATAATGAAACAGGACTTTTCAAAACTGTGTATGAGAGGCAAGGCAAGGTAGGGCTGGAATATAATATTTTTGCTTTCACTTTTGCTGAACTGAATTCTCTCATCACAGTGAATTCAGACACAGCCAAATGCAATACAGAGTTTAGAAAGGTGAAATAAACTTTCCCAGTTTAGGGCCAGAGCATCTACCTGCTGGATAAGTGCCAAGTATATGTATACACAAGTTCAATTTTGCAGGCACTTGATTGGAGTGTGTTCACTGATAATCAATCTGCAGGAGTTTTGGTCAAGTACACACAAGAACTCTGTGTCAGTAATATTTATACAGATATATTTCCCCTCTGATGTGTAACATACAGCGGAAATCCACATTTTCTAAGTCACAGAAAATAAAATTGAAGTTTTGCATCTTTTGTCTTGTTGTTCAATTATATTTGAACAAGCTCTAGACATAAAGAGGTCAGTCCTTACATCTCAACACCACACTATGATGAGTATGATCTGGAATCAGAGCTGAATGGTTTATGTATCCTATAAAATTTTATGTGAGAATAAGGAAAGATTAAGAAGTTGCTATATCCCTAACAAATGGAAAAGTGAGTTGAGCAATATTCATCGTAGTGATGTTCTAAACTTAAAATTATTTAATTTATTCTAAGCGTCTTTCATTTCATGGTCATAGTCAAAGCCATTAATGACTTCTTTATTGCCTGAAAGGAGTCACTTTGGTTAAGTATCTTAACACTCCCCTCAATGGTTAAGATTGCTAAAGGTGTTTGTGTGTGCTAACATCCTTACCGTTATTGATGGTTTCTTTCACTCCTTGATACTACAATGGACTAGCTGACTGCCTCATTAACTTTCATGTTAGCTGATTGCTTACATTATGATCGTTATAATATTAATAATATGTTTCAGATATACCTTTGGTTGATAAATGTACTTTAGTTTAAAAAAAGATCAGAACCATCTTGTACCATGTCCCTTAACTTTTGGTGAGAATATTTAAGAGTTTTTGCTCTTAAAGAAAGTAGTCTGCTGTAGAATGAGAGAAAATAGTCATAAGTAAAAATAGCTGTTCAAATAGTAGGAAATGAACTGTAGAAATAAAAGGGCAGTTTTCATAGAGGAGAGAATGAAGTCCCATAGGAATCTGTTCTGGGTTTGTGCTCTTCAACATCTGGAAAAGTGAATGAACAATGAGGTAAAAGTGTTTGTCATCAATATCAAGTTATCAGGGTAATAAATTGAGGTAACATCAAAAAATTGCAGAAGAATCACACAATTTTAAGAGTCATGAAATGGAATAAAAATTATGATAAAAGTAAATGTAAATTGACAGAAAAATACTTCAGTTTTATGTACACAATAATAGGTTCAGAACCGATTTTTATCATTCAGGAGTTAGATCTTGGATTTACAATAGTACTACTAAAAATTAGCACATTGAAAAACACTGATCATAATGCAAAATCAGTAATAATTTTAAAAAGTGACATAAAAATATTGCAATAATTTTCTCAAACATTTATGAGGTATATAGGTAAGCCATCATTCCATTTTAAAAAGAAAGTGCAGAAGTGAATATATTTGTCCAAAGTCTCCAGGCTAAGGCTACAAGCCTGGATAAAAGGATCACCCAATGTTGTCCACCTGCCTGTTGACTGTTAGATATCACCAGTGTGTTTACCCATAATACCACCCTCCCTGTGTTCTCAAATGTACTTCTGCCTCTAACCCTCAAGGTTTAATACTGAATGATTTATGTTTCGCTTGTGAGCACGTGCTCTCTGTAGACTGTAGTATAGCTTAAAGATACAAGGAACAGTTTAGCCAAAGTATCAGACTCAGTGTGGGGTAATTTATTCTGCTTCTCATGGGGGCTGGGAATCTGGTTTTGAAGTCCGTGTTGCCTCAGCAAGCCTGCTTCTGGTATCTCAGCTAGCTAGTTTGAAGATGCCTCGTCAGTATCCCTGTATCACAGTCAGCAGCAGAGATGTAACATGTATGTCTACTTTTATTCAAATCTTCTATCTAAACCCCAGAAGGACCAGTTTTCGCTTCACTGGCTTGCACATCTTGAACATCTATTTGCTCTAAGAAGGAATTCAGCTGTTTCACTGGGACTGTAGTTTTTAGCTGCAACCATGGTTACACCTACTGTTTGGCCCTGGTGAGCCATAAACCTGTTTTGGGATCCAGGCTTTAGCCTGTGTTTTCACCAAACACTCAGAGCTGACGAAGTTAGATTAATTTGAATTCAAAGCTTTTCATGTTTTTTGTAATATCTCTTAGATTTTCTCATGAAAGCAAGCAAAGTATTAGAAGAGAGAAGAAAATGACCACCCATAGCTTTTCTTCATCTTATGAAGTACTTGAAAGGACTAACTCCACTGCAGGGAAGTTGAAGTGACCCTGTTAGCAGCAGGAGGGAGCTTGAGGGCAAAAGATCCAGTGACTATTTTGACTACAGATTTCCCTGCATCCTCTGTATTGCTCACCACTATTTGCCATATAATTTAAGATAATAACTTTTTTATACAGTAAATGTTGTTGGTTTAGTGTTCTACTACACTGAATTTTCAAGCTAGGGCTGGAAAGCCAGAAAGCTACATTGTCCCTCTATCTTTTTTTAAGTAGATATTTTCTATATGGGTTCTCCAATCTCACAACATCTAACATTAGTTCTGTGACCAAGTAAAGGATTCTGCTGCAGTGCATCCTGTACCTCCTATGAAGTGAAAAGATGATATATACTCATAACTCAGATGGTTTTTCAATTGTTTTCCACTACAAAGACCAGTAAAATATATCTAAAGGTTATTTCTGCCATTCTCATGTTTTATTTTCCCATCCTGTCTCATTTGTAAGTCTTTCTTACACTGCTAGTTATATTGACAAAAAGCACATGGAAGACATAGCTGAAGAATTCAGCCTGGTTTAGCAGCAAAGGAAGTTTCAATTTGTCGGGTTTTGGGTTTTGTTTGTTCTTTTTTTTTTGTTTGTTTGGGTTGGTTTTTTTTTCATAAATACAGTTAGATTATAAATTATACAGTGAGCGACATAATGAAAAAATTTAATATGGTAACTCTTTTGATATCTAATTCCTCCCTCAAATGTCCTTTAATGAAAGAGTGGTAGAAAATATCTGGTATATTAAATTACTGAGTCTAATTCACTGACAGTACAGAATTGTAGGTTTGCTGCTGTTATCTTTCTGTTATCTATCTGGATTGAAACTGCTATGTAACAAATACTGTTTGAGGAATTTTTTATAAGATAATTAATATGATTGTCAGTAGTTTCTTTGTGACATATTCTAATTTATTGTCATTGTTTATACACTCTTTGATTATAGAATACACAGACAACATTTTCTCAAAGTTAATAACTTATTTCACTCTGCAGTGATTATAAACGTAAATTGTTTGCAGTTTGTTATCATGTTCCACATTAATATATTTCTTAGCTTTCCTATGCCTATTAATTCTGTGCTATTGTCTCAGTGCCTCCAGAAAAATTCTTATTCATTTTGAGTGAGAATGTCAGAATTTGGCCTTTTTAATGTTCCTTACATTCTATTTTAAAGCCAAATAAACAGTTTAGCAAATTGAATTGGTACAATATATAATATAAATAACATTCTTGTCTGGGCTGAACAGTGACTGCAGAACCTTGTCATGCCTTTGAGTATTTTATTTTTAACAGTTTTAATGAATCAATTTACCTGTAGCTGGAAATGGCTTACACTTCCCTTTATTCTCTTATACATCTAAATGATCAACAGATCCACAGTGAAGGAAGCACGATGAATGATTGTAAAAGGCTGTTGTTCGTACAAAGCTTAGAAGAGTAACTTTCGGCTTCAGTATACAACTTTGATGATTTCTCAATGTACAGCTGAGATGATATTTCAGTGTTTGCTTCTCAGTAGCAAAGAAACTACATGGATACATCTTATAACTTTGGTCATTGCCAAAGTGATTTTTTTTTCCTAATATTTAGAGCATGCACTTATTTTTAAAAGGAGCCTTCAATAATTGTTCTATATGCAGATAAAAAGGTTGGATTTAAATTTAACAGGCCCTTGATAATAGCAGAGGCATGAGGTGAGAATTTTATCAAGGTCACTGTCAAATGGCACTGTAAATGCCCATTCATTCAGGGGCAATGCACAGGGGAAAAATGTCGGGGTATGATGGATGATGCTTAAAGAAACCAGCTTAATTTTTATTCGGTATTATGAATAATAGCCATATGATTAAAAACACACAACAAGCCAGAAGTGATGTCGAATATGTTAGTTAAATGATGATTACTCAATTTCTATCTAATTCTAACTTTGACTAATTTTTTTTCCTAAATAAGAGAAATTTTGCTTCTGTCCTTAAAAAAATGCCCTGATAAAGTCTGGGCAAAACAGCTAAACTTAGACAGAAATTTTACTTCATATGTTTTCCAGTGGCAAGATGGAACTGACAATGTGTCTGTTAAAATTATATTTCCACCATAATAATGGGATTCAAGAAAGCAGCCATTTTCTATGGAATTAAATGTTCCAATCTCTTTCTTCCCTAGGATGGGAAATTGCCATAATACAGCAAACTTCTTATGCAATTATACAGAGACAGGTTGCAATGCAGATGATCCATAATGGGAAGGTGCACTACTTATTATAGGTGCACTGCCACATTATAGAATAAGTCACTCTCTTTTGTGAGTTAGTGTCATAACCTCTTATTCTGCTCTCCATACAAAACCTGGAATCTAGAAATATTTTTCTTTTTTAAAGCCTAAAACTGTAAGAAATTGTCTGATCAGAGGCTGCAACCTAAATCCAAGTTTATGTCAATATTTTGATTTTATTTTTGTTCACGTATTTTGACCTCAGGATATTTCTTCAATAGGAAGGAACTAGGACATCAGTAGATAAATTTAGGAGATAACCTTTCAGGAATTCACCAGTTTGTCAGATTAATATTTTTTTGGAGTAGGAATTGTTCATATTGAATACTGTCCATTCAGTAGGACTACTGAGAATTGAGGAGACTTGCAGAGTGATTTCCTTACCCTGGTGAAAATTTGGTAACATACCAGAAAGCAGTTACTGGTCTTGGAGAAGAGGCAACTAGTAAGCTTGTCAAGGCAAAGATAAAAGACAACACTAAGACTCTTACTTGGAGGAGACATTACTTTTTTGTCAGACTACAAAGAAGCTCTTGCTGCTGCCAATGTCCACAGAAAAAAATTGTGGTGAATAGTATCACAATTATGCTTCTGTGCTGCACAATTAAAGTGAAAGACTCAGTTGTGGAATATCTCATTTCTGACATGTCTATGTCCTGGTTTCAGCTGAGACAGAGTTCGCTTTATTCATAGTAGCTAGTAACAGGCTGTGTTTTGGATTTGTGGTGAGAGGAAGACCAATGACGTACTGATGTTCATAGTTGCTGCCAGGACAGTCAAGGACTTTTCAACATCTCTGTTGTGCCAGCGTCTGCAGTTGCAGGAGAAGCTGGGAGGGAGCACAGCCCCGATTACTAGCCTAGGATTTGACCTTAGGTTTCGGATTGAGGCCCAAATTGGCCAATGGTATCGTTAGCTGGGAATGGGCTGAGCCTTGGTCACCAGGTGGTGAGCAGTATCACTGTGTATCATTCATTTGGATGTTTGTATACATTACTATTATTATAATAATAATAATTATTTTTTTCCAATATTATTGTAGTTCAGTTATTAAATTGTTCTTATATCAACCCATGAGTCTCTTCCCTTTACCCCTTTAATTCTCTTCCCCATCACCAGGAGGGGAGAGAGGGAGAGTGAGCGAGTGGTGTTTTGGCATTTTGCTGCCAGCCAGGGTAAAACTACAAGAGTGTATTACCTAGGACAAAAGGCCAGCACTGTGCTTGTTCCTCTCATAGGTGATATTCTCACAGGGTGGACATTCACAGCTTTCTCACAGGGTAAATTTTCAAAGATGCTTGTAACTATCCCTGAAACAGCTAAAAAACATTTTAGTTTCAAAGAGATGGTGTTGCAGTCAGATGGTGTTCTTAGCCAGGCATGGCATTGTGCAGAACCTCACCTTTGTCCTCCCTCATATATACACTATTTATTTGTTCCTTTATTCAAAACTCTCCTTGTCTGCATCTTTGGCATAGAGGTCTGTTTGAACATCATCAATAAACACTACCAAGTTGAGTAATGACAATTTTGAAGCTAAACAAGAACTACAATCACTTTAGAAATGAGGCCAATGTCAGAAATTATTTATAACCACAGACATCCAGAAAAAGAAAAGGAGTATATATTTGTAATTTTTAAAGGATATTTTTCCTACATTTTAAAAAATGGATATAAAGCCAAAAATTCGTACATAATTTATGCTGCCAAAGTAGTGCTATGTAGCCGGTGTCATTTAACCTAATGATCCTACATGTGCTTTGAATGCTGTTTCTTCATGGCCCTGTTGCTTGCAATGCTTTGTATGCTTATTCTTTTCCCTCTTGTTAGAATGCATCACTGATTCTGTGTTTCTTTACAGCATCTTTACACTGGTATGCCACCTTTGACTTCAAAAGTCTTGCTTCTTAATATGAAAGAGAGTGTAGCCTCATTATATATCTTTATTTATGTGAATGTTTGGATATAATAAAGAACTACTCAAACTAGAGACCTCAGGAGGTTATGAAAAAACAGAGGAGTTGCTTCCTCTTTCTCCAAAGTAACATGAGGTTTTGGAGCTATTTGTGGAATGTGTGGAATTACTTTCAGCATGATAGAGGAGAAAAACTTCTAGCAATTGAAGGTTACTTTAGTTACTCACATGAATTATGATGTATTGCACTTTATTTTGTCATTTCTCATAGCTGTTTTGGGTGAAAATTTGTACACGGAATCCAGGGACATAATTCCATTTTACTTCAATACAACAGGTCCAGAAACTCATCATTCACCATTTGTTTCCTTTTTTTTTCCTCTCTCTCATTTTAGCTAAGTTGCAATTTGTTCATGAGGAGCTACAGGGAACATTCTGATTACCTCACCAGGCAATGCTGACTCTTAGGCTCATGGGATTATACCAGTTGTTTTAAGTGAGGTCCACCAAAATATGGGGTATGTGCTTAGGACAGTCATGAAGACAAAAGCTGTTCCTTTTTGGAGCATTCCAACATATCTCTAACCCAGTGACATGAAGAGAAGCTTCTTACACTATTTCTTGTCTAATCTTCCAGTTTGGGAGGTTATGTGGGAAAATCTGACCCCTACTTGTCTCTTATTTTAATCCAGTAATGTACGGAAAACAAATACTAGCAAAGAAATCTAATGATTTTGCCTTTTAGCATACAGGCTATGTCTGGAGCAGAATGTTTTTTGTATTTCATATGAAAATTTAACAGCTCAGCCATACAGCAACACACTACTGAACGAAGAGATTTCACTCCTTCACTTCCACTTACTTTGCCTAATAAAACAATTTAGTAGCTAGGTTGCAGGAGGAAACAGATTATAGCCATAATATGGGATCAAAGCAAACACCATTTAGGACATGTGGATCTTGATTTGAACTTTAAGTTTAGGGCTGCTCCTACAGTGTGAGTTGCCTGTAGGCTACTACTCTTACTCCAGTCATTGTAGGGGAATTCTTCCTTTCTTAAACTGGCAATCATCAGGCTTAGGAGTAAGCCTAAATGCAGGCCAGGACACAACATTGCTGTATGATACCATGCAAACATTTACTTTTTCTGTCTATGCCAGTTTGTTTGACTTCAGTGGATCTGTTACTTTCTTGGTTTGTTTACTGTCTCACTGTTTTTCTGGTTATTGCTTTTTTGGGCTGCTTTAAAAGCAAAGAGGAATTCAGAAAAAAAACCCAGCTGTCTGTGCTGTAATATTCTTCTTGGAATCTACTTACAGATATATTATTTTGAGAAAGTCACCCTAGTTATTTTTTGAATAAATAAATAAATAACCCATTAAAACAGAAAGGATGTTTTAGACGAGGGATTTGGTATCCAGAAGATGTTAGTTTTAAATTATCCATGGGCAGTTTGAGTCACTGAATAATTCACTAGTCATGCTATACAACGGCATTAAAAAATCAGCAGCTCCTTGTACTATTATTCTGTCAAGCTTCTTACAGATAACTTCCAGTGCCTGTGTTTTAATTTGCACCATAGCATGTACCTAGAAATTACTTATTCAGCATAAAAAAATCTTCAAATCTATTGTTTTTATGTGTAACTAGTATGAACATTGCTACTTGCTCATCATTAATATTTGTTTACACAATGTGTTTATAATTATTTTTAAGGAAAATATTTATTTACAAATAGTGATATATACAGCTGTTTGTATTTGATGAATGCCTGATATCTTTTCATATAATCTTTAAATTGCTTATAACATTAACTCTAAAAAGTAGAAGTTGATGTAAATGTATTTTGGTTTACATTGTCACAATCTGAACCTGTATCTAGAAAGAGTGCTTTTATTATAGGGACTTATCCAGGGAAATTAACTGAAGCTTGGCAACTTTTCTTACTGGGAACTTCTGATGCTTGGCAACCTGAAGAACCGAAGTAGGATTCAAGCCCAAAGTTTCCTTTTTCCTCCCTTATCAAACTCTGAAGTTGCAGTCCTTAGAACTGTGTATGCCTCAGTAAGATGAAGAATGCAAAATCAAAGAAATGTCCAGGTGATGAAAACAGTGTTTTGATGTGGTTTGGTGTTTTTTTCCTGTTTTTTGGGGGTTGTTTGGTTAGGGGTTTTTTTGGTGTGTGTTTATTTGTTTGGTTTTTTTCCTGGGTTTCTTTGTGGGTTTTTTTATTTTTGGGGCTTTTTTTTTGGTAGATTTTTTTTTTTAACAAGGCATACTGTTGTGGTTTTAAAAGCCACCACACAGCCTCTTGTTAAAAACCTCATGGGCTGAGGCAAGGACAGGGAGGGTTCACTCACCACTTATGGTCATGGGCAAGAAACCAAAAAGACTTGGGAAAATAGAGAAAAAACTAATTTGATTTGTTAACTATTTACAATCAAAACCAAAGCAAGATAATGAGAAAAAGAACTACATCTTAGAAAAGCACTTCTCTCCGACCTCTCCTTTCTTCCCAGGCCCAAAGGCTTTTTTTCCAATTTCTCTGTCTTCTCTCCCCAGCAGTGCAGGGGGCAGGGAATGGGGGTTGCAGTCAGTCTATGTTGTCTCTACTGTTTCTTCGTCCTCAGGAGAGGGCTTTTTACAGTCTTTCCCTGCTCCAGAGCGGGGTCCCTTCTCACCGGAGAGTCCTTCACAAACTCCTCCAACGAGACTCCTTCCCACACGGGGTCACAGTCCTCTGACAACTGCTTGGCTCCACCATGGTTTTCTTCAACAAAATTCACAGCCTCCATGGGGCACAGCTACTTCTTCCAATGTGGGGTCCTTCATGGCTACATCTCCATAAGCTACAGGCAAGCTCTGCTTTTTCTTGGGCTGCACTGGGAAGATATACATCACCAAGATTCCTCACCACAATTCTTCACCATGCTGCAGGGGAATCTGTTCCAGGGCACCTCCTTCCTCTCTGTTCTCCTCACTGACCTTTGTGTCTATGTAGGCATCCCTCTCACATCCTGCTTCTCTGTTGCAGGTTCTTTCACTGGCTCCTGAGAACCTCCTGGCTCTCAGGCAAGCCATGGCGGAGGCTTGGGCTGCAGCAGGTCGGGTTACAGAAGAAGCTGGGCATGCAGCTGAACACACTGGCCCAGGACCATCCCAATCCCTCCATGCACTGTGCCACCTCTTAAATATGTCATTTGCAGAGGTGCTGACTGGCTCATCCCTGGCCAGGGGTGGGTCCAGCCTGGATCTGGGGAAACTTCCAGCAGCTTCTCACAGGGGCCAGCTTGGTGCTACCTCCCATGCCCTAGCTGCCAAAGTCTTGGAGCCAGTGGTGGGTGGGGGGAAACTCTCAACAGTTACTTATAGGAGCCACGGAGCCACCACTGTAGCCCCTCCTTTGCTACCAAACAAACCCACTACACAAAACCACAGCACATACAAAAGACTTTGAGGAACTGAAAACTGTTAACTCACAGGAAAATGTTATGCTTTCTGCTGTGCTTTTGATCAGCATAAATGCTATATGGCTAAGGCTACTACAATGGGACAGGCTTAGTATGACTTAAGGCAAACAAAGAAATAGATTGTTATCTATTAGACAACAAGATTAGTGGTAACCTGGTCAGAAAGGTTTAGTTCATCAGATACTGAAATAACCTTTGGGAAATTTAGCTTTAGGTGATACAGTAGGAACTGTTGGATGCTGCAGCTGCATTACTTCCAAAATCTTACCTATCTATAAACACTGCTTAGCTGTAACTCTGGTCCTTAATGACTTGGACTTTTTGCTTAGTATTGTTCTCAAGAATAAAGGTGGGCAACCAAGAAGTCCCTGTTACTGCAATGTTTACTTAACTTTCCTTGTTCCCTGAGGTTTAACTGGGATGATTCGTCATCTTGTTCTTTTGCTCCTTTTGGAGATGGTCTAAACGTTAACTTTTATTTTAGAGATTAGTGTCTCTGTCCCTAGGCTTGTGAATCACAGAAAGCATGGCATGCTTTGCTGCCTGTCTGCAGTCTGTATAAACGTGGAATCCTGGATAAGACAGTAGGACCATGTGAGGCAAGTGTCGGGCAGGTTCATTGACATTTTGTTCCATTAAAAGCTACAAGCCACAGCGCACATGGAAATCTGTCCCTCTTTCACAGAATGTCCTGGAGATGGAAAGACTTGGGAAAGGTCTTGCAGGATCTTCACAGAATCACAGAATGTTAGAGATTGGAAGGGACCTCTAGATCTAAATCCTCTAGGAGCAGGAATACCTAGATCAGATCACACAGGAATGCATCCAGGCGGGCTTTGAATGTCTTCAGAGAAGGAGATTCCACAACCTCTTTGGGCAGCCTGTTCCAGTGCTCTGTCACCCTCACCGTGAAGAAGTTTTTTCTCATATTCAGGTGGAACCTCCTATGTTCCAGCTTGAACCCATTGCCCCTTGTCCTATCACTGGATGTCACAGAGAAGAGCCTGGCTCCATCCTCCTGACACTCATCCTTTACATATTTATAAACAATAATAAGGTCACCCCTCAGTCTCCTCTTTTCCAAGCTAAAGAGACCCAGCTCCGTCAGCCTTTCCTCATAAGGGAGATGCTCCATTCCCTTAATCATCCTCGTGGCTCTGCGCGGGACTCTTTCTAGCAGTTCCCTGTCCCTCTTGAACTGAGGGGCCCAGAACTGGACACGATGTGCCAGACATGGTCTCACCAGGGCAGAGTAGAGGGGGAGGAGAACCTCTCTTGACCTACTGACCACACCCCTTTTGACACACCCCAGGATGCCATTGGCCTTCTTGGCCACGAGGGCACAGTGCTGGCTTATGGTCATCCTGCTGTCCACCAGGACCCCCAGGTCCCTCTCCCCTATACTACTCTCCAACAGGTCAGTACCCAACTTGTACTGGTACCTGGAGTTGTTCTTGCCCAGATGCAAGACTCTACACTTGCTCTTGTTAAATTGCATGAAATTTTTCCCCGCCCAAATCTCCAGCCTGTCTTAAGTCTTGTTGAATGGAAGCACAGCCTTCTGGCGTGTCAGTGACTCCTCACAGCTTTTTATCATCAGCAAACTTGCTGAGGGTGCACTCTACTCCCTCGTCCAAGTCGTTGATGAATATACTGAATAGCACTGGTCCTAATACCGAACTCTGAGGAACTCCACTAGATACAGGCCTCCAACTAGACTCCACCCCATTCACCACAACTCTCTGGCTTCTTTTCTCCAGCCAGTTCACAATCCATCTCACTACCCGATCATCCAGATCACACTTTCCCAGTTTAGCCGCAAGGATACTGTGGGAGACGGTGTCAAATGCTTTTCTGAAATCGAGATAGACCACATCTACTGCTTTACCATCATCTATCCACCTGGTAATGTCCTCATAAAAGGCTATCAGGTTGGTCAAGCATGACTTCCCCTTGGTGAAGCCGTGTTGACTGCCTCTAATGACCTTCTTATCCCTGATATGCTTAGAGAGATCATCAAGAATAAGTTGTTCCATCACCTTTCCAGGGATGGAAATGAGGCTGACCGGTCTATAGTTACCCGGGTCCTCCTTCTTGCCCTTTTTGAAGACTGGTGTGACATTCGCCTTCCTCCAGTCCTCAGGCACCTCCCCCGTTTCCCGCAACTTACCAAAGATGATGGAGAGTGGTCTAGCAATGACTTCTGCCATCTCCCTCAGCACCCACGGGTGCATCCCATCAGGACCCATGGATTTATGGGTGTCCAGATTACTTAACCTCTCCTTAACCCAGTCTTCATCTACCAGAGCAAACTCCTCCTTTGTCCTGACTTCCTCTGGGGCTTCAGGGGTACAGGACTCTTCAGGAAAGCCTCCGGCAGTATAGTCAAAGAAGTCATTCAGTAACTCTGCCTTCTCTGTATCTTCTGCCACCAGAGCACCCACCTCATCCATCAGTGGGCCTACATTGCCTCTGGTGTTAGCCTTGTCTGCAATGTATCTGAAGAAGCCCTTTCTATTATCCTTGACCCCTCTAGCAAGATTTAATTCTAAGGAGGCCTTAGCTTTCCTAGTTGCCTCCCTACACTCTTTGACAACATTCTTATTTTCCTCCCAAGTGGCCAGCCCCTCCTTCCATGATCTGTAGACCCTCCTTTTACACTTGAGTTTGCCCAGCAGATCCCTGTTTAACCACGCAGGTCTCCTGGCACCCTTCCTCGACTTCCTACCTGTTGGGATGCACCGATCTTGAGCTTGGAGGATGCACTCTTTGGACACTAACCAACTATCTTGGGCCCCTTTACCTTCAAGTACCCTGTCCCACAGTATTTCCCCTAGCAATTGCTTGAAAGGGCTTAAGTTGGCCCTACTGAAGTCCAGCGTTGCTATTCTGCTCTGAATTCTATTATGGCCACATGAGATCCTGAACTCCACCACCTCATGGTCACTGCAACCAGGGCTGCCCTCAACCTTTACCTCTTCAACCAGACCCTCTGTGGTAGAACAGCTCAGTGAGCAGGGACATCAGTATGTGCACAATCCAAACTTCGATAAAGAGGCCTGAGAGTCCTTGGGACTCTCCTCGAAAACAGCAAAGGGAAAGAGTAAAAGAACTGGTAAACAGCAGAGCGGGGAGGAAGGCTCAAGGGTGAGAAAGAGAGGGCTATGCAAATAGTCCGCATGCCAAGAGGGCAAGAACCAATGACCACTGGCTGCTGCTGTGTGCACACTGAGTGCACGCAGGTAACAAACCAATCATGTTAGAAAGTAAATGCATGCAAGGCTTGAAATGCTATATATTCCCCCTGAACCCTGAATAAAGCGAACAAGAAGCTTAATTCATATTGAGTGTTGTCTTGATTCCGGCCAGCTCTTTGCAACAACCCTCGTTATTTGTGAGAATAAGATCTAGCATTGCTCCTCTCTTAGTCAGCTCGTCCACCATTTGCTTCAGGAAGTTATCATCAATGCACTGGAGAAACCTCCTGGACTGCGGATGGCTGGCTGAGTAGGCCTTCCAGCAAATATCAGGGTAGTTAAAATCCCCCACAATTAACCGACCACATAAAAGACAGCACAGTCATGGGGTAGGCCTTGGATGATCCATGGCTTTAGAGTACCAAAGTTGTTTCATAAAAGAACAAACCACACTGATGTTTTCAACAAATAACAAAGAAATGTAAGAAAAGCTGTGGGTCCTGCTATGAAAGTTTTACCCCTACCACTGATCAAATGAATGTTGGCAATCTGGCTTTTTTGTGATTCTAAATATATTGAATTTCTACTTTCCTTGCATGTTCCTTCAGGCAAGAAACGAAGATCAAGTCCTCACAGGGAACCTTGCAGCAAGCATCTGAGGTCTTTTGAAGGTTTTGTTCATTACCTCTTTTGCTTATTTGGTGCATTGCTCTCTACAGGTCCAGCACAAACTCATTGGACAGTATTGTATTGGGTAATGAACTATAATGTCACATTGAGTTATGTCAGATGTGACACAACATGACTCTAAATAATGTGATGGATAGTGATGAGCAGAAAAGGACATTTCAAAAACTTCTGTCAAAGTAAAGTTTTTTTGTATTGTTTTCAAAACTAACCTTGAAAAATGTAATTTTTAGAAAACAAAATTTGAAGAGAGGACAAGGATTTCCCCCACAGAAACATCTAATCAGATGTAAATCATTAGTGGAAAAGCAAATATTTCCCATAGTGGAATACATTCCATCCACAAATAGTGGAACTTCTGACTGTACATGTTCAGCTGCACTGTCTTCTAGAGAAAACCAACTTCCCTTCAGTCTGACGTGTGTGGGTTTTTTACAAATCTGGGGAGATTATGCTAGATATATATCATATGCTCCCTCTAGCTGAGATTGTTTTATACACATACATGTACGCTTTTTCTTAAGTTCTCTTATTCAAGTTGATGGCTCCCTGGTGGGCTTTTTAACACTTATGTGGTGTTTATCATCTTTACAAGATCTTTTAAATGTGTGTGATTGTACTTAGCTTCATGAGGTGAGAGTGAACTGAATGGACAACAGATCTGTCAGTGGTGTGTAAGGTTAGTTTTACAGGTCTCAATTTTGGGTTTTGGAGTGAAACTTCCTACATTTTAACATCTGATATAAATCCCATGATGCATGTTTCAGGGTCAGGCTGTTTGATGATATAAATGCTGTATATGGAATCAATGTCTCTGAGAGAGGTGATGCTATTTGCTGTACAGTTGTTGCTTATAATGCCAAAGATTGAAAGGTGATTCATGGTGCTACAGGCATGTTAAACTGTATTTATTATTATGAAAATTACCTTTCTGCAGTTCTTATAAATTATTACATTCTTGAAACAGGAGTTAAAGTTATAACCTTTCAGCTCTATACTTTTCTCTGTAAAGGTTTAAAACATGATAGTATTAGATGGGGTGCATCCAATGTGAGCCTTCTGCTTCAGCCCAAGATGTGAAAATCCTGAAGTGAAGAAAAAAAAAAAAGAGGGGGGAGAGGGAGCTCTGCAGAAGCTATGTAAGGAAAACAAGGTTCTGTCACGGGGAGTATGTGACTTGTGGAAGAATAAAAGGTACTATGTTACCAGAATACACCCTCCTGCTCTTGCTTCCTCAAGGAATTTTTTAACCTCTGTATAGTACAAATTCACCAATCTTATAACTTTGTTTTGTCCATTGGCAAGTAGGTTCCATTTTCTGTCCATTTTGTCTCTATTTCAGATGCAGCTATTTCTTTAAGAAAGGAAGTTATTGTAGGAAGTTTAAATTGCCTTGGTAAAACATCTATAGCTTAAGATGTTTAAGCCTGAGGCTTCTTTCTGGATTTGCTTAAACATTTGTGTTTGTCTTTGCTAGCAATAACTGATGAAAGATAAGTCAGAGATCAATGGAGTGTGCAAAACTGTTGTTGCTTCGTTCAAAATCAAGCATAGTAAATTATCAACGAATAACAGAAAAAAGTTGCTTTCCTGTTGTCAAATTATTCATATTCCATTCAGAAACAGAGATGCTATACTTGACTTCAGTGAGTTTTGATCACATTAAAAAAATAAAAATCTTAAGTTCACAGAACTTTATGGATGGTCACATCCATAATGCATTAAAAACTTTTAAGATTTAAAAATCTTAAGATCACAGAATTAAAAATCTTAAATTCACAGAAGATCACAGACATCATAAGTTTTAGTATGAAGGGAGAATATTTCTTCAAAGCTTAGAGTTGTCAGTGTCCTAAAACTAGTAATGTCTCCTGATGTTTTAGCATATAATATATAGGCTGTGGGTATATTTTCCTCCTGGAATGGAGGTCAAGAATCCCTGCATAACTTGATTGACATCTGTCATGAAATTGGCATTGTTCATTCTAGTTCTGGGGTTAAAAAACGAGTTTTGGGAAGCAAATGTGTTTTTTTGTGCTCTGGGTTTAAATATCCTCAAAGGAATTCTCACTATTGAATTTGAAATAATTTCTCAAATTAGCACATGACTGACATTGCATGAAACACATTCTGACATTCTGCAATGTGGAGTACAACAGAGTCATTGAATTGAATTACTACTGCTAGGTGAGGCATGAAAAGATTTGAACAACATTGCACGAGTGTGAAGTTGCTAACCCAATGGTAGAACATGAAGGAATTGTTTTAACATTTGTTTATGAGAGAAAGGGGATTTAATGGGCATATTGCTCTTGCTATAACAGAGTTTGCAAAGTATTGTTTTCACATGTGCACTTAAAAGATCCACAGACATATGAAAAATATGAAGACTGTTTTTAATCTGACATTTACTTTTTGAGAGTACTAATACAGTACTGGTTTAGCTTCCCCAGAAAAATAATTTAGGTGTCTTTTGTGTTAGTGTTTTTGCTAACAGAGCGGTGGTTGCACTAACAGATCCAGTACTCAAAAGAACTACATGGTTTGATCTGACTGCCATGGAAAATATATAGAATGCTATCTTTTTATTTTTCTTTTTTTTTTTTGTGAACAATAGATGTGACTAATGTCCTTCTATGCCTTTTTTATCTAGTCATCTACTGAGATTAAAAAGGTTTCCTTATTTCTGAAGAGAGAGACCAATATCAATAACAATGACTGTTCTAATGAGAATCATCACTTCGTAATCAAGTCACTTTCCATATACACTATAAGGTGGTATATTAAAACATTATACTTAAAAATTTTTTTTGGTCAAAGGGGATGAAATATGTTGAAGTATCCAGGCTCAGTATGAAACAAATAACAAAAAAAGTTGCCAATGAACATTAATGCTTTCCACAGTGAACAGAATAAAATTCTGGCTCTTTCAGCTTTGAGGAGACAGATTGTTCCACCTACAGGAGATGCACAAAAGTTTCGTTACTTGTCTCTGGTCTGATCTTAGATACTATGTTTTGAATGAGTAATAAATGCCACCTTCTTTTGTAAAGGTATTTCTCAACCACCTGCCAGAATGGCTAAATTTCTGGTAAATTCAAAGCAAAAACCACTCACAACAAAACCTGTGATACTGAATCCAGTGGTGACTCTGACAGTCTTGTGGAAATACTGGAACTGAGTCTCTCCTTCTTGAACAAAGGGATTATCTCCAGACTAGTGCACTCTGTAGATACCAAAGTAGGTAGTCCGGTTCACATCTTCCACTTACTTAGTTTATGATCCATCTGTCGGATGACAAAAAACATCACTGTAGCTCTGTGAAGTGATTTAAGATCAGCTGGACCCATAGTACAGAACATTGAAAGCTGCTGCTCTTGACTAAACATGGTTTTCTGTCAAAGTGAATGATGCGTGTATGTGCATGATGCAACAAAACCAGGTCCATGAGGATGGGTTCCAGTCAAAGGAGATTGCCAGGCTAGCTACCTTTTACTGGCTTAACTTAAAGAAGGCTGATAAATTAAATACACAAATTAGAAGTCACATCCACACACAAAATATTAAAAATTAAAGCTAGATTAAACTCAGGCACAGGACCCTGCAGCAACCAGCATTCCATATACCCTAGTGCAGAAGTACAAAATTAGCCATACTTTTTTGGTTCATCTCCTGATTTTCAAAATTTCTTAGCAAGCCTTCTCAAATCTCAAAGTTCAGATGACCCAGTGCTCATTTCAAGCTCAAACAAGGCAGTCTGACTGTCAAAAAAGCTCATGACTTTAGGTATTAATTTTCTTAAAAGTCTGGCCTCAAGTATGTGTGTTGTACATATTTAAATTTGTCCTTCAGTGGTACTGAACAGTGGACTGTCTTGAAACTGCCCACAGTTGAAATTGAGAATGATTGTTTATCTTGCAGATAATCAGCATGTATATGCTCCAGAGGCAAGCATCTGGTAATGTCTGCAAAATCACTAATTTGTTACAAATTTTACACAAAACGCTCCCTTTGAGTGAATGCACTAGCTTTCAGGCTGTAATAACCAAAATTTGAAGAGACAGGTAGCAGCTGCATTAGAAATAAAAATAGATGTCTAAATGCATAAAAGACCTTGTGATACCTTTCCACACATTACTAGCTAATAACTGTCCTGAAATTGTTCTACAACCCTCATTTTCAAAGAGAGTCTGTGAGACTGTCATCTTTTGCATTTTAAAATCCACTTTTTGTGTGTGTTTGTTTGACAAGTACTAGATTACATCATTGCTGAATAAATGTTTAATTTAGGTGTCCTCCTTAGTGTTGTAATCTTTTTGGTCCATTTGGTCCTGAATGTTTCATGTATGTACTCCAGATCCTCACACAGGTCTCTAGTGAATGTAAAAACAGAAGCACATTGAAAATGGATGTTCTGTAAAGAGCTAAATAAGAGCTAAATATGCAGCTAACACAGAAAAAAATCCATATTTGACTGAAATGTGAAAGGCACCATGCTGAAACTTTAATGTGTTTATCATGCATCTTCCAAAATAAATTGTCCTACTTTAATGCTGGTTTCTTAAAATATACATTAGGAGTTTCACTGATTAAATGGACATTGTCAGCTAGGTGGCTATACAGTTTGCTCCTCATTTTGTGGGTTCACTTGTATTTTGCTATTTACTGGGGAGTTTTTTCACAACTGTTACTACGGGAAAGCCTCAATCAGGTTGATTGCCCTTCTAATACTACTGCAGGCTGCTGTGAGGAAAATAGTTGCACACATAGGGCAAGAACACAATCTGAATGGCATTACCACCCCAAAGAGTTTGCAAGGACTAGTTATAGAGCCTATCCAAGCACGTGGATTGCACTACTTTTCCCTCAAATAGGCAGCTGGCAGGTGGTCAGTCAAATATCTGGGCAGACCTTTTGACTTTCTTTACTAGCCAGAATTAACTGAGCCGACGTAAGAGGTGATCATCCATTACTGCTAAAAGTTATCAGAAAATGACTGTTCCCTTTTACAGAGAGCAGGAAGAGTGTTTCTCACTGACTTAGAAAACTTCATGGGGCCACTATCTGTGCAGGTGTTGCTTACTCAGGCTATGACCTAACAACCAAATTAAACCCGCAAGGGTGCCAGACCCAGAACATACAAAATCTTCCAGATTTTACCCAAGACACATAGACTTGCAGCTATTGTTCTTTGCAACAGATCTACTGAAGGCACAGAAGGGTCCAGCCAACAAAGGTTATGGCCCAGTAGATTGAACTTTACTCCTCAGTAGTTTCTTGACATCAGTCACAATTGAACAGCAGAAACAGCTGCTGTGATAACCAAATAATGAAATAAAGCAATAATTTTACTACTAACTCTTTCAAGCATGGTGATTTGAGGTACTTACTTCATACTGTTCCATTTCAGGCCTTTAATTGTGACTCCCAAGCTGTATGGTAGAGTTCTTCACAAATTAAAGATTCAGAAAGCTAAGCTTCTAGCTTGTCGTACTTGGGAGCAATGGTACAAAACTCTAATGCTAGTGTGATTTTTATTGATTGTATGTTCTTTAAGGGATGAAACTGGGTAAATTTTCTAGACAGCAGGAAAGAATTTGAGTAGATTAATAGTTTACTATTATTATACAGGTAAGATTAGTTGGACAAATTCCTTAATACTTTAAAATATGACTTTGTTGCTTTTCTCATCCTTACATTTTTTCCCCTTAGACAGTTTAGTTAACATAAAACTGCCTTATCAGTCGTTGTTCTTTGCCAGTCTCTCTCAGAGGGAAAATTACTTGAAATACTAAATACATGAGCTGAGGTGAGTAAAAAGAAGTGGGTTTGGTCCCACCAGATCTTCCTCTTTAGCCAGAACTTACTGTAAGGAAGAAAAAGAAGCTCTTACTGCTCATTCTGCCACCAGTGTTTTCTAAGTCTTCATGAACAACAGTCATTTGTGCAAGCTGTGAAAATTCTGAAGAGTAAAAAGAGATGCTTTCTCCCTCTCTTCTCCCTGATGGAAAGTAGAATAAGACAAGGGTCTGCTATGAAAGAGAGGAGCTACAGAGTAGCTGGGCATGCTATTTGTAGAATGAGTGATGTTATTATCGAATGTACACTCAGGGAAAAAGACACGGATAATGAATGAGCTACTCAGTGTGAGCAGGGCATACAGACCACACTGAATATGTATGGTACTTGAGGGTAAGGAAGAGAGAACTGAGATCTAATGGTAGTGGAGGAAAATGTGAGAGTTCACATCAGTTTGAACGGTGGAACAGTTAATGCAAAGGGATACTGATGAAATCACACAGAACAACTTTATAACACCTAAATTTCCTCTGTAATCACCCTATTTATCAATATAGGATAACATGGATACTGAAAAATTGCTCTCTGTTTTTTTCGCGTCTATTTACATAGTTCAGAGAACTAAAAATCCTCAGAATGTAGATTAAAACCCTGATCCTTTTGTGGCACAGTCACAGTCTATAGTGTAGCAAAGCAGCAAAAGCTGCATATGCTATAATAATTCTTGGGGTTTGAAAACCTGATCATTCCTCTTTGTCATTTTCCCACCACAACATGGAACATATTATTCAATAGTGCCTAGAGGACTGCACACCTAACTCCCACCAACTCCACTGTGCTATTTTAAACTATAACTTAGTTATGAAATGCCATTTCAGTATTATTTCAATGCAAGTGTAGATGTTATAAGATAGGTAATACCTTGCTGATTTGTTAAGTATAGTCCACCACTAAAGGTATAAAAACCATCATGGACATACTCTAGTCCATAGCCAGACTTCACTTGCAATGATAAGTCAGGCAACTTTTTCTCCATTATATATTATAGCACAAAGGAAAGCAGATTGATAGGAAAAGCTGCAATTTTCACATTAGAGACGACAACGGGATGGCATATCACTTCTTTCAAACACTCCATCTCATGTGCTGTGTCTTTGCCTTCCCAGGAGATACTGATGGTGTCTCTGTAGACTAGCTTTGTCTTGGGGTCTGTGTGCAGTTGTTTGATGCATTGCAGAAAGGCCACCTGCTTTTCTTTTCTTCTCCAGCTTGTGGTGTGGCAGCTTATTCGTATCTGTGCATCACCATCCCTTGCACTGGCACTGCTGTCTCTGCAGCTGTGCAGGGAGCCAGCCTGAATACCTGACTGTAAAGAAAGATGCGCCAGCAGGAGGACACTGGGGGAGCAGTAACAGGGAGGGAACAAACGTCATGATACAGACTGGGAGAGGAGGAGAGCTTGCTCAAGCTGATGGTGCTGCTGAGATCCATTTCATGCTCTCTGGTTATCACGGCCAGTGCTCCCAAAAGCAAAGTCTTTGAGAAGAAACAACTGGAGAAACCATCTGCTGAAAAGACAAGAGACACTCTCTACAGCAATAGGAAAAAGTAAATGCTTCCTTTTGGTAACTTACAGGTCAGGGCTAGTCAAATCAAATTTTTCATTCTATCTGTGACAGATGAGGTTTTCTTTCTGCAAGTCTTTTTATTTTTATTTTTTCCCCTGCTGAAGGTAAATTGAATTTTTACTATTATAGGTGTGCAAAGTTACTGCCTGCTCTCCCAAGGGAGTTAAGCTGTCTAGTTTAGCTTCCCAGAATGGTATAAATAGGCAAACATAGTTACTGTATGCATGGGGAAGATATGAAGACCATCAGGTTACGACCCACGTCTAAGAATCTCGGTCTAAACAGAATTATCCCTTAAAAGAATTAATAGGAAAACATTTTGATTTTCAGGCAAGGAAAGCTTTATTACACTCCTTATGTGATGTTGAACACATAAGCAAAGGAGCCAATTATTTCTGAGATTTCATTGCAGTAAAGTCTAGTCAAGAAATTGGGGGAAAAAAAAAAGAACCTAGACAAAATTATTGCTGTTACGCTCTGAGTTATTTTCACAGACAAAAACAAGAGGGCACAGGGGACCACAGACCTGTAAATTGCATTGTCGTATTGAGCAAGCTGAGTGATTAATACACTGGTAGCTGTCAGTCTGTAAGCACTTAGAGGAGGATATGTTCATCAGTTGTAGGCACTGTGGATTTATGAAAAAAAAAATACAACACACAAATATCCCTCTCCTAACCAGATCTGTCTTTAAGAATGGAATAAGCATATATTCTTAAAAAAGTGAACATTTGGGAATGGAACAGGTTTAAAGTTCAAACTTGTGTCCATTTTAACAAGTGAGATCTATGCTTGAAGGTGATAAAGTGGTTATGTTTTATCTCAAATGACTACTAGGTGTGGGAAACCTATCACCATGTTGAATTACTTGAGAAGTTCATGTGTGTCACATGCCCAGAAGGCAGTGATTTGTTGACAGGAAACCAAAAGGGGTCAACTCATTTTACGTTGATTTAAATTTTATTCAGGTTAAATTTTCACTGCTTATTAGGACAAATTCCCACCATTTACTGGTTTTTATTTTTCTTTTTTTCCCTAGGGTCACATTGTTAGTTGTGTTAACTTCTACTGATATATCATAAACCAATGAAGATGTAAAAACACAGTTTTGAGGCCCGTCTCCATAGAACAAAATACCCATTCTCTGACTCTTTAGCCCTTCTTATGCTCTATAAGAGAACATGGAGTATTTTTCTCATTCCATGTTCCTCATTTATGAGAATAGTTTTCTCTTCCACCCTTTCCTGCCTGTGGGATAGCTAAAGGAATTCTGCTCCTAATCTGCTTTTCACTGAACAGTCTGTAAAATCTGCTGGTTTATGTATATCATGGAACATGGGAAACTTTTGCTGCAAACAGCTCTTTACTCAGTCTGCTCTCAGTGCCAGCCATTCTCAGATTGATTTACTGTTCCCAGTTCTTGTGACTTGCTTATGACATTTGTCTCTTTCTCTAAGCAGGTTGGAAACAAGTTGCATTTGAATTTCATGACTGAACTGGAGTAGCCTAGTGACATTTTTCTTACTATGATTTATTAGTATTACCTATTATTGGTATTGTTAGCATAATATAAAGAAAGAAGCACTTTTAATCAAAAGAAATATAACTACATGGCTGGACACATTAAAAAATCAGTGTTTGGGGTGATCTAGAATTTTATTTTCCTGCTTAATTACAGCCATAAAATCAACCAGTGCAGGCTGGATTTATCACATAACATGGCAAGTTTATTTTTGGTGGAAATTAGATCACTAAAGCTTAAAATGTATCTTTGTCGGTAATTTCAGTCACTAAAATTTTAATGGAAATTGAAGAGGAAAGGTCTGTGAACATGAAAAAATTCAACAGTTTTGAAATTTGAATATGTAGGCATAGAAAATGTTTATTTCTACTTTTCCAGGAGTACTTCTTGCACAGTTCTGCCAAACTACTTGGTGGAATGAGGAAACATGGTTTGTTATAGAGTAACTGACAGTGCAGATATTGAAAACAGCACTGGAAACAAAATTATGAGCAACGATTTTCTGAGTCAGAGCCATTCTTAATATAAACTTTATCAGCGTAGGCCTATGCACTTCAGAGGACTTTGTCAGCGATTCATAATGCAGTGAGTGAGCCCGTAGGGATCTGTTCCAATGTAAAGGATTCTGTGAATCTTGAGAAAGAGCTCAGTCTTCAGTGCAAGTCCCACTCTAATGGCAAACATCCTGTTAGAACAAAACCAGTTCAATATTAAGGGTTTGTCATCATTTAAATGGAAAGCTGAGGTTTGTTTAGACTCTTTAACACAAGTGGTAGAGGTTGCCAGGCTCACATAAACATTTACCTTTATTTAGTGATAAGACCATAGCTGAGAAGCTTATGGGTATTTATATTTGTCTGTAGCAGTCTTGTAATTATTTAATAAGGCACACTGAAGATAAGGTTATCATGATATAAGTGCCTGTAATCCCTCTGGGGTGTAATTGCCTCATGATAACCTCATCCCTTGAAGTTCTCTCTATTGCTACTATGAAAAATGTTTGTTTTCAATGGGAACATATATTTTATGATGGAACAGCATTAAACTGTCAGACCAAAATGTTAAACAGCAGTTGGAATGAGCAGGAGGGTTCAGATGGATTAACTCAGCCCTCATAGACAGTTCACCAGATGAACTGAAATGATCCAAAGCCATTTTATGAGTCAGGTTTTGAGTCTGGAACTATCTGAAGAGAAATAGCAGTTTGCCCAGAAACGTGCTTTAGGTTTCTCAGATTGTACTAGTGAAGCTTGACAATGAGGAAATATGTTTCAAAAGACAGATTTTGTCATGGTAACATCTGTGTCTTTTCTTTGGAATTCAGTGTTTTGACTAGTAGTTCGCCCATCCAGTAACACAGCATTTTGTATTGTGTTGTAAATCATGAGATAAGCATTAACAAAATGCACATGCTTCACAAATAGGTCTTGGAGGACATCTGTTATACTTGTTACTACAAGGGATTTTCAAAGCACCAAGTGCACTAACTCACTTGAAATATACCACCTCAAAGCTGGGCTGATCTGTCATTAAACCTCCAAAACATATAAATAGTGCTTTCCTCAAAATTAGGTAAGTGTACAGTCAAGAACACCCCTCAGAGAGGGGATGAAACAAAGTTCCCGAAGGATACAAGTCCAGGTCAGGGACCCTGCCTTCCTTTTGCTTCAGGCATCAGCTGACATAAATTTGCACCCCTCTGCAGTTGCTCACAGATGAGTGTATAATGGGCATGCAAGTTTTGCGTCCAGTTTGCTTTAACAGGAAGTCCCGTGGCCTGCTTCTAGAGGCTGCTATGTACAATCTCAAAATTAAGTCAATGTGAGGTCCAGCAGACAGACCCTGCAGCTTCAGAGGCTGGAGGGAATTCATGGGGAAATCTTTCCCGTCACATGAAGGGTGTTACAAACAGGAGGTCAGCATCATGGGCTTAATGTTTAAGTTTCCACACTTTTTATAGGCTCTGGCTAGCTGTGTGCCTGAAGATGGAAAATATTTGGAAGTAAACCAAAAAATTCAGAACTAGCCTTATATTTCCTTAGGATTTCTGGCTTCATTGGCTCTTTTGGCTGTGTCTGAGTGGAATAAATTGTGTCTTTGAGTTTAGTACATTATACAGTAACATATTACACCTCTCTATTTTTTGTGCCTGGGAATTTCACCTCATCCATCTTTCACAATTTTCAGCAGAGACTTTCAAAAATCCCTGAGCCAGCTTTACACAATTAATTGGAGACAGGGCCAAACCCTAGATCTTGGTTTCAAACCTAAATCCTTGTTCAGCTTGAATCTGATGCTATGCTGGGACTAAATTAAACATAGAAAAAAAACACTGAACATTTAAGAAAATTTGAATATAAATTTTATTTGTTTGGCTGAGACTCTGTGTCCTAAGCGTAAATTCAGGCCATTCACTACCTATCCCTAAAACAAATCTTAAACTCAACAGTAGTAGAATTAGTGGGATAAAACGGCATACTTTAAAAGATTTAAAACATGTCTCAATTAAAGATGTGTCTCATTGAAATGTTTAAAACTGTTAAAGATATATTTAATTTAAAATCTTGTCTCAGCCATTATTTTAGTTTGACAATTAGTTAAAAACTATTTGAATATCTCATATGCGTATCTGAATTCCTCTGTGCTCCCTCTTTCAAGTTGTTGAGGAGCATTGACTACAGTCTGTTTGCTACTCCCCTAGAAGAACTGTACAGCTTCCTGTTGTCAAAGAAGTGTATGGCTTAGAACAATATATAGGGGATAATTGTTTTCTTTTTCTATAGTATGTAATTAATTTTTATATTATTTATGTATTTCTATCGTATATACATTTATATATGTGTATTATACTATTAAAAACAAATTATTGAGTGTTTGTTCTCATTTTCTCTATTTTTTCTTATTTTCATCTTAGTTGTGTTGTTCTGAGTCAAAGCATTAACACCCCATGTTCACTCACAGCTTTTGTTTTTCCATCTTAGTGTAGGATGCACTCAAATTTTTAGACAGGGTTCAGAAAGGCATGAGCCCTTTAATTAGTCACTAATTAACTCTTTCTCAGAGTTGGACAGTGACTTTTAGGTGTTTTCCCTGGAGTACTAGTATTGCTTTGGAGCCCTCTCCTGGAAACTGTATTTGTGAATTTAATCTTGGGATACAATACGGGAGTTGCTCTTCGTTATGATCTTGCTTTAAGAGAACGAATTGGAAAGTTTACAGCTATGTGAACAGTGAAATAGAGGACATTTTTTCCCTCAAGTTTGCATATTTACTGGGAACCCAGTAATAAAGTAATGATTGTTAATGATGTTGACTAGATAGTTGCTTTTTTGATGCTTGGCCCACTTCTGTCAAGTTTCCTGATCTGCCCACAGAGACTCCAGGAAGGTCAGTTCTGAAAGATGCTTTAGCTTGATCCATTTTGTCTCTAGCTCTGATATCCTGAGTTCCAACACAGTCAAGAATACAGCTCAGTCTATAACCTTTTTCATCCAGTACTTCTAGTTTTTGCTGTCCTGTGTTTCATCCTACTTGATTGTTTCTGTAACTGATCAGGTCATGTATTACTATTTTACCCTAGGCTTAAAATCCGTTCTGTATACACAAGATTTATTGCTAGTATTGGTTTACTTAGTGTTTAACTACCTATTTCCTGATTGTATATTTTCCCACACATGAAAAAAACAGTGATTTTGAACTACAGATACAGTGAAACTTTTTTTAAAAAAACCCCACCCAACATTGTGTGTTACATTTCAGCGATAGCTAAAGAATTTGTGATTTATCTTTCTTTTTAAACAAAAGCAGGAAACCCAGCAAAGTTCAGTAAACATTTAGATATGAAATTAGCAATTCTTGAGGTTTACAGAATGAGAAGATTCATGAGTTCATGTGGAGAGGATATAATTAATCCTGTCATCTTGTTCTGTACCGTTGCCATGCATAGAGTAGTCATTGTGCTGTCTGCACCTCTCAAATCTTAAAGCCTGTTCATACTGTGTCATTGCATTTCTTTCCAAGCTCCTGGAAAGCAGGGGAGGGTTAACTATTTTGTCCATTTTCCTACTTTCTTTGGGTCAAAATTGAGCAGAAATGTAGCCCTCATCAGGAAAATATGAACTGATTAGCCTTCCATCTGTGGCACATCTTGACTGCCAATGGATTTTTTAATTATATTAAAATGATGTACTTTGTACTTTGATATGAGAAGTGAAATAGGAAGCTAATTTCTAATAATTGCTTTAAAATGTGCTTTGGAGGAAATATGGAGATATTAGTATTACCAGTAATACAATCTGAATGAGCTAAATGGGAGGTGTAATGAGAAGTTCAGGGCAGGAGGGAGCAGGCAATAAGGTTGAAAATGTCATTGTATGCTGTCTACATAGACATATCCTTGATATGGGTTTGCAGAGAATAGCCACAGTATAATTACATTAATGGCTAAAGTAATATTCAAGTTTCCATGTTTGCTCTACTTTCAGGTGTGTTCTTTGCCCCTAGATTTACTATTTGAACCCCACTGCAATGTACAGTGCATAGCCCATGTTGTATTGTTCTAAACAGCCACAGTTGCTACAACAATACAGCTTAGTTAGCATTTTTGACAAAATATACCACAGCAAGAAAAAGCAAGAGCTGTTTGTTGATCTGTGGGATTAAGTCCTCCAGTTTCAGGACCAATGTTGTACACCTGAGAGCCACAAGAGATTGCCTTGGCTGCTCCTTCAGTGCGGTTTTTCCAGCATTTTAACTTTTCCAGATTTTACTTTTTGCTCGAATATGCCTTTGTGAAAAACTAGAAAACCTGTGTATTTCTTTTCCTTCCTGTTCCCTTGCTGTGAGCTTAACTCTAAACATAAAGTACTGAATTTAGAATTATTTTAGCTGTTTAAAGAACACTAATCAAGAGACAGTTGTATGGCTGGTTTAGAGAACCCCGAAGAGACTTAGGTATAATTCTAAAACAATACAATGAGTTAAAATTAGTGTCAGAGATTTGGTGAAGACAGGTGTCTGATTATATGTAACAAAACCAAGTTGGTAAGGAGTTGGTAGTTACGATATTTGTGCAGTTTGTGTGATTTTGTGTGTGTATGTGTGTGTAGGTTTAAGTTCATGAAAGTATCCAGTGTTACATGAACCCAAATAGTTCAACAGACACAAAAGAATCTGTGTGGGAGAAAACTGCTGTGAACATTCAAACCTTGTGAGACAAAGGGTAAACCAGCCATAAGATGTAAAGCTGCAGGAAACTAGGCTTTGCTGGTTTTACTGCACACAGAAATAGTTGTAATTGTTAAATTGTCAAAGTTCATAATCTTGTTTACTGTTTCTAGCTGTATTTTTGACAACTAATTCTGAATTTTTATTTTTGTGAAAACTAGATTTCATTGATTCCACTGAAAACCATATTTAAGACAAAAGCAAGGCTTTGAAATGGAGTTTAAGAAACAGTTACACTAAAAAAATCTGACAATTAAAGCATTTTTAGTACTTAATATGTCTAATACCACTCAAATTCTTACTACTTTGGATAAACAAATACATCTCCAAGAACCTACTTTATTTTGATTTATTTATTATCTTCATTAAATTCCCAACCCCGAATCTTCTGGCAAAGTCTATACAAAATTTCACAGTTACTGGCAACTGTAATCCAGGTTTGTTTTTGTCAGCCTAACACTTAAAATCCCGACTTTTTCAGAGGATTTTTTTTTTAATTTTGATGGTCACTGCAATTTCTGGCACAAAGAAAAAAGTCTTCAGATTTGAAATAATTAATTGACACAGAAACAAGACAAGAATAGTATTTATCTTCAAATTTCAAGAGGAAACTTCAACACACCATAGCTGTCCCAAATTTTCTGATTATTTTCTAAAACTGGATAGTGAGCACTGCAGAACATAGACAGGTTTGTACTGTTATTAGCCTTTGAATCCCTACAGTCCTGACTGGCCCATAGCCAATCTGAAGCCCCAATTAACCAAGCACAGCATTCCATTCATGCTTAAAATTCATAAAACTTACACTACAAATGTTGAAACTCAACAAAAATAGTGTGACTTACTTTTTACACCCCGACCTCTTGTTTTCTACCTTCTGTTGGTGTCACTTAGTGCCTTTATGGATAAGTGACTTAATGATACTTTATCTACAAACAGTTCTCTTGTGTCTTATTTTATTTTTATTAACTTAAACCTTTCTGAAACTGTGGCTTTCTGTTTTAGTGAAAATAATCCTATAGAACTGTCTTATTATATGACCTCATAATGCAAAAAATTTTAGGGAAGAAGCTTGAATGTAAAGAGACCATGAAGGTTCCATTTTATTTCATGAACATGATGAACCTCATGTTAGTGTAATTCTCTGTTTTATTACTCACACTAGTATTTATGTCATCACTGACATCAGCATTAAATGTGATCTGGGTAGTTCCACAGAGGTTGCATTTCCTTAAATAAGGCTCAAATCTAAAGAATCTGCAAAGGTCCTTAAAAAAAAAATTACACGTTGCAAACCAGACAAATTATGACGTTGGGCATTTTCAGCAGGGGAGTCAAAAATACATGTTGCAAGAAAACAATCAGGGATGTTGTTTCTTCCTTAGTTTAGGATTTTCCTCTAAGGATATGTCTCAGACCTCCGTCAGGCACTCCAGAAAGGCACGGGTATCCTGAGGGGCCCATGTCCTATCTGCCAGCTCGTTGCAGATATTCTGGATAACCTAGAAGTCAAAAACGGCAGGAGATGCCTGCATTTAGTCAACAGAATCTGGCCCTTGATGAAACCCATTAACATGATTTGATCTTGGGTCAACATTCCCCAAAGAAAAGTACCTGAACAGATGCCAGAAAAGTGGCAACATGAAGCAAGAAGCCAAAAATGCAAAAAAGAAAGAAACTCTCACACTGTTAACTCTCAGTAGTCAGTGAATGGAAAGGCAGAATTATGTGTAATGAATCTTTTACAGAATGATGGTGAAAGGGTACAATTAAATATGCTTTACAAATGTTGGTCTCAACATTAGTGAGTGTTGAGGTTTTCAATCTATGCAGAAATTCTCTAAGGAGTTAGCAAATTGATACCTTCTGAAAGAACACATTCGTGAAAGGAACCTTTTCTTATCTACTGCATGTTACTGATGGAGCAGTTTACTCTACGAAAAGTCTAGAAAACAGATATAAAAGATTCTCAGAAAATAGCCTAAGCTGCAAAACCATGGAAATAACACCTGATTTATGTTGTACTTTACAGAAAAAAATATGTTCTTAAAATTAAATCAAGTCAACAAAAATTTCCTTGGTGAAACAAATGCAAACATATTTCAGGCATAACAAGCTGAAATTTAATTCAGTTTTTGACCCTTTCAAAAATTAGCTGTACGCAACCTTACCAATGAAGGTATTACTTTAAAATGAAATGACAAAATGACATTTTTGTGACAGACATTCTCTTTTAGCCTAAGTTATTTGATAATTTTCACATAAATTTATTACTAATTTCAGCTGACTCAAAGATGCAGTTTCAAAGCAATAAATTATCTATTTAAGAAATTGTATTAGCTCAGATGCAATTGAGTTAACATTTCTATTTGAAACCATAAGAAGGGAATACTATTTTAGATGGCAGAAGTCAGTAGCCATTTTTCAGCCAATCATACAATGTAAACATTTTTTCCAAGTCATTAACATGTCTTGGGAAACCAGATGAATATTTGTAAATAATTACTCCAACAGAAATTAATGAGTTCACTGTTGCACATCTTTGTATACATTGCCTCACCAAATTAATTACATTTATTAATAATGTTTTTCTCTTGGGAGGCTTATATCAACCACTGAAGTGATTTAGACTATGTTTGGGTGGTAAATATTTCACAATTCAAAAAATATAGTTCCATATTTTAATGTATTTTTTAATAAAGGTAACTACAGCTGTGACAGTCTTTTGAGAGGGCGATGAGGAAGTTTTAAAATCTCAAAACTCACAAAATATTCTGTCTTCTATATTTATAAACTTACTGTTGGCACCTGAAAATACAAGCAAGATTCTTGAAAAAGGAATATCAGACAGAAGGATTTCTAGGTAACAATGAGATGCTCATCTTTTGTCATGGATTACTGTGTAAGAAGTGCTACTAAGGCAAAATAAATGGATTTCTAGCTGATTAAATATTCCTGTATCTATAGTAAAGTTGGTAAGAAAGGCAGAGTAGGTACTCCAAAGATATACCACTTTACTAGATTAAATTAGACCTTTTTAAATGCACGTATAGCTGTAAATGTACCTACACTCTGTGTTGTGTCTGTCATAGAAAACGTATGTATGTGTGAATGTGGGATGAAAATTGTAAAGCATATATACGAACTGAACACGGAAATAAATGTGTAATATCAAAGGATTGATATAAGAAGTATTGGCCTAAGAAAGGACTGTTCTAGAGAATGCAAACATGAGAGAGGTTTGCAAGAGGGTGATTGTAACCCTAACATACTACAAACCACCGTTTCTCAATTCCTGTTCAAAGAATTTGGGAGAGGAGCTCGACTCTTGAAGTACAAGGTTGCTGAAAGGGCATAAATCCACTGCTGTGCCTAATGATTGAAAAAACATCAAAGTTCTTAGGAGGAAATCAAGAGCACATTTAGTATTACTGGTGTCATTAATAAATAGTGAAAATAAACTCTGAAATAATTTATTTACTAATATTTTATGTCCATCTTTCTTATTCTACTCCTGTGCTCTGGGCAAACTTAAAAAGAGATAAAATAATGGGCACTGCTTCCCCTCACCCCCAAAGTGACCATCTCTAAACATGGTTTTGTAAACAAAAAAGCTAAATTATAGAGAGGGCAAGGGGTTGTTTTTCTGAAAAGATGACTGAACACATCCCAGATTAAGTCACTGGGATCCCTGGGCTCTCACCTTTCACTAGCTGTGAGTCACCCATGACTACCGAAGAAGTCAGTGCCTGGACCAAGAATAGAAAACACTTTTCCTGTGTTCTAGGTCTATGTTTCAACCACAAGTCCATTCCTTCTGATTATCTGCCAAACCACTACTGTAGTGATTTCTGGTTATAATGTCTTAAATTACAGAGCAAGCCAGAACTGCATCATTTTGGTTTTGCTAAATGGTTTTTATATAGATTGTCAGATTGGCCAGACAATTCATGTCGTCTTTAGAAGGAATCTGCTTTTTACAGAGTTCCTGTGGATGCTACATTTAAGGTTGATAATTGACCCAAAGGACATTTATTTTGAACAAAAATACATGGAGGATCAATCTTGCTTTATTGTGGCTATTTCACTTGCTTACGTAGAAAGGGAATTATTTCAGGTTAAAAGTTAACCTAAAATATGTTCTTTCAACAGATTCAGAGATTCTGGCCAAGAAATAATGCTGCCTTGCTGAAAACAATAGCTCGCAATAAACATAGTTAAGATTCAAATAGAGACGAATGAGCTTAAAATATGTAAAGTGGTGGCAGATTTATTACAGTTTTAGTAACATTATTCAAATAATATTGTCAGTTTTGTATGCTATCCACTGTATATCTCCTGATGAGTGTGCCACCCACCTACTCTTGAGACTATTCATGACACTGCTGCTACACTGTATAAAGTCACTGTCATTAAACTACACTTGGGAACAAAGAAGGTTGACATTCTCACATGCAGCTCTGCAAATCACAACATATTTTACACAGACTTCTGTTGATGCTATCATTTATATTTTGAATCCAACACAGTATTTAACTCTTTTCTTGCATTATAGGATGTTATTGTGACACCAGTAGATTTTTAAAAATGTTTACCCAGCCTTCAGTGATATCAAATGAGCAATTTGAGATCTTATACACAGACAGAATAGCCAAAGCAGCCCAAGAAGAAGAGGAGGGAGTAAGGATCAACCTTTTCTTTTGAAATTAGAGTGGCAATCATGACAACGTAAGACACTGACATTCTGATGCACTTTAACAAGCGTTCTAATATTGCAGGGTCTAATAAGACCCTTTCCTTAGGATCATTTTAACCAGAGTTTCTTCTAAGCAGACCTCAGTCCTTGTGCCAAGCAGGTCCTCGCGGGGGTGGGTGGAGCTGCATAGAAAGTCCCCCAGTGCAGAAGTAAAGGATCATACAGCACAGAGCGAGGGCAAAGGAGATTGAAACCCTCTGCTAATGGGCACTCTGCAAATCTTCACTGAGGAAAACAAAATCCTTTTAGAGGACATGAACATTTCACTAAGCTGTTGCTCTCAATCAAAAACTAAACTTTGGTTGGTTGGTTTGTTCAGTTTTAATTAAGGCTCAACAACAGTGTGAAATACAGGCTTGGGATTTAGTTATAGCTTGAAAAAAATCTGTGTTTTGAGTAGGTTTTCGGGTAGCGTCTAGGTCCAGCTGTAGCTCTATCTATATGGGAACACTACTGAAGAAATGTATGTCTCACTTGAAATTCAGCTTTGAGTTTTCAGTTTGCCCTTGCCTACAGTTCAAGACACTGGTAATAATTAAAACAACCCCTCCCCCTGAAAAACACAGTCCCCGGTCTGGAATGCATCTACCTAAGATGCATTTCACCGTGTCACAGCTTTGGGGAACCAAAATTGTCTTGTGCAATCTTGTTATCTGCATCTGAAATTTAACTCTAGAATTACTAGTAGAAATATCACTCTAGAATTACCTCAGGGCAACTGAGGGATATCTCTCATCTTTGAAACTCACAAAGGTTTTACCAAAATACAACGTGTATGTTTAGATTAACCTATGGTAAACTCACAGTTTCTAGTCATCCTTGTGAAAATTAAACAAATTCTGTGAATGAAGCATTAGCACAAATGTCTTGTTATGAAGTATGTTCTTAAGAATAGTTGTGTATCACTAAACTTTGATGAGAAGGCAACAGAAGAAACGAAATTTAATACATAACAAAACAGAACTATTGAAAAGAATGTGAACCCTCAGGCTCTGGATCTGTGAGAGAAACAGACCTTTTTGAAGAGCCAGAGAGAAAGAGAGGAAGTAGGAAAAGTATGAATCATGCAGTCTTGTCTAGAATACACAATAAGCCTGTAGCTTAGTTTCTGTATATGAGAAATCTCTCCTGAAAGCATTTTCTTACGTTACTGACCAAAGTACTACGGTCAGTTGCAAACATTTTTGATTGCTAGAGACAGAAAATTTTAAATCTGTATTTTATTATTCTTCAGAACATCAACTGAGACATAGCAGAATATGGCTTTAATTTGTAGAGAATTGCAGAGATGATTACCTTATTGTTTTCCAAAATGATTTTCTTTTTGCATTTCCAAAAAAAAGGGGTAAATTATTATCTGAAATAATAGTTGGAAAAAAGTTGCTAATATCATTTGTTCTTGAGAAATATCAATCCAGGAAGCATCTAATGGCAAAAGAGCCAGTCTTCAGCTGTGTAAGTTGTTCACTGAAGTCTTGGGACCTCTTTGTGCTCTATTAATCAGATGCCCTAACCTCCTTTCCAACCTGGTAATGGTATTTTTTCCAAAAAGAAAAGTTTTATTATACAGCTACATTTAAAGATTGTTTGAAAAACATCCGTGTTTCAGTAAGAAACTTAGGACAGGTAGAGGATTCATCCTAATTAACTCTTAATTATTTAACTGGTGCAGGTGGAGTTGCTTCCTAGGAGTTGCTATCCAAGGCTCCTTGAAAGAGATAGGCATCTCCAGAGGGCAATTTAATTGACTCAGCATCTCTCTCTATAGTTCCATTGCTTCCAGTGTTTCTAAACATTACATGGTATTTATATCTGTTTACATAAATTATCCAAATTGTTCTCTGTAGAGTTGAGTACCAAGATTTCCTCCTGGTGAACTGGTCTGAAGACACAACCTGGGAAAAACAGAATGAGCATTGATGACTTTTCAGAGTTTTCAGAGGAAATGAGCTATAATTTTTTTAAAAACAAATATTAGTAAGACTGAAAGCTTTAAAAGAAAGTATAGGAACATTTAGACTGGAAGGACTATAAAGGGGATTTGTTAACAGTAAAACATAAGAAAAATGGAACAAATGAACAATTGTCTGCTGTGTAGAAAACAGTTGTTCTCACTGGCACGAACAAGTGAAAAAATCTGTGGCTTTCTTGTCTTTTTATTTTCTTTTTTGTCGGTATGAGGAAAAGCTCTAGTCTAGGAAATCTAAGTGTCTTATACACGACAAAAAGATCGCAATGTTTTTCTTTCCCTTTCCAACTTCATCATCCAAACTGAAATTCTAGATCAAAAAGCTATTAAAGTCTGATGAAAATGAACTGTATTCACATTTTGTAAACCAATGATAAAAAAAAAAAAACCTCTGACTTTCTCCTGGTGAAGCAACTAGTTTGTTTGGGCGTTCTGTCCTTCCTGTTCAATTTGCTTCCTCATTTTTTCAATATTCTGGAAATAATTAGGAGGCCTTAGAACCCTTCAGATGCCAGGTTAAAGTCCCTGGGACACCATCTTCCCAGAAAACAGTATAAGTAAATTACAGGTCTCAGTAGGTGGTTTATGGTTAAAGATTCACATAAAACAGCCTGCAGCTTCTTGCTTCAGAAACAGACAGGATTTTGTGTGTTATTTAATTTCACCTTCCAAACCATAGAGAGAGAACCAGAATAATGAATAATGACAAAACTACTTTTGTATTGTTTTGTTTTGTTTTGGTCTTATTACAGCAGATCTTGCTATTCAATTAATTGTTAGTGTGCAGACAGAGTTGCCTCTTATGTATTAATGCTCTGATAGTGCCAACACGGATGAATTCCAGTCACAATGTTTAGGTCAAGGTGACAAGTCAGTCACACATCGAAGCAGGTTAATAGTAGCTCCACAAAAAAAAAAAAAAAAAAAAACCAAAAAACCACAAAAAAACCCCAAGTCTTCCATAAAAATAACACATAACATATCTTAACTGAGTTTAAAAAAAATACAGTTTTGCTGGGGATCTGTGGAGAGCCGGCAAATGCTGTCAATTGTTATTTACATTACAAAGTGTTAGTGAACAGGAGGCATGGATGCCTTGTGACAATAAAGATTCATTGATGATTATACAAACATTGTTATTTGAAGGATGTACTGTTGACCTGAGCACCTGAGACAAGTGAAGGTCTATTTTCCATGCACAAGCAACATATCAAGTGATACATGGCACAAGCTTTTCAGGAGCAAGTACCCCTAAAGTGTAAATTTATTTTTCTTATACTAGTAGCTCAGGCAGTCTTGTCTGAATAATGAGGGGTGCGAGGATAGATACTGAACATGAGCTGTTCACTGCTGTGTAAAGAGAAGGAAAAAGAAAACCAAGCAAAGCCCCAGGGGCCCCAACCAGTTCTTGGGCTGTTATTGTAGTTCTCTGTGAGCATTTTCAGTTTGCTAAGCCTAATCAGATGTTAAAGGGGCATCTGCAGTTCACAGAGAACTCCTAGAAATGGAATGGAGCCTATATCCTCATTCTTGTCCCTAACCTAACATTTGTGGGTTGGAGTGTTTACACATTATTTCAACGTGGCATTTGAGCATGATTTCATAAGAAAATGAGTCTTGGGACACCATCATGCCTGTGTGTTTGAAACTGTTGACAGATTTAAAAAAATTTGACAGACAAAATTTTCAGATGTATTAGGTTTCTCCAAGTTTCATAAAAACTAGGTTAGATGGAGAAGGGATACTCTACTTGCCTGAACACGGGTTGCACTAATGTTTGCTCTACCCTAGACTTTCCGCCCTAGCATCCAGTTACCATAACAGAAGGGTCCTCTCTAGCTGTATCAAATAACAGGATATCTGAAAAAGTATTAGATGCCTGTGTTTAGGCATACTCTCTAAAACCCCCATACAGCTTTCCAAACTGAAGCAAAAACAGCGTCATAACTCAGATATTACTAAACACAAGAGAATCTACAGAGAGCAGACTCCTTAGAAGTGCTTCAACTATTCAGGAAGCCTCTAGTTAGATTTTGCAGCTACCTAGAAGAAAAGATTATAGGAAATCCTGCTTCATGCTTCATGTAGAACTTTGCAAAGGAGATCAATAAATTCAGAGTTATTCTCTGGTTTACAAAAGAGGATTGTCAAAGATAATGAAATTTCATTTTAAAGTTCACAAATATAAGTCACTTTCTGGAAAGGGTCATTCCCATAAACAAGTTTAAATTCATTTGTTTTCAATATATTACATACTCATAAAACTACTTTATGCTTCTCAGTTTCACTACTTGAGAACAGTACCTAACTAAATTTCTTCTATGTAAGCTTTTTGTTTGTTTGTTTTTTAATTTGTGATTTTCTGGCAGCATGCTACTTTTATATTTTTGTTTGAGTTGAGACTGCCTTGTTTAAGGAATTCTTCTGTTTCCTTGATTCCCTTATTTACAGTTCTCAGGAAGAACTGTCTGGATGTATAAAACTCAACAGCTTTTTTTTTTTTTTTTACTTTGTTCTGAACACATACACACACACATGCACATATATAATGTATGATAGATATCTATCACAAACACACACATATATACATACATTTAAAAGGTGAAGATTGCTGGGGAGACTGACAATGTGGATTCGTTCCAGAGGAAGTCTAGTTTTCTCCATAACATCTACAGTGAAGACTTTTATCGACAAGACTTTTTTATAGACAAGTTCTATTCTAAGATGAATTAAGAACAACTGAGGTGAAACTTCCCAAGACTTTATAATAAATATTATAGAACTTTCCCAGTTTTTGTGGTGTTCTGTAAGGTGTGCTGTTTTTTAATGAAACTGTGAAAAACGTAGAGTACGGTTTAGTGAAAAGATTTATGGAGTTTTGTCTAAGTATTTCTAAAATATTTATAAAATATTTATCACATTATGTTGCTGTTACTGCAAGAGTTCTGTGGAGACACTCAGCATCCATTTGTGCCACAGCACAGTGATTTTATACTGTTTTTACTCTGGTGCCAGAGAACATCTTTGGCATCGTTACCACCTTCAAGAAAATGCAATGAAATTTTGCTGAAATGCAAGCCCCTGAGGAATCTCAGGTCTCATTTAGTAAGTGGAGTTTTCTTCAATCCTGACGATTAAATTTTCCTCAGTGGACCATTTACACTTCATATCCTCTGTTGTGACTGATCCTATACGGCTATAAGACTGTAAACATTTTGTTTCTTCTGGGAAATTTAGTGTGCTCTGTTCCAGAAATGAAGGGTCGGGACTTTCATTGTTATGATTTTTCTTGCCTTCTGGAGGCTGCTTTGGTTCTGAATACAAGAAAGGAGATGTTTTTCTGGCATGTTTCTATATTCATGCTGCTGCTTTAAGGGAAGAGGCGAAAGAATAGGATGTATCCTACCTGGTATACAACAAAAGAACAGACAAAGATGGGAAGCTAAAGCGACTGATGAAAATGTGTTAGATTTAAGACTAGAAGACATTCTACTCACTCTTTATTCCTTTAAAGTTCCTCAGATATGCAGATCACATTGGCACCCACACTGACACACCACTGGGTTTCAAGAGAGGGATGCTTGCAATTCACTTTTTTTTTTTTGCTCACAGCAACAAAATAGACAGAGCAGAGGGGCAGTGTGTCATGCTTACAAACCAGATGAAGTTGGTAGATTAAATTTTAGGTTTGCCAGTCTTAACAGTGTCCCTTCAATATTTATAAGGCTGGTACAAGTTAGGGCAAGTTAAAGAGATGAGTGGAAATTTGTCCATCAAACTGAGCTGGAAAAAGTATTTTTATGTAATCCATAACTTTAGGGAGAGGAACAAGGCCCTAGTGCAGTCATATCCTGGAATTCTTACAGAGAGATAATGTTGTAACATGAAGCAAGAATTATTAACAGGACCTGTGAAAGCTGGTATCTTTCCAGCTCTCCATACTTTAATCTTCTGTCAATTAACTGCTGCAAATGCTACTTTGGTATATATTACAGCCACATATTAATTTCTCATTTTCTCTCTAGTAGCACACCCAGTGGGATATACTACAATATTGCTATTTTACCTGACTATGACATGTGACAAGGGAGATCATACACTTCAGTTGCCTAAAAATCCTAAAATGAAGAGCAAAATAACATCAATAATTCATTGCTAAAGTATCCATGAAGAGGAAGCAGATTGGCTTGTTACACTGGATTACTTCTATCTCAGTACAGAACAAAAAATAGAGTACCTCATGGAATCAGATTTAGTCTTTTAATTCTTCTGCTTTGTGCACAATGTCTCCTTTGTTACCGGCAAATGATACACCATTACTGGAAAAAAATCACATGCTCTATAACTCGATCTTAATGAAGCACAGATTTGTGGTCAGGCAGTGAATTGTGCAGCTAAAACACAGAACAACACGATTTCTTTTATCACCTAATGAACTAGACTCTTTTTTTCAGTTATGTATTTAGAGTTCAGTATAAAGCCAAACTGATTTAAATTATCTGTACCCTAGAAATTAAAAAAAATAAAGCAATTGGATTGATTTTTTTCTCAAAATCCTTGCATTGAACAAAACTTTCATATAATATTGGCAACAAATCAGCATTTCGCTCAGCTGTTTTTTTAATGGTCTCTTCCTTGTAACATATTAAAGTTATATAGGCATTTCTTGGTTACTTTGTAAGTGCATTGTGCTTATGAACAAAAATTAGGAGACAGTCCTACATGTACTGCAGGAAAAGTTGCTAGGTAGGCTGAGAACATGCACATGTTTATTTTGAAGGTCTAGCAATATCCATAACCAAAAATGACAGGATTCAGATAATGCTGTCTAATTATGTAGTACAATGAAATGGTTTGAGTGAGGTTTTCTCTCATACTGGTGTTCAATTACGATTTTAGGCAGCGATTATTCAGTGAAGAAGGATCCAGAATTGGTATCTAGAGACTAAAAATGATGATCATGAATTTTCTGAGGAGCTGTGAAAAGTGCTTTTGTGTGTACATATCTATGTATGTGTTTGTGTGCACACACCTATGTACGCATATAATTTCTAGCCAGACATATAGTATAGCAATTATGTGGACACAATAATGTAATCTTTCAATATAGCAAGATATTATTGATATGGCATGTTTATGATCTATAAAGTGGCCAATAGAGCTATCTGTTATTAAGCCCTCTAAATCTGTGGGCCTCCTGAGTGACATAAGTAATACTTTAAATTTGTTATTATGAATGCTGTCAAAGCTAAGCTACAAATGTATTGGATCTGGAGAGAGTGGAATATTCCATATCCTGCATTGCGTAGCTGTGACAGTTAGGATATTCTAATCCTATTGAGGACTTATAGTTGTAAAAGTTGCATATACTGGCTGAATTCTTCACTGAGTGTAGTTTAGGATGATATTTCAAATGAACAGATGAGGGCACAGTAGGGAAGAATGAAGACATGAAAGAAATAAGTAGAATTATATGACTAAAGGAAGATAATTAGGGGTGTAAAATTTGTAAATAAAATTAAATAACATCGATTCAATATCAGTACTGCTATCTTTTCCCCTTGGAATGCCAGGGGGACATGTATTTTTCACTCTAAAAGTTCCACTTTTAGCCACAGTCAGAAATTTACAGAAGTTGTACCTTAGGAGAGCTTTCCACTTGGGTTCATCAACCTTATTTAAACTGAGGAACTATTTCAGCATGAGGAACATTCTAAACAGTTCTCCCAAAAAGTAACTTCTGTGTTCTAATGTGACTTGTCCATTTTATTTTCATTCAACACAACTTCTGGAGGTAAAGTCCATATTTTTTGCTACAGATGTTCATTGCATCAAATAGGCAGGGGTAGAGTCATTAGATACTACACAAGCAATAGTAATAATGATGATGATAATAATAACAATAAAATTACAAAAGTGTGTTTCAGGATGCAGAAATACAAACCAAAATCATCTTGTTTAGGTCTGTTTGCACAGTTTGGAAAGATATTAACATCTATTACCCTGAAATTAATAATTAATAATTAGTAAATTAATAAGTAACGTTTCGGTCAAAAGCAGAGAACAAAGTAATTAATTCCACCAAGGTAAATTATTACATTTTGTTTTCAATAGCCTGGAGGAAGCCTTTTAACCACAAGCCATTTCTTTTTTCTATTGCATTTGAACATTTTATAATGACCATTTACGTCTCCACAGCCAGCATACTAATATGGTCACTATTGTTTTCTCTAAGTTAGTAATTAAAGACACAGATGTGCTTTGCAGACCAGTGATGTCTCACTCGAGTGGTGTGGCTTATATGGGGTTCGGGATGAGTGGGCAAAGCCTGCTGACATGCTGGAGCAAACCTCCACCCCTCTCTCCCATTAGTTATCATTCAGAGAATGGCAGTGCGCCTTGGGGAAAGCAGCAGGCATGTCATTTGTGCTTGCCATGGTTAGGAGCATAACAGCTGTTTACCCCGTAATTTGTTGCACTGGCTCTGGCAGGCTTTTCAGCACTGAAAATGAAAATTTGCCTTTGCACTCTGTCTGTATGTAGGAACAGTGGGAGGATCTGGGGTGGCACTCAGAACGGGAGGGTCACCGAAGTCTCCATTTGGAACAGAGATGGGCTTGACATTCAAACTTCAAGGCTGAGTTTGAATCTGAATTTTCCCAAGTGTGGAGTGCTCACGACAATCTTGTGTGTTAGAACATTCAATAAAAACAAAAAGTAAAGCTGTGTTTTTTCTGTTGTTCAAATTACTATTTTCTTATTTTCTTCCTGTCTTCTTTTCTTTTGTTAGTGGGTTGTTTTTTTGTTTTTTTTTCTGTCCTTCTCCTCCTGCCCTGCAGGGTAGCTTTAGGGAATGTTACACAAGTAAGACTTTTCAACAAGATATGGGTGAATATACTGAATTGTAAACTTTACCTTAAGTTTTGAATTTTGTCCATGATATGGAATTTTTTGGGGTGGCTAAAAAGATTAAGAAGACAAAAGCAGGAAATAAATTAACAGAAGTGCAGAGCTCCCTGAACCCAGGATAATGGAGAGTTCCCAGGATTCTTGCTAATATTTTTCTAAGACCAGAAGCCTGCAAGAAAGTGATCACATGGAAAGATTAGAAACTTTCTGCAGATTTTCAGTCTTCTGATCAGGAAAAGATTGGTGTGATGTACTGCAATATCTTACTTTTGCTGCCAAGCCATAATTGAACCAGAAAAATTCTCAAAGATTATCTTGTTATTCCAGTGTTGCGCTTTTAATATTCTAATTACTTTACTTCATTAAACCAAGGACATACCTCCTGGCTCCCTTCCAAGTTATTAATATTGGGAAAGAACAAAATGGAGACATGGAAACAAAAGCTCAAATGAAGAGAGGCGAGCCACCACTTGGGAGTCATTGAGGGTGTTATTTCAGAGAAAACTGTATTCAACCAAAACATGTTTCCTGACTGTTTAGGTAATGAATATCCAAACCAGTATGTTTTCAAAATTAATACATTTTTCCTTTGGACTTACTATGATGACACAAATAAGAAATTATATATTTTGGAAAAGTATACATTGTCATACAGCAAGGTGTTGAAAACATCAGTTTATCTAAAGAAATAAAAGTATTAAAGTTACACTTGAAGTTTTTGAGGTTCTTTTAGAGTGACAAAGGGTTTGCTACCTGAACATTTTTGCTTTTTACCTCCCCTCATCTTTTTCGCTTAACATCTTGCCACACCTACTGTGACATTGTGGGCAAGCAAGGGAGTTCTCATCCTTTTTAGGTCATAAACTGTGGGTCAATGAAGACATCTTTTCTAATTAACATGTTTAGGTATATATTTTTAACTTTATGCCTCATGGACAAGCACAGTGTCTTCAAGGTCTAGTGGATACTGAAATAAACATATCAAATTTACACTCATATGCTTCTGCAGATTTGGACCTAAGTGGTGATTCACCTAAATAAGTATCAGTTCTCCCATATACTTCAATAAGCAAAGGATCTGCCTGCTGTTAAAAATTATCTTTGATTGCCTTGGTTTTTTTTCCAAGAGCACTTACAATGTTTATATTCCTATTTAAAAACAGATTTATGTTGCTTTAGGTTAAATCAGGGGTTTCTGTAGCACAAGTACACGTTTTCAGGTTCTTTTTATTATACTGTATGTATGAATTTCTTGTTTTAGGAAAAGCATAATTAAGACAATCATATCAGCATGTCTATTATTCTGCATTACAACCAACAGGCTATTGAATACTGTTGATAAAACACTGGCATGTGGATCCTGTGCAAGGTTTGCTCCATCTATAATATAAGGGTGACCTTATTAACGTTTATAAATATGTGAAGGGTGAGTGTCAGGAGGATGGAGACAGGCTCTTCTCTGTGACATCCAGTGATAGGACAAAGGGCAATGGGTTCAAGCTGGAACATAGGAGGTTCCACCTGAATATGAGAAAAAACTTCTTTACGGTGAGGGTGACAGAGCACTGGAACAGGCTGCCCAGAGAGGTTGTGGAGTCTCCTTCTTTGGAGACATTCAAAGCCTGCCTGGATGCGTTCCTGTGCGATCTGATCTAGGTGTTCCTGCTCCGGCAG
>WKFP01014806.1:2027239-2066907 GCA_011057875.1 Pterocles orientalis | reverse complement strand
TGTGAAGGGTGAGTGTCAGGAGGATGGAGACAGGCTCTTCTCTGTGACATCCAGTGATAGGACAAAGGGCAATGGGTTCAAGCTGGAACATAGGAGGTTCCACCTGAATATGAGAAAAAACTTCTTACGGTGAGGGTGACAGAGCACTGGAACAGGCTGCCCAGAGAGGTTGTGGAGTCTCCTTCTTTGGAGACATTCAAAGCCTGCCTGGATGCGTTCCTGTGCGATCTGATCTAGGTGTTCCTGCTCCGGCAGGGGGATTGGACTAGATGATCTTTCGAGGTCCCTTCCAATCCCTAACATTCTGTGATTCTGTGATTCTGTGATTCTGTGTTTAACAATTATACAGTCTCTGTTCAGCTTTTAGCAAAAAACCCCCCAACATTTAGGATTTCACAAATCATTAACATCTGAGTTCAAGTTTGTGGTAGGTTGACCTTGACTGGCTGCCGGATACCCACCTAGCTGCTCTCTCACTCCCCCTACTCAACAGGACAGAGGGAGAAAATAAGGTGGAAAAGCTTGTGCACCAGGAGAAAGATGGGAAGATCACTTACCAGTTATTGTCATGGGCAAAACAGACTTGCCTTGGGGAAAATCAATTTAATTTATTGCGAATTAAAATAGAGGTGGATAGTGAGAAACAAAGACAAAACTTAAAACACCTTCCCCCATCCCTTGCCTTTTTCCTAGGTTCAACTTCGCTCCTTCATTCCCGCCTCCACTACTTCCCCTCTGCCCCGAGCAGTGCAGGGTGACAGAGAATGGGGATTGTAGTCAGTCCCTAAGAGCTTCTCTCTGCTGCTGCTTCCTCCTCACGCCTTTCTCCTGCTCCAGCATGGGTCCTCCATGGTCTTCATTCCTTGAAGAAAAAATCTGCTCTAGCATGGGTCCTCCATGCGTCACAGTTTTTGTCAGGAGAACATGCTTCTGCATGGGATCTCCATCAACTACAGCATTATGCAGGGAATATCCATCTGCTTTGATGTGGGGTCTTCCATGGACTGTAGAGTGGATATCTGCTGCAGTGTGGTCCTCTCCACAGGCTGCAGGGGAATGAATAACTGCTCTGGCACCTGGAGCCCCTCCTCCCCTTCCTTCTTCACTGACCTTGGTCCCCCCGTAATTCACACACCTTCTTTTTTCCTCACTCCTCACACTGCTAGACAGTGTTTTGCCCTTTCTTAAATATGTTTTTCCAGAGGTGCCGTCCACTTGGCTGAGGTGCTCAGCTGTGTCCTGATGTAGATCTGCTGTAGTCATCTAGAACGAGTTGTGTCCAGCACAGGGTAGCCCCTGGTCTCTTCTCACAGATGACACCTCAGCAACCCCCCTGCTGCCAACACCTTGCCATGTAAATCCAATACAGTGTTCTCCAAGAAACATGAGAAACCTGAAAAGACTGGTGCTGTTGACTCAGCAGGCTGTATCATCTTATGTAGACAGTGTTAAGTCTAGGACATTGGTTCTAGGAAGTGTTTTCACATAAGCTGAGCTGTGAAATTGGAGACCTCAATATTTTTGGTCGCTGATGGGCCCATATGATGTGAAGAATGCTACAGTCAAATTATTATATTAACTATTATACAGTACTAGCAATTTTCTATCCAGCTTTAAATAGGGTACTAATTCTGTCCTGCACAGAACACAGACAGCTGTGTTCTACTAGCTTCTACTACAGAAATGGCTCTTACTCATGCCAGACACCAGGCAAGGCGGGAATTTCATGTCATAAAACAGACCAGAAGGCAGATAATCTATCTTCCAAAGCACAGATCTATAGCACTGGTCTCAGAGTATTTCAAAATATTGGCAAGCCTAAGACTTACACTTGAGCAGTTCTGAGAGCAGTAATGCATATGCTTACAAATTTAGTAGTTACTGTATACCATACATACTTTATATTCAAGTATTCCTGTGGGATAGTAGACATCTGAAGCAGGTTTTCTGTGAGCCCCAAATATCATAGAATCACAGAATCATAGAATCATAGAATCATAGAATCATAGAATCATAGAATCATAGAATCACCAAGGCTGGAAAAGACCTAAAAGATCATCCAGTCCAACCGTTCACCTATTATCAATAGCTCCCACAAAACCATGTCCCTCAACACAACATCCAGTCTTTCCTTGAACACACCCAGGGTCGGTGACTCCACCACCTCCCTGGGCAGTCCATTCCAGTGCCTGACCACCCTTTCTGAGAAGTAATACTTCCAAATGTCCAGATTGAATCTCCCCTGCTGTAGCTTGAAACCATTCCCTCTGGTCCTATCACTAATGACACAAGAGAAGAGGCCGACCCCCAGCTCACTACAGCCTCCCTTCAGGAAGTTATAGAGAGCAATGAGGTCTCCTGTGAGCCTCCTCTTTTCCAGGCTGAACATTCCCAGATCCTTCAGCCTCTCCTCATATGGCCTGTGCTCCAGACCCCTCACCAGCTTTGTTGCCCTCCTCTGAACACACTCCAGGGCCTCAATGTCTTTCTTTCAGTGGGGGGCCCAAAACTGGACACAGTACTCGAGGTGCGGCCTCACTAGTGCTGAGTACAGGGGAACAATCACCTCTCTGCTCCTGCTGGCAACACTGTTTTTGATGCAAGCCAGGATGCTGTTGGCCTTCTTGGCCACCCGGGCACACTGTTGGCTCATGTTCAGCTGAGCATCAATCAATACCCCCAGGTCCATTTCCTCTACGCAGTCTTCCAGCCACTCTGCCCCAAGCCTGTAGCTTTGCCTGGGGTTGTTGTAGCCGAAGTGCATTTGGTCTTGTTGAACCTCATCCCATTGTTCTTCAGCCCAGCTCTCCAGCCTGTCCAGATCCCTCTGTAGGGCCTCGCTACCCTCAGGCAGATCCACACTCCCAGCCAATTTGGTGTCATCCGCGAACTTACTGAGGGTGCACTCAATGCCCTCATCCAGGTCATCAATAAAGATATTGAAGAGGACAGGTCCCAGCACCGACCCCTGGGGAACACCACTCGTGACCGGTCGCCAGCCCTCCAGCCAGCTCCTTACCCAGCCGAGAGTGTACCCATCCATGCCACGGGCTGCCAGCTTCTGTAGGAGAATACTGTGGGAGACATTGTCAAAGGATTTGCTGAAGTCTAGGTAGACCACATCAACAGCCTTTCCCTCATCCACCAGATGGGTCACTAGATCATAGAAGGAGATCAGGTTGGTCAAACAGGACCTGCCCTTCATGAAGCCATGCTGGCTGGGCCTGATCCCCCAGACATCCCGCACATGCCGCATGATCTCCCTCAAGACAATATGCTCCATAACCTTCCCTGGAACCAATGTCAGGCTAACAGGCCTGTAGTTCCACGGATCCTCCTTACGACCTTTCTTGTAAATGGGAGTCACATTGGCAAGCCTCCAGTCTTCTGTCTCCAGTTTTCTGTCATGTCTTTGTGCTCATAAACAACAAATATTTGTGAAAAAAATTTGTTTTGGTTTGGGTTTGTTTTTTTTTTTTTTTTGAGGCTGTCAACATTTAAAAGAGTATACATTTTATTTACCCTTTGTATTTATGCAAAATGGAATACTGTAGGAATAATAAAGGAATCCAGAAAGGTTAAGTAAAGCTTTTTTTTCCATTTTTGCATAGCATTACAGGAGCTATTTACTTCTGTGAATGCCTCTAACCGTAAGGATGCACATTTTCCTTTGTTCTCTCTCTTCAGCAGATATTATGACTTTAATGTTAAGTTCAAGTAAGACAAATATATTTCCTTATCTGTATGTAAATTTTGGCAAGATGTGCTCAACAAAATATTTTCTATATCTCAGAGCTGATTTACCTTTTATGTATTTAAATAAACAACAATTTTGAGGGATTACAGCATTTTCAAAATTGTTTATGCTATGAATAAAATAATCTGTTATTCTTAGACTGCTACATCTATTTGTCCCTCAGGTAACACTTGGGTAAGGATTGCCAAAAATGCATCTATTCTGTGAAGCATAAAATAAAACAAAACTGAATTAGACAATATCTCACAGTACCACTTCTTTAACTGCTTGTGTTCATATTTTGCTTTTTTTTTTCCAGAAATTCTTTGCAAAAGGTACTGGGATTAGATTAGGATTTTAGACCATATATAATAAAAAGAACTCCTTATCCTTGCTCTCATTTCCTTAGTACAAAATAATAAATAATGTCAATAAAATATTATATGGCTGAGTATTTCGTAAAATCTCATATTGGATAAAGAGATTATATTTTTTGTTTTCATGTGTCGTTTCCTTGTATCTGGGAAACAATTCCATCACATGACGTCATTTTTGAAAGATGATGAAATTTATAGAGTTGATGAACTTTGGTGGTAAAAAAATGCAAGAATGAAAGAGAGAAGCTGCATCGATGAGATTATGAGGCATAGGCCAGCAGCCATAGAATATGTCTAGTTTAGAAAGAACCACAAAACACCTACTTTACTTAGCTTCTCACAAGAGTGGCCATGAAACCTGTCCCAATATCCTATAACAAATTTAAACCTGTGGTAAAAGACCAGTCACAACTCCAATGTATCATAGAAAGACAAAATAGATAACAGTTATCTTTAACATCCTAGATCCCCACAAAGGTGAAAAACTGGCTAACAAATCTCCTGAGCTAACTGAGGAGTCAGATCACACTGTAAACTCAAATGACACTAATACCATCTTCTAATATTTCCTGACTGCAACACCAGTGTTCCAATCTCTAAATCAAACCTCTTCATTTAGATTTTCTGTCTGAAGATTCACACTGTACAGATGATTTCTTACCTCTTTTCACCTTTTCATAAACATATCAAGCTCCATCTTGAAATAATTCAGATTTTTTTTAATCTAATTGAACAGTTCCAGAATATCACTCTTTGCAAGGTTTGGAAGCTGTCTTTTAATTTGCCTTCAAAATATACTGATGACTAATTTATAACTTTCTTGATCTTGTGCTGATGTTATTTTGTAACCTAAGTCGTTTATCTGTATCTTGAAGTTTATCCTCCAAAACGATTTGAAATGGCTTCATGCTCTCCTCTTAAGGCCTTTGCTTTAAGTAGTGAAGCCATGGGAGCCTGTAAATCTCTCTTCACAAAACAGAAAAAATGCATGACTTTTCTGTTTGGACTATTAAATTCCATTCTATTTTGTACTAGTCAACACTGTAATTTAATTCCTTCTACAGAATGATCCTGTCATCTTCTGTATTACTGGAAACTTCTAACTAGTGTAGTCCACAAATTACAAAAACTCTCACCTATTTCCTTCTCTGGGTACTTTCTCTGTTTTGTAGTCCTCATATTAATCCTGATATTTCTACTTGAAATAAGAACATCCTATGGTGCACTATTTTTTTTGGCTTAAATTTAAGTAGATTAACTCCACAGCATCAAGCCATCTAACAAATTTTACCAGAAAAAATTACATTTTTATTTAATACAACATAGCCTTCATAAAATCATGCTAAAAATGTGTCATACTCTATTTAGCATCAATTTCTAAATTATTGTTTCCAGAGTCACCATCCCTGGAGCTGTTCAAAAAACATGTAGATGTGGTGCTTAGGGACATGGTTTAGTGAGTTAGGTGGTGTTGGGTTGGACTTGATGATCCTTGAGGTCTTTTCCAACCTTAATGATTCTATGATTCTATGATTCTAAAATTCATCGTATGACTTCAGATGTTATTGAAGCCAAGCTAACAGACTAATGCTTGCTTGGAAAACTTTTTAAAATTTTCCATCTATGAATAGAGGCATTGCTCTTCTTCAGTCATAGAATATTTACAGATTAGTTAAAAATCATGTGACTCTGGCAGATTGATCCTGGCCAACATCCACCCAGCCTCACTGTGCACCTCTCCTGCAGGGCTGGGAGCAAATAGAAGGTAGGGGAGAATACTGTTGAATTGAGATAAAGACAGTTTAACAGGGCAAGCAAATATCAGGATATTTGTGTTATCAGCACTATTTTAGCCACCAATGGAAAGCACAGCACCATACAGGTTGCTATGAAGGGAGTTAAGTCAATCCCAGACACATAAGTTGCAGGGTAAATTCTCCAGCAAGTGCAGCCCTAAGAGGGATTTGTGTTCACAACCTTAGAAACTGACTGCTTGAACTAACTGCATATTCTAATGGTGCATTATATAAATGCATTTGTTCATTATTCTTCAGAAAAATATTCTTTGCCTGACAGTTAATTCACCTGTGATAGCTGGAATTCAAATTTAAAGCTTATGGTCAGTAGTGAAAAGTGTAAGCATGATCATATATTCACTGAAAAAGGGACCTAATTATTATAAAGAGAAATGCAAGTGCAAGTTCATTAGGAAACACAACATAGCAAGTGATAGGCAGCACCTGGAGCTATCAGAATATTTAAAATGTGTTCCTATCTTCCTTTGCTCAGGCAAAAATATTTTACAACTGTATTCGTGCACCACATTTAAACATATTTGGATGCATTCTAAATTAAGGCGAAGAGAAAGTCATCATTTATATTCAATTTGTATTTTCTACATTTTCAATTTTATACAAGATACACAAGTGAGTACACTCTACTATGAATGCTCTCACAGAAATGTACCAATTCATATATAAATACCATGTACGAATAAATGCAGCCTCATTTGTGGGCAATTTTGTAAAAAAAAATCATTTGCACAAATGTAACTTGCAATAACGGATGAGAAGTTGTTTATAGTGAACACCTCTGGAGATAAAATGTATCAAAAGAACGGTTGTTTTCACCTTTGTCATCAGAGGAATACTTATTAATATCTTTTTCTGCTCTGCAATCACTGATCCCTGTTAAATCAAACCGTATTTCACAACTAGGATTTTGCACTAGTTATTACTAACTCTTGTTTGGCTTCTGCTTCTTTTGTGTTTCACCTGTGTTTGTAGAAAAAAGTGCTAATTCTTACCTTTAATTCCTTTAGTTTAAGATGTAGATAGGTCTAAAATTATCTAAAAATAGGGAAGAAAAACCTGCATTAACGTGTTGATTATGTGTTGTTCAGAAAGGGACATTCTCAGGTGAGCAGCCCTGACTACAACTTGCAAGAAGAGCCCTTTAAACACTGTCCTTTGCTTGTACAATTTCCTAACCTGATAGGCTAGAGATACAGGATTCTGGATTTAATAGGATTTACTCTCATTCAGCTGAAAACTTCATCTTCTTCAACTGCATAGCACCAATAAAGTGGTGAAATGTATTGTAAGTTCCATTATATGACATGGAATATTTTGGCCAATTTAGGTCCAGGTTGTGTTTCCTCCCAACTTCTTGTCCACTCTCAGCCTAAAGGCTGGGGAAGCAGAGTGGGAAAAAGGGAAAACCTTGTTGCTGTACAAGCACTGCTCAATAATAACCAAACCAGTGTTATTTCATTAACTCTGTTTTAGTCATATCCAAAACACAGCACCCTATGGGCTCCTATGAAAAAAAGTTAACTCTGTCCCAGCCAGACCCAGTACAACATCCTTACAACCTGACTTATTTGCCTAGTCACTTTCTCAAGAGAGAGAAATAAAACCCTGTAAACATGATGCATCTATACCTCTTTAGATCTTGCTCTCAGAATGAGACGAAAAAATCTCTCCCAAGGAAAACTAGGTCATCCCTAGATATCTGCCTTTCACAGATGAGGCTGACTATAAGCTGATCATGAGCCAGCAGTGCACCCTCATGGCAAAAAAAAAAGCCAACAGTATTCTGGCCTGCATGAGGAAGAAAGTTGTCAACAGGTTGAGGGAGGTGATCCTGTCCCTCTGCTCATCATTGCTGAGAAACATCTGGAGTGCTGTGCCCATTTCTGGGCTCCCCAGTGCAAGAAAGCTTTGAACTTACCCAAGTCCAGTGCAGGGCCGGGCCACAAAGATGGTTAAGGAACCGAAGCATCTGTCATATGAAGAGAGGTTGAGAGAATTGGGATTGTTTAGCCAGGTCTCTTCTCAGTAGTGTCCACTGATGGGACAAGAAGAAGGAAGCACAAATTAAAACGATGACATTTCATCTGAACACAAGGAAACTTTTTTTATTTTTTTAAATTGTGAGGTCTGTCAAACACTGGCACAAGTTGCCCAGATATGTTGCGGAGTCTCCATCCATGGAGGTATTCATAATCCATCTGGACACAGTCCTGGACAGCCTGCTTAAACTGACCCTGCTTGAGTAGGGGGATTAGGTCAGATGATCTCAAGAGGTATCAACCAATGTAAACAATTCTCTGATTCAATAAATTCAGATATCAGCTGAAATTACAATAGATATGCAATCGTTGCTCAGAACGGCAATGGAGAACAGACATATTTTTTCAGAAATCAATATTAAAATCAAATGTTTATGCTGCTGTTATTCCTGCTGTTCTCTAAAATAAAGTACTCTAAAATCATGTCTGAGGTATATTAGTTTGAGGTGTTAGGAAACTTGTTTTAGATTTGAGATATATTCTATGTGTAAATGATTTCTCTGCTGCAGTATTCTGAAGTCTATTCCAGATATGAATATAAAAATTACTTTAAAAAAAAAAGAAAAAAAAAAAAGAAAAGAAAAGAAAAGAAAGAAAACATGGCAAAATAAGAAGGTTTACTTTTGCTATCGGGGAGAAAAAGTGACTATAATAAATTGCAAAACATGCAGTCAAAAATAACTCCTGCTATAACTCATTTAGTGCTATTGCATGCAGAAAAAAAGAACCATAGGCTAAAATCACCTTTGTTTTGGTTTACATAAAGATCTAGCTATTTTAAGTAGTGCTGAAATAAGCATAACGAATTGCAGTGCCTAGTATTACAGCAGTGAATTTGGCATATAGAGTTATTGCGTGTGATACATAATCTAACAAATTTCCAAACAAACATTCGGGAAACAATTACAAGTAAGCGAGCAACTCTGAGCAAACACTATTGAAGCTTTAAATTGCATTTTGGTCACCCACTACCATTTAAAAAAATGTTCCGCAGAATTTTTATGCCTAGAGCAAAAAAAGAGACTTTTTGCTGTCTTGCCAAGTGAGAGTTTAATGTTGTGAATCATTAGGAAGCACACACATTAGTCTCAAAAATAATTGTTTGGTTTATAGTCACTTGAGGCTATAGTCTAAATCAGACCTCAGCTGTGGTGGGCTAGGAGAACATGCAATGCAGTATAAATACAGTTTGTTGATATATCACTGACAGAAGCATATGTTACACCATTAACTTCCAAAACAAACATGTGAAATTGTTACCAAAGAAGGACAAATGCTAGAACATTTAAAAAATGAATTTCAAGTTACATTAAAAATAATCTGATAAATTCATAAATAAAATATTAAAATATTAATAAAGTAACAAATATGTTAATAATAAATAATAACTGTCACAGAACCTAACCTAATAATTCTTGCCAAGGTTGGGCATGTTCCTGGGAGGTCTAAAATGATGTCTATTCCTATTCATTCAACATGTAGCCCTTCAAATTTATGCCAGGTTATTAGTAAAGAAAAACATAAAAGTAATTATTTCTTTATTGGTTTTAGTAGGCAAATGTTTTTTGCTCTTTAGAAAGAGTTTTCCTCTTTTTTTAAGCCACTAGGGTCAGAAGACTTTCATTAGACGAGACGTTGTGAAATCATGACGAGTACCAAGAACTTCAAAGTTGAATTCCAGGGTATAGGAAGGATCTTGGGTCTCTGCACAAGTTGAATGACTAATAAACAAAGGTTTGTTAAGTTTTAGTATCCTCAACAGTGTAGTTCTGAAAGAAGTCACTTTACCAAACTAGAGACTAACAATATTATTTTAAAATATATACAGCAATTCAATTTAAAAAAACAAAACAAAACAAAACAAAACTAAACAAAACCAACAGCCTGGTAGAGACCAAAAGATAATAGTGTCAAAGCCATAAACAGTAGAATGATTTTCAGATATAAATCCACTCCCAGTCCTATTGTAGCCATTGAGTTCAGCAAGAGTAGAACAAAGCAGTAATTTGTGCTATTGAATTTTCTAATGATGAAAAATTCTCTTGAATTAAGAAAAGACTATCAATATGTCTGCTAGTGAATTTAGTAGCAGGAGTGACCTTGAGGTGTAGTTGCAGCTGTTACACAAAAGGAAGAAATTCTCTCCTCTGTGTGGATATTTTGGCTCTGGTAAAGTATGTAATTGATATTGGGCTTAATAATAAATTCATAGTTGATTTCCAACACACGAACTTTTAAATTTTTCTGTCAGTTCCCACTATGGAAGCATAAAAACTCATATCGACCAAAGTACACAATCATACTCCCCCCAGAAATATTCAGGTACCTTATGAATGGCTTGAACAGGAAACGTAGCGTTTTTCTTCTGAGATGCATCAACAAATAAGTGATTTTGTTCTCTTGACATCACACTTCAGTAAACCTGTCTCATCTATATTAGTGTACCAAAATAGCAAACAGAGGAACATAAGAATGGAAGGGAATAAAGGAATATCATACTCAGTTCCTTCACAGATGGAGGCAATCTCATAGTAGCCACATTTAGTCTATTGTATTATATTAGTAGTCGACAAAGATTCAAACAGTAACCATTCAATGTTGCATGCCTTACAGGTGACAGAACATTTCCTAATAATCTATAGCAAGGTCAAGTATATTAAAAGGTACATGCACTAATAGGTACAGCTGTAAAGCCCACAGCTCTATCAATATTTAATATTCTGTTGTGAGCACAAACCAACTGCTAGTGATATGAAGTACAATTTACTATAAACAGATGGCATTAATTTTCTCATTGTAAACTTTACCTTTGTATAGAAAAGAGTAGGCATAATATATTCCCCTTAAGAAAGTGTCTTGTGGAGTGAACTAGAAGTCAAAGCTGGTGTCCATTGTTAATGCAGCAGATGTGTTCATATCTAAAATACTTCTTTAGAACTACACTTTATTAATAACAAACACGACTAGGTCACAAAACTGTAATATCATTCTCTGTAATGCCAACAAGCTTCTTCACAGTAGTCTGCTTTCCTTTTCCCCATTTATCTTCTTTCCTCAGGAAACACATACAGGACATTTAAATCATCCCTCCTCCATTATCACCCTGCCAAGCACGTATTTCTATTGCTCTTTATTTTAACATTTGATGTTAAATTTGCAGCTAAACTCAATTTATTCAAGAACTAATGAGGTTTTGTACTAAAAGGAGTCAGCTAGACAAACACAGAACAAAAACAGGACTGCTGAAATAAAATGTTTTTGTTATAGTATGTGAGCTTTTATCTGCATGTCCTGTATTCTAGCCATTAAGAAGAGAAGGTAGAGGGAGAAAGAACTGGAAGCTCTATGACCCTTTTAGAAAAATGCACCAACCCCTGAAACACAGAATCCACACTGGGAGTGCTTAAGTATTTGCATCTGCCTTTCTCAATGAGCCCAACTGCTGACCCAAAGGTGACACAACAGTGGAGAAATATTCCCTCCTCAGAGAAGGAATGTCTTCTGTTCATCTCAGTGAGCATAATGGTATAGAGGGCAGGTGAGGAGGTGGTTTGGCTTCTTTTCATGAGCTCTCATCCTAGCTGTTCACAGTGGCTGGAAGTTCTTTCTTTCTTCCATCATTTAGTGCAGTGGAAAGAAGTCTCTTGATGCTTAAGTATCCAGAATCCAGTTACGCTGCTGTATGTTCTCTGTGTTTTTCTTGGCTGAAGGGAAGTCTCATTCGAGTTTATTTTCCAAGCTTCTCCTCATTCTAACCCTGCAAGATATGCAGTCTGAGGGTTTGCTGAAGAATGGGCCTTCAGGGTACTCATTGTTCAGCAGCTGCTGGAAGCTGTTTGAAGTAATGTCATTCCTTTTTTTTCTCATCATTTCTCTGGCATACATTTGGACCTTTTATCAAGCAACAGTTTTTACATCTAAGACTGTTTATGAAGTAACAGTTCATTTTAGTCATGTTGTAGTTTAGCCCCATTTAAGAAAAATATCCCACAAAGCTTCTCACAACTATAGCAGAAACACTTGCAACAAATATTTCCTGTTACTTCAGCAGCCACATACCAATGGCAATAAGCTACCTTGTCAGATCTGTGTTTCTGCAATTTGTAATGTTTTTGTTTTCAATTGATGTGCAGGCAACATGCGTCTTGGGCAGAGGACAGAGCATATTGTAAAAAAAAAACCAGTTTCCTAAAGCATTCGATCATTGATGGATTGTAAGAAAAGGAAAAAAAGTGGGTTAAAATGAGCCCGGAACACCGAAGTGAAATTGAAAATCCCACAGGAGACTGGTTCTGTCTGAAATTTGGTGAGAGTATACCCAGTCCTGAACTCAACAGATTTTTCTGATTTGACAGAAAGGCAAATTGGGTTCAAGCGGCTGAACGTATGTGCTCCTGGTAACTTCAATGAACCTGGATTAGTGTGCCAGGGAGCAATGAGTGCAGGGCTCCTCCATGAGGGAGGACGAGCCAGGAACAAAGGGTGACCCAGGACAGGTGGTGCTCTCTCCAAGGTCTAACCATGATGGGTAGAGAACAGTGCCAGTGACAAGGTCCCACAGTAGACACATCAAGGGGAGAAACCAGACCCAGGGTCTGCCCAGGAGGAGCAGTAGGAAAGAATCAGATAGTGGCACTCCTCTAGCACCACTGGGACGGGGACTGATAGCCCCAGTGGGCTGAAATGGAGCCATGGGCGGGGTAGGGAGAGGCCCAAGTGAGGCTGGGCAGGGACAGTCAGCCCATAAATGTCTTCACAGTGGATATATGGCCCCGAGGGTTTTAATGGGATTTGAGAACTACCCTAAGGTGGTGTTGATTCTGTCAAATCCCATCCCTGAGCAGCTGGAGTGGTAATTATGCACACAGTACAACTATTTTTAAATTAATTGTTTTTCTTCTTAGTGTAATGAGACTTTAATGTAAACCATCTTTTAAGCTTGGAGTTACATATAAAGATACAGAATAATTAATTTGAAAGCTGACTATATAAAATTCAATTGAGGATTTGCCACAAGCCTCAAAAGGGAGATCTTAAGTTCCTTACTAAATCATGTTGCTATAGAGCCATTCATTTATACATACATATGAGGTGTATGTGCTGCAACCTTACATCAGATACTCTTCCTTTTTGTAACCTTGTTAAAACCTTGTATTCTTTGAGCTATGGCCTGCCTTTTGATATTCCCAGCCACATTCTGCGTGTTAAAGGCTACCATAAGTATCATGCATAAGAAATTTTTCTCTGTAATCTTACACCTTGTAAATACACACCAGATGAAAGACTTGGGAGAGTCTTTTGTTTACTATTGGGCAAAGCTGTACTGGCTTACTTTGTCATCTCCTCGTATCAGGGATTGCTGGGACAAAGACCAATATAATCTCTTGTTGGTGGTTCAAGAGGTGGGAGAAAAAGGAATTAAACTTGACCTTTATAAGACTGATGTGGTCAGGATAGGTGGGGAAGTACATGGAGGATGGCAGAATATCAATAATTTTAGCAAATATGTCTTCATCAGTTTAAAGAATTTGAACTCAGGACAGCTCTTTGCCTTTACTTCTTTCACTAATGGTATATTGCAGTATACCTAACTAGATTTTGGAGCTTCTAACTGGAAATTACTGCCTATCAGATAACTTTGCCATATTATCTGTGACTTCCTGTCACGGTCCACTAAGGACTCGTGGTGTCTGCCATCTTTCTGGTTGGATAGCCGTGGCACCTGCAGCTCATTGTTCCCGTCCTTGCAGACGTACAGATAGTCTTGGACAGGGCAGGGCCGTGGAACGAGACCATTTCACTCCGTCCCCCATCAATCCATCTTGTACCAGTACCAGGGTGCGTTACCGGGGAAACAAGTTCTTTGCACGCCAGCTGCGCCTTTGTCTCAGAAAGTGGCAATTGTGTTTTACTTCACCCTGGAGATTTTCTCATGATATCTTAACTTTGCTGCAACAGGCCTGTCGAGATGAGTCTTGCTCCCAGGCCGCATCAAATCCATAGAAAGGACCTTATAGTCTAACTGGGGGTGTCATGTCCTTAATGACAAGGTTGAGACAACGATGATTTTCTAACCGACTCTTACACTTCCTTCTTGCAAGATTAGAAAAAAACAACATGGAAACATAGTTTTAAAACATTCCCAGCTTTACGCTGTTCCACAATGCAGTCTTGAGCTTGAATTAAGCATTTGTATGTGAGCATATAGCACAACGTTTTGGTATCCAAGCTGGATATCCTTTTGTCAACAGCTGTTTCTGTTATGACCTATAAAGCATATGACCTGACTAAGGAGTAGTCTTTCTCCTGTTGCCGTACTGCTATAGCTGTACAGAGTCAAAACAATCAAACTATATCACCTCTCCCTAAAGTTCGACATATTTGGGCCCTTATTTTTCCCACATACTATTAAAGGGCTCTTCTGGGGTTAGTGCAAAACATGTGTGTTGTCTGGGAGTTTTGAAACAGATAAGAGTTAAGTTTTCCATTAGGTCTGTGGCGGGCAGTGAACTGTATGTGTTTGTTTGCAGGTGGTTGGTGAGTGGACTTTCTCTTTAAATCATTGTTTAAGTATTACTAGGTGTTTTTTATATCATTGGCTGTATGTTAAAGAGCCTCAGGTCTTGTGTAGACGCATTTTAACATTATCTGTATGGAGATAAATGTTTTATAGTAGAATTTTCTAGGCTGGCTTAGTTATCTTAAGAGAGAAAAGGCTGTATATATGAAAGATACTCCACTAAGATATCTGTGTATTTAATAGTTATGGGTTTCTCAGAATGGGGTTGGTCACTATTTGCTGAAATCCTACAATGGTGTTTGCAGCAGATTTCCTCTTTGGCTTGGCTTAATATAATGCATGTAATACACTTTTAAACTACTTTCTCCTTTTCTAGCCTAACATCTTAAACATTTAATTCCAGATTTGGATTATCATCATAGTGGTGTGTGATTCAAATTATTTCAAAACAACACACACAAAGGTGGATTACCACCTTTTCTCTAGAGGAAACGAAGAACAGCTGGTCATCGAAAGCTCAATATCAGACTGCCTCTAAAATAGTACAACAGAGTTCTATGTTGATACTATGTAAGGAAATTAAATTTGGACTCTGTGCTCTAAGACAATATTTTCTCAGGCTTAGATCCTCACTTTGGCTTTGCTTGCACAAAGTAAAATCAGCCCCATGACAACAAAAAGGAGAAAAAAATGGAAATAAAGTTTGTGAGTTTGCATGGTGAAGTGAGATAAAATCAAGGACAATTTTGGTCTGCAATTTTGCTGTTTATATAGTTGAATTGTATGTTTTGGGAGTATTGAGCTCACAAGGTCATGAGTCATTCCATTACTTCCTGGAAAATATAATATAAATTATGGATGCTTTTGTATTTTCAGAAAACCTGCTTTGCTTAAATTTTAGATATTAAGCTTTGTCATGAAAATTAAGAAACACAAGTTCAATTAGTCATCTCAATTACTCTATACAAATGTAAAGTAGTGTCAGATGTCAATTGTGTTCATCATTATTATTTTGGATTTTTTTAATACTATTTTATTCTTCCTATTTATTTATGCTCTTACATGTTTTCGTTCTTTTTACTGGCAATTACCATGACACCTTATCGTGGGCCTACAGGGAAAATGGATGAGTGTGGTCTCTTCATGTCTCATTTATCTTTCTGGAGCAGTACTAGGTCTCTTGTGAATCTCCTTGCAGAAACAATGCGGTGTGGCATAAGTAGTGAGGACCTATCACTCTCCTTCTCTCTTTCCTCTCTCCTGCCTTTCATCTTGGAGCAGAAAAGCCATGGTCCCTCAATTAATTCTAGACAAATATTTGCAAGCCTAACTGATTTCAATGGTGATCTGTCAGGACAAAGCTAGTCAGTCTAAGTCAATTAAAAAGCAAGATTAGAGGCTACTTTTCTAATCCATGCTTAAGAAAACTATCCCCAAACTGAAGCAAAATTCTGAGAACCTTAATACAGATGAAAATTTCCTACTCATTTGAAAAATTATTGTATCCACTTACTTAAATAACCTGTGTAATATGAATGCACGCTTTTTTGAAAAATAGCATGTTCACTGCACTTTTTACTCCTTCATCTAATACCTTTATTTTGGACTTGTCCTTGAATGGGAATGTATCCACTCTGGTACATTCTGGACGTTTCCATGGATGCATATTTTTGTCATTTTATTATCTCTGTTCATGGTTTGTCATAACAAAACACTACAGGATAAAATATGATCTGTCCTCCATTGTGTCTTTCCACTTTTTTCAGTGGTCTCTCTGGATTTGCACTTTTTTTTTACCAACAGCAATATCTGGTATTTCTTCTGTTCGGAATGAGGACATCTCTCTAAGAAACTGTCTTTTTCTCTTTTACTTACAGCCAGGTGTTCATGCTAAATAGTGCTAACTGCAAAATTTTCATAACTGAGTCATTAGATTCCTCTATAGATTCCTCTAGACTTCTTAACGTAATGGGCTGTCATCTAACAAATGATATGAGATAAAACAGTCACAAGGTTTGTAATTAAGTAATCTAAAAAATGTTCAAAATGATTTAATACTTTATATCAAATGTCTGACATAGTGATAAGTGAGGTATGAGATCTATCAACAGGAAGAAAAGAGATTAATTCATGACCAGTCAAATTACTGAGTGTTATTTAATATCCTATTAATCAAAGCTATATCCTGGCACCTCAGTGAAATCTTACATCCTTCTCCTCACAGCTGATTAGTTTCCACAAGTCTTTATTGGATGTAGTTTAAACAAAATTTAACGTTGATGTTTCTGTGGAGCAGGTTGCAGAGAAATTCACATAATTCACTTCTATCCGTCTTATACACTACCTTGGAAATCTGCAAACTTAAAAAAAGGTGTAATGGCTAAAGTGTGCTTGGTCTGTGCTCTACTGCTTGGGTGACTATTGAAAGAACTGTTTCTTCTTTCATTTCCTGTCTCTTGAAGAAAGTTGCACAAGACATTTTTCTGTTCCTATACTCCCCAAGTCTCTCTCTCTTGCTTTGTGTTGGACAGGTTTTCTGTTTCTGTGTCATGCAAATTTTTACCTTCTTATTAAAACATATCCAAAACTCATTAGAATTAATTTAAAAACCCTGATTATTTCAGCCAGGTGTTGGTCAATCTTAGCTTTTCAATCATAAATAGTTCTCATCTTGAGCAGCACCATCTTTTGGTTTCATTCCATTTCATTTTCTGCAAAAATTTTCTGTTGTCTTTCAGCCATCCATATTACATACAGTAGCAAATATTTCACCAACTAATTTTGTTAGTTTTAACAATTTCTGTGGTATTACAGACAAATTAATTCAAATCTTCAGTTAGATGCCTATCCTACCTCAGCATATGCTCTTCGCCTTTTTTCTGCTTGACTTTGTTAGGCTACTGCTTCCTGTATAGGTCTATGTACCTAACAGACCTATACTTTCTGCACAGGTCTATAGGTACGTTATTACTTTTCATTTTTTTTCTTGCCTCCTCTTCTTCATTTGTATTCATCGATGCTTGCATCAAAACTTCTTTTTTTTGTTCTTATTTTGAATTTAATTTTGAAATCCTTACTCAGGTGGACTGTTTTCCACAACTAATAAAACATGCCATACTTAATATATTTCCCAGCCATTAAGAATAAATTTTTGGTTTCTGCATATGAATTTTTTTTTTCATAGGAAAAATAGGTTCTGGACACCATTGACTACCATCAGGAAGATGTCTACTTCTAACATGTCTTATAATGTGCAGCTCATGGATTCCCTTGATTGCTAGTATTGACCTGTTTTCAAAGACTAGATGCAAAAATAGCTGGATAATGTTTAGTAGGGAAATTCCTATCTATTCTGGCTTTTAATTTAAAGCTGCTTTGGTTACATTCTTTAAGCAGCCCCAGTAGAATACCTCTCTTCCTTTTTGCTTTTCAATCAAAATAATTTCAAATGCTCTCTTTTGTTTTTAGTAAGTTCCATTCATTGCTTACTGTTCTATTAATCTGTTCACAGACTTTCATATTTTTTCTAAGAACCTTGCATTTTCTATGATCTTTCTCCTCTCCAGTACCATTTACTTTCACCTATAGTCTTTGCATTAGTATTTCCCGTCTCTCATGTTTTAGGTAATGCCTGTCAAGTGAAGCACACTGAAAAAATGTTGGTATATGTTTTATTTACGTAAAACTAAGTTTAATATAACAAATATTTTAAAAAAATCATAGTTTCTTTAATTTTAATTGGTTTTGATTTGACAACTTGATCACAGTATCATATGAGGCTGATATTTTAAAAAAAATTACATGTTATTCTGCCTTTTTTTTACAACTTTGTCTCACAGCCCCATATCCCACAAACCCATGTGTTTAAGGTCAAGGTGTAACAATAATTCATTGAATGATCAGTGTCTCCACTTACTTTTGCACTGCCATGGAAGTGTCTACCCTGGAAGAAGCAGGTCCTCATCATGTCCTCTCCCTCTGCTTCTGCTAATGTTTCTGCCTTGTGAGCTGCCTTGTGAAAGTGTTGGGTGATGCACCCAAGTACCCACATCTCAGCCTGCTCTGAGAGGTGACCTCGGAGCAGTGACACTGATTGCTTCACAGGCAGTCTTGCACTTACCACATCCTTGCAACTGTGCTTTGTAGGCAATATAAAGGCAGAGAATGGTAATATTTTTTCACAATTCATAACACCAACAATGGCAGTTAAACTTGCTACTATTTAAACTTCAGTGATTTAAATTAATTTTTTTTAATGAACATGGAGAATCCAGAAACCATCTTTAAAGCTATTTGTACGCTTTAATACTGGGTACTTAGGCTTCCCTTTATATTTAATGGTTGTGAACAATTTTACCCAAATTCCTCTGATTTAAAAATGTTTCTAAAATGCTACTTTATGAGTTCATAGCACAGTATAAGGCTTTAAGGAAAAAAATATACCAGACAAGTATCAATGAAGTTTAACACTTACATGCTCTTCTCTTTCTTAGTGTAGCTGTTGGTGTATAGACATGCTTTCAACTATGTATCTCTACAGAAGTAGCAACTACATTTACTTATTTCTTCGTACACATAAATTGCATAAACCTGCTTCCTACTGATTTGATTATCATAATCTAAACTCTAGGAGATACACTAGAAATACATAAGATGAAAAATCTGCATCCACTTTACCAACTCTGTTTGAAATAAAACAAGTTCTAAATGAGTTACAGAAATCTGACAACCTAACAAAACATGCAGTGAAGCAAGCATTACTGAAATGCTTGAGAGACACTTTGACCAGCAAAAGAAAAAAAGTGCAGTCATGTGCAAATAAGCAGAAGATAAGAAAGACAGATATTGCATTGAACTCCCACTCACTGGAATTAGGTTGCCAGTTTTGTTACTCCTCTGCAGCTGTTGGTGATGGTCAGGTGGAAAGTTGGTGCCTAACAGGCATCGCTGCAGGTACTGCCATAAATCAGACAACATTTCTACAGAAGAAGTCCAAATATGAATTGAAAATTTAGGGAACATCTCCCTAGTCATACAGGGAGATGATTTCAGTTTCAGTCATTCCACAAAAGGCAAAATATGTTGGATATTTGGCAGAGAAAAATATATGCTGGCAACATTTCATGTTTCATGATAGAAAAGAAAAATCAAAGGCATGTTTTTACCAGGTTCTGACAGTTCCTACTGAAAGACAAGTTCTGTGGCAAGCATTTAATGACCAAGCATCCTGTCTCCCTTTCTTATTCCACCTTCTCATTCTCCTCATGCCCTCTGGCCCCCTGTAAGCAACAGGCAGAAGCACACAAAGGGTGTAACAGGATAAGAAATCTTCCAATGCAGAATGCAAATAATGTTTTACATAGAAACGCCGCAGAACATACAGTAATCTGGTAGGGGCTCTCAGGCAGCTTTTGCTCTTCATTAAAGTGCTGGAGATGGAAAATCGTATGTTAGTCTTGGTGTCCAAGATTGGTCTTCAGAGTACTAGTTTTCCTACTCCACATCAGGAGAAGTTTAAAACTGAGCTGCCAAATGGGTTTACTCATTTGAGATGCTCTGAAAAAATTTAAATTAAGTAAAACAGACTCATTTTCCTGCATAGTAGAGGTCAGCGTGTAGTCTTCATATTATAAAGGTGGGTATTGCTACCAGAGCATAAAGAATATTATCAGCACGTCCTCCTTAATCTCATAGTTTTTTGCTGTGGTTAGTGTAGCATTCAAGCAGCATTACGCTGTGAACTCCCTTTAATATCCTCAAAGACATAACACACAGTAAGAAAGTACAAGGGAGGCAAGCAACATACAAATTAAGACTTGGAGCACCACAAACAATAAAGAACACAAAGAAAAGGGTGTTTTCCAGCCTCTAGATCCTAGGAATATGGGTAACAAGTGAAACAAACTGGAAATTCTGGTTGGCGAGAAAAATGCTATGTGGATGGAATCAGTCAAGCCAATGTGGGTGACTCACATATTTGTTATCCTAAAAACATGGGCTGTAAGTTTTGTAGAAAAAAAAGGAGCAGTCAGAGGGCATAACAGCTGGCATTCTTTATGACAGACATTACCTACTGTGAAGGTAGTTTGAAGGCTGGATCCTGGAGTAGCTGCAGATAAGCATGGTCATGAACACAGTCTAGAAAGGAGGATCTGTAGGAGACTTGCACTTGAACCATGATGTGTTAATTATCTGTCTGTACTGTGAACAAAGAAAAAACTGTATAATGGAGGACTCACATTCTCACATTTGAAGGTTTCAGGCAGGCAATAGTAAAACAACATTAAAGTATTTAATGAATCATACCGGGTAATTTTCTAACCCAAAAGGTATTGCAATGTAAGGTATTTGCATGGATCACACTATTCCGGATTTCATCATGAGAGATAAAGGCAATGTCATAATCACTGGGCTAGAAACTGATGGTTGGCTAGTGGTCATAACCTCTGTTCAGTGTAACCAAAGAAAAGAAAATCAGCAGAAATAACAGAAACAGGCCATGATTCAAAGGAGGCAGTTTATCAGGTTTGATGAAAATTAAAAATATCATTGATACAGAGGAACACCTAAATAGAAAAGTGTGAATAAAAAGCAGAAATTGTTCAAGACCAATGAACAGCTATACATCCATAATAAAGAAAAAGGACAAATTTGGTTACACAAACAAAATTAGCTAAGGATGATGAATGCTATCCTACTTGCACACGTAGGGAATATTAATTCTGAAAACATTTGAGGTCACAGCTTAGGATGGGATGCTGTGGCAGGTTGGCCCTTGGCTGGGGGCCAAACCACACACACCCACTCACACCGTCCCTGCCCCCACCCAATAATAGGGGACAGAATTAAAGAGGTAAATGGCAAAGAGGACTTGTGGGTTGAGATAAGGACAATTTCATAACTAAACTACAATAATATTGGAAATAATACTATATATACAAAGATGCAATGTGATACACAGTGATACTGCCCCTCCCCACCTGATGACCAAAGGCCCAGCCCACTCCCAGCCAATGACCCCAAAGGAGGGAGAGAATAGGTGATACACAATTATGCTCCCCCCCCGAAAAGGCTCGGCCTGTTGACAATGATACTGCCCCCCCTGAAAAGGCTCGGCCTGTTGCCAGCGAATAATCCCCAGAAACCGCACGGATGATTCCCCCTAGAAAGGGAGGGGAAAGGGGAGGAAGGGGGGTGCACCGCTCCTGGTGGCACTCACGGAACAGAGATAACAGCCCAAGCGTCCCAGCGTCCCAGCCCACGAGCTGACCGAAGCAGCAGAAAATAAAAAAAACCAACAGCTAATGATCCCCCTGGAGAAGGAGGGTGCCAAAACTCACGGAACGGGGATAAACGAGTGTCCCGGGCCGAGAACTAACGGCGACCATGGGGGGAGGGGTGGGAAAAGCCTTGGGAGAGTGAACGCAGGAACCCCAAAGCGAGATGAATCCAAAGCCAAAAGAAAGTGAAAAAGTCCGCTCATCCGGAAGAGTCCTCTCCTATATACTGGGTATGACGTGCATGGGATGGAATAATTGGTCAGTCTGCTTCTCAATCTTGACCTAAAAGCAAATCCCAAGCTAGAAGCCGGACTGTCTCTCTCTCCCCACCCCCCGCTCTGTCTATGGAGAGGAGGGAGGCTGAGTGTATCTCGTCCTTGAGGACAAATAGCAACATCCTAGCAATAACTATAAACGTTCTTCTCTTATCAATTCTCTCCTGAGCAGGAATCCAAAACATAGCTTCTTACTAGCTATTTACTAAGAGAAGGGAAAAGGAAAAAAAAATTAACTCTCCTCTGCTTAACCCACGACAGATGCTTGTGACAATAGGAGATAATAGAAGCCTTGTAGGAATGAATTAGGAAAAATGAGCAGTAACCAGCCTAGGACTTTTACACTAATATGTGCTTGGGTCTCATACTGGAAAATAAAACTGGCCCTCAAACTTTTGTGGAAAATCTAGAAAAAAATGGTTGGAATTATTAGTACTTTTGAAAAATAAATTGTCAAAAGAAAATGGACACTGGACTCCTTTATTGTCTTCAGATCAAGGCAAGATGTGTTTCTGCATGCGATGCTTCATGAAAACACGTGAACTTTAGTTAAAGAGAAGTAGCAGGGTTCAAAATAGAGTAGCTGTATGAAAAGTAATAGTTTATGATATAAAACAGGTCAGACAAGATTATCTTTTGATTCCTACTACTGTTAATCTCTATGAATCTATAAAAAACTGAAGGAGATATAATAACAATCTACTTTATTACAACATTACCTGATATCGGGAAGCACAAGTAGCCAAAGGGTTGATAAGTATGAACTGATGTAAGTTTAAAGCTGACAGTAAAACCAGGAATTTTAATTGCTGAAGGGCTTCTGGGTTGTTTTGTTTTGTTTTGTTTTAGAAATGTGAAAGGAAAACTTAAAAGAAAGTTGTGTCTACAGGCAAACAACATGAAATACTCAAGTACACTGGCCACTTGTTTCATTTTCCTTTCTGCTATATTTCCTTTACATCAGGGCAATTTGTCTTTTCCTTAATAAATGAGACAGAAAGTGAAATTCTACAGTGACTTGGAGCAGGCACAATGAAAACACTTAATATCTTCATATCTTTGATTCATTTTCTTTCTAATCCCCTTTAACCCATGTATATTAATAACAAACTTTTATTGCCTTTATATGCCTTCCCTGTGGAATTCATGGGTTTAAGACAGTAAGGGAGAAAAAATATATATATTTTAATTGTTTGTTTAAGGTGCTGATTGCTTATTTTTCATTAATGATTGTTATTAACCTTTTACTTAGGTTACTGCATTGAGAGCTCTGGATAGCAGAGTTTTCTGATGGGACATTAAAATAACTGTTTAGTCATTAAAGAAATGTTAATACTAAATGCTCATATGATGATAGTGAGTGAGGACAGCAGTAAAATCTAGGTAACTTGAAGAGCTGGATGAAAAAATGTCTTCTGCCTTGTGCAGTAAGAAATTCAGAAGATAGCAACGAAATAAAGGCTAGAGAATAAAGATATAAATAAGAAAACAGAAATGAGGGAAACCAGGAACAGTTCCATGCAAATTTAATGTTCTATTTATACATGTCAGTTATTGTTTATGTACTTTTTATTTACTTTAGGAAGATTCAGGAGAGTTAATGTTTTTGAGTGAGAAGAGTAAGGGAGACAAACACAGCAAAGGAAGATTGATAGTTGATACTTATCAGTTGCTGAATAACAAACAATAATTATGTTAGTCTTAAGGAAAATCTTAAGTTCTCCTTTCTGCTTGCTGCTCAGACTGTAATGCCCTTTTCTCTGAGTTACTCCACTGATTCTTGAGTCCCTTAATTCCCTGTAATTCCTTGTTCTCTGAGTTTCTTCCATGTTTTCATAGTCTTCCTTTTATCACTACGTATAGAAACTCTTCTTGTTGCCCTTGATGTCCCTGGCCAAATTTAAAATCCACCTCCTATCTTTACATTCATATTCTGTCTTTCATTACTGATAATCTTTTCCAGTTCAAAGTAGTTTTAGTCTATCTACAATATTTTTCTTATCACCAGAACTATTATTCAAGTTTTCTAACTACATGCATTCTCATGTTCTCTCTACATTGTACTCTTGTTCCAAGTTCTCTGCATTTTAAGGTCTACCTTAAAATATTTTCTGTAAATACTTAGATATTAATAGACATAAAAATATGTCTTTCAGTTGCCTATTCCAAACTGTTGACTGACAACTCTTTACCACCAACAGATAGGACCATATTACTATGACTTTGTCAAGTCACAGCTAGACATAGGTATAGTTTTATGGTAGATATACATTTCAGAAGAGTCAGTCTCTGTCCTGGAGAGCTGTAGCACACTGGAATACAAAAGTCAACATTGGATACAACAAAGACACAGAAAACACAAGAGATATAACACTGTTACTGTAGTTTACCTTCCAGTTCCATTCAGTGTACATTTACATACTAGCATAGCAAAAATTTGCACAAGCTCATAATTTTGTGGTGTCAGCAGTTTTTCACTAGAAAATAGACTCAGATTATGAAAGGAGAAATAATCTATTAAGACTGGAAAAATTCTTACTTCTTTTTGGCATTTACAATAGGCTGAGATTAATTTTACAAAAAATTTGCTATTCCTCTTCAATGACCATAACCAGGTTTGAGGGTTGCAAGCTTAGGTTAAATACTTCTGGTACGGATATCTATATTTTGGTAAGGTAAATATGTTTGCCACTGGTTTAAAAGAGGTAAAATAATTACAGGAGGATCATTTGGCCGTATTTCTGTGGTAAGTTATTTTGTAATTTTAGCTTAAAATTCAGGATTTGTCAGTAAGTAACTGACTCTTCCCATCCTAAGACAAACTTTTTCACCTGCTTTAATCAACAGCTTGGACAGAAACAGAGATATTGTAATAGTCGGTGGAACAGTTAGAATAAATATTTCTACTGTTCTATAGATGGAACAAATTTCGTAAGTTATAAACAAAAGTAGAACAGATCACTGACTGGCCACTTTTAAAATAATTTGCCTTTTTCCTTCATGTTTCACTTACAATAGTTACGACATTTTATATTAATATGCCAGCTTCTATTCTGGCACGGAAATATGCCTCCTGCAAGCACTAAGAGACAGCTCTCTTTTTTGCAGGCAACTAAATACATTTTAGTGGCTTTCACTCTATGGTTTTAGCTGGCTAAAATCCTTGTATTGACTAAGAAGGTAAATGGGCCTTTCAGGTAAATCAAGAAAGGAAAATTTATTTATTTCCAATTATTTCAAATGACATGGAAATCCTAAGATTCGGTCATTTTCTCCTGTAAATCTTTATGTGTTATTAACTGATCAGCTTTGGAGAAGACCAAAATAGGGAAAAAAATTGCCAAAATCAAACAAAGAGAAGGTGTTTTCTATATTGTTAAAATATTCCAGGAAGAAGCCATAATTTGAATTAAAAGTTTGACTAAAAATAATGGTTCTTTTACTACTGTTTAATTCTGATACTCTTCCAACACAGTCCGAGGCATCAGTTTCAGGGACCCATTGGTCTACATATTTTCTTCCTCTCTTCTTAGCTTTGTCCTCAAGACTGAAGGTCTGTGGAGGGGGTGATTTTCCTTAGAAAATTTCTAACCTTCTTCATCACTGCCTTTCATCATCGTCTCCTTGGGAGGACTACTGGGGGTCATCAAAGATAGAAACAAATAAAATTCCTGGAGTTCCTTTTAGCTAGAAAGAAACTATTGAACCTGTAGCCAGATATCTATGTAACAATGCTTTGAGTAGTAATGAAGAGAAATCTGTCATGTCTCTCTGAAGTCCCCTTGTTAATATCTTCAGGCTGTGTGGACAACTGCCAAATGGAACTTTCACCTATAGTCACCTTCAATGTGTGTATTTTTATTCCTTCTGCTGGAGAAATACTGGATGTTTGTACACAGCACTTTTTTGAGTAGCAACTATAGAGAGCCACATGTATAAATAAACACTTTTTTTCTCTTTATGAATAGACAAAGACAAGGCTCTAATTGAAAAGAAACTTAAGGAACAGCCTTTCCTTCGTTACTTTACAGTAATTTGTTTGATACACAAGGAGAAGACAGATGGGAATGGGAGTTACCCTTGTAAAATGTTTTTATCTGTGGTCTGTGCATATATGTTTTTGTTATATTTCTAATGTGTTTTGTTAGGTAAGTATGCAGGACCTCCTTGAGAAAAAACCTTAATTCACATGTCGACTTTTCTCAGTGCACGCAACAAACTGCAACGAACATGCTGTTCTAAGCTGATAGAAATCCACAAAAGAGATTAACTTTTTTGTATAAAAATACAATTTGGAGAATCATAAGTAGAAGTCCCTAAAAGGGACGAAAGAGGAAAAAAAAAATCACAATTGAGATAAATTTTCTTTATAATAGTGAAAGTACTCAATGCCCAAAGACTAGAGATTAAATGTATTTATTGATTGGTATATCATTGTTCCCAGAAATACATAAGGGAATTTGAAAAGTTTTGAACTGCATTAATTTCACCTTGTATTTAATGTAATTTTTCAAGGAGGCGTAATTAATACATATTTTCATGAGATAGTCTTTACGCAGCAATTTTGAACGGTTTATAGTTTTAGAAGTAATAGAATTCCAAGTGAAATGAGTGACCAAAATGTCTGTGATGAAACTGGAAACCCAAGTTTTTAAGGGAAGTGCTATAAATGGAAAGTAAATTAGGTGCTTAAAGTTGCACATAGGAGTGCTCAACACTTGCAGAATCGTGTATATAAAAACCAGTCTTTTTGGATTCATAGCCTGAGGTATTAATTAAAAATAAGACAATGTGATGTCTGTTTAGGGACAACTAACAAATAGAAAAAGAAAATAAGCTTGTACTTTCCTAAAACTTTCCCCAGCTTCAGTCCTTCTTAGAACTGGTGTCAAGCCAGGGGCTAAGAAAATGCATATCTAAGTAATTACAATGGACAGTCAATATTCCAAGATCATCTTTCCTATAGAGATTAAAAGGAAAATTCAAGAGGAAGGAGTACATTTCTAGAGCAGGATGCCTTTGACAGGCCCAGCTCCTGAGTCATGACTTCATGTTTCTTAATCTTGGCAGTAGAATAAAGTCCTTAGAAGAAGAACATTTTAAAGTCCAGATACACGACACTTCAGAGTTCTTATCATAACTTCTCTTTTTATGTCTACACGATTTACAGTGTTTGCAGATGGAAGTAATTTAATACCATGGTGATCTTCCATCTAGCCTGTTTCCTTTCAGTGACCTTATGTTTACTATAAGATAACACCAACAAGGTGTCTGATTTCTCCATGGAAAAATGGTAACTATTTAAAACAAAAAGATTTTATCCAGCCGAATCATAATTCTTCCACTGTCCCCATGCTTTAACAAAAATGCTCATTTGTTCTGGGGGAGTGTTTTAGTAGGAGACAGAGCCAGCTTGGCTTTGCTGCAAAGGATGTATTTAAAATAAAAGAAAAAAATAAAGTAATAGTAAGAACCACAGGTCTGATGTTTTAAATGGAAAGAGTTCTAGTTGGAAAGGAGTTGATTACATATTTCATATCATGACCTCACATTCAACCAGCCGTTCCTCACATGCACCCTAACAACATCCCACTGTGGTTGCTGGCATCTGTGAAAGGTTGGTTGAAAGTTGCAAAATAAGCATGTTTCCCAACATTTTTCTCTTTGGAAAGAGAGAAAATGTAAATTGGATCTCACAATCCTTTCACCCGTCCTGGAGTTGCAGTCCACAGGCTAAAGTGAACCAATCTCAATATTTTAGTATGCAATCTTAGTAACATAGTAAGTTTTTGTGGGACACGTCTAGAGTGCTTTATTGTTAATAAGAGAGTGGAATCCTTTAGAAAAATATTTGTTGGGCTTTTTCTTAAACTAAAAGCAGACACAGTATCACATTTACATAAATGTAAATGTTTTGTAAATGAGACACACTGAATGTCCCTCTATGCATTCGAGTACAGTAGTTGTACTCAGAAATCAGCAGTGTAACTTGTTCAGGAAGAAATTGGGCTGAGGAGATTATATAGCTGTACAGAGACCTGACTTTATGGCAACGAGGCTGTAAGTACCTCAGATACTGCACAGGTGTCTCTGTATTTCAGTGGGTACTTACATTGCTCAGTACTTTAACAGGTACAAGTTTTATTAGTGCAAATATATCATACTATGTCAGCTGTGACTATGCCCCATATTTTGTAACAGAATAGACTATGTCAGTTGGAAGGGACCCGCAACAATCGTCTAGTCCCACTGCCTAACCAATTCGGGGCTGGCCAAGTTAAAGCATGTTTTTAAGGGCATTGTCCAAACGCTGACAGGCTTGGGGCATTGACCACCTGTCTAGGAAGCCTGTTCCAACACTTTAATTGCTAATAAATTATGAGAAGAGGTTGCTATTTTTTAAAGGAAAGTGAGTCTATAAAAATAAAGTGCCTATAAAACAATATTACTCCTTTAAATCTTTCCTTTCTTAGAAAGGTCTATCTCTTTTTCTTTAATCTTTGTTGGTCTTGGCTAAAAATGTTCTCAGGGTTTTTACAGCTTCAGCATCATGAAGCTGAAGTATGTGCTCTAGTTAGTGGTGGATAAAGTGGTGAACTGAGGAGGCACCTGCTCTGAAGCAGCTGAAATTCTTGTGGCCTTCATTCAATGGTCTATGAGAGAGAAACCAGGTAAACCCAGAATGACTACTGTATTTTCCTCACAATGCAGACGAATTATGTGAGGCTTATTTTAAAGCTGTTATTCAGATGCTTCCCTGGAGACATATTCTTTCTCTTGACATGCAAGGTTCTAGGCACACTGACAGAGACAGACTCAAGCTGTGTCTCATGAATACACTCATCCACTATTCAGTAAGTAAATCCTGGGCTTATTTTAAAAACTGCCTTAACCCAAGTTCAGCCATTATCCAAGGAGAGTAGTATCTCATTTCAGGACACTTAAACTGCCTGGCTAGACTTGGCAGATGTGTGAAACAAAGTGTTTTGTAATCCAGTCACCTGTGGGCAGCTTGAGTTTAGGGATTCTCATGCCTGAGCTACAGCATGTCTATGACAGTGACAAGAACAGGGAGCTCAGAAAGCTCCCAGTATAGATACAAGACAGCATATCTTGATGGTTACATAGCTAAAGGCTGTGAAAAACTAAAAATTTTGCCTGCTGTACCACTGTCATCATCTCCACAGATGATAAAATTGTGCTTTTGTAATTTTTCCTGAAAGGTGAGAAAAGTAAACATATTTTTTGGTAGAAGAAAAAAACCCTTCACCTCCCTTTTCCTAGTTTCCATTTCTCTTTCTCTCTCCTCACTTTTAAATCAACACTATCATTCCTACAAGAAGAAAAATACACTGTATAAATAAGACAGCAAGGCCCTCGTAATTCACTTGTAGCTTTTTCTCTGTGATTTGTTGGATTTTCTATCACAAGTTGAGATAAGAACCACATTCCACTTCTTTCTCTTTGCATGATACACTGCAACATCTGTGCTGCTAAGTGCAGGGATCCTCTATTTTGACAGAGGACTTAGAAAGTATTAAGAAATGTTTTCGTATGAGTTTTATAAACTGCCTGAGCATTTTCTTCTGCCAAACTATCTTTCAGTCTGTTGCTTTTGGTGGTCACTCCAGTGCTGTTTATGTTTATTTTAGAAGTTTTCATAATCTTGGTATAACTTATTTTTCTGGAATTCTCCCAGCCCTACATTCTACTTCTTGAGAAATAGTCCCCACCTACCTGGCCTTTAGGAAACATCTTGTGTGGGATCTGGGGAGCGACTAATTTTCATAGTTTCTAGTTTCAGTTCGTTTTTTTATACTGATTTTGATTTCATGGACTTTGGCAGGCTTGAAAGAAAAAAAGAAGGTTATAGGAAATCCAATGTATCTTAAAGTTAGATAGAGATGAGTTTGACCCAAATTACCAGATCCAAGTGCTTTGAATAAATTCAGATCTGATATTTAACTCTGTTGTAAGAAGAGTCACCCCCCAGTTTCAACTCTAGGAATGCTCAGATTCAGAAGTATGAGGTAGGGACTACCCCTAACCTTGTTTGTTTATCTTCCTCAGCATGAGTTGCACTGTGCTTTTTGGTAAGTCAGACCCAGCCTGCAGTCTTTGAACAGGCAAAACTCCCATTATTCATCTGCAAATTTTGCCTCAAGGTTGGATGCAGAAGACAGCATTCCAGTTATTTGAAAAGGAACTGAACACAAAAATGGGGCCTTCCCTACTTCTTATTTCTTTTATTGCTCATATGGGAGAGAAAGTAATGGACTTTCAGTAAGCCCCTCCAAAAACCTGCACTGTGTAAACTGTTGTATAGTGCAGAACAAATGACGGTTCAGTCAAACTCTAGAACTTCAAATCCACTTTGTACTCAATCACCTTGGACATAAGAGACTCAATTTAAAGACGATTTGAACAGAGTTGCTTGCTAAGAAGCACCATAAGAAGCATAGCTGAGTTTGTATGTTATTTCTTTAATACCCTTTCTCATATGCATGTAAGTAGTTTCCTGCACAATGGTTGTATGTGCAGAGAGAGTCACATTTAGATGTGATACTGCCTTGGATTTCATCTTAATCACAGTAGAAGATTCACATGTATTTTACATACATCCATATATAGATGGATGGTTAAGAGATCAGAAACAAAGAGCATACATTCAGAACCACATACTGTAGTCTTTTACTACTGATCTTATCAGCACTTATCTCCCTGAGGAATGGGACAAAACCAGGAAAAGTATTTATTTCTTCCCATTAGTTGGAACCACTCACCAGTTAAGACTAATACATTTCAGGTGACCTCTGCTGTGCTTCATGATGCTTTTGTGACCTGTGAAGTTCTTATACGAAAGGCGATATGAAGGACAGATGGACAAACTAACATAAGAAAAGGGTAATCATAATTTGTGATATATAGGATCTAACTCAAAAGAAGAAACCTTTATTATAATAAAAACTCTAAGCAACAATTAAAACAGCAACAATTAAAACCTCATAGGTCATCATGTACCAAAGCAGCTCTGTAATTATATTGTACTTTGATGTTTTGAGCAAACTGTATATCAGTGATTCACACTACCTATACAACTGATTCATGATACTATATGTGATGAATATGAATGAGTTGAATATCAGTCTGTTAATTCTGCTCCTTTGATTGCATTTTTGTTGAACAAACACAAATTAAGCTTGACTACTGTTCATAAACTAGCTTCCTCCACAGTCGTCCCATGCTATGTAATCCCACTTATTTTATACTCCTTCAGTAGTTTATAAATAGATTATATGACACAGGAAAAACATAAGATCCTCAGTGTAAATTATATTTGATTAATCCAATGTGAATACTATGCTCTCATCCACAAATGTATGCAGAAATGCATGGAGAAAGGAAACACTTCCCTATTATACTTTTTCTAAAAAACTTATTATGTGCATTTTCAAAAAACAATGCTAATGACACAGTTTTGTTATTCTCACTGGTATTATGCACTAAATTTGACCACTTTGTATAGTAGTCAGAAACAGATAAACCCTCTTTAGAAAATCTCACTTTCTGCTTATGGTGCTGAAATGGGAACTTCATGTGCCAAACCCTGTTGGACTGTACTATATCTGGTATTTTTTTCCCATATCTGGTAATTTTTAGATTTTGAAATAATTGATGTTACCCAACTAATAGAAAACAAACCTTTCCTCCGTTAATATGCACAATATAAAATATAACAGCAGACTTATATGACATTTATCTGATTATTTATTTAAATAAAACCAATCTAAACCTATTTCCTTCACTATAATGTTTCATTTTGTCTGTAGAGATACAAACAAAATAAAATCTGTTCAATTGCAAATAAAAAAACTTTTTCCCACCAATTAGCTGCCAGCAGAGACCTTGGAAGAAACTGGTGTTTCTTTTGGGGTAGGAAGCCTCCAGAAAAGCATCCATTACAGCTTTCAAATTTTCTGTAATTGTTGCATCTTTTTGGCTTCAAGCAAGGAGTTCTCCTAGGACTGGGTAAATACAGATATCTCACCCTTGCCATTTGGAAGAATTCCACTGGCTGCATGACAGTTAGATCGAGAATCATTCAGTTTTCATAAAGATTGAACAAGTCTACAATATCTCCATCCTGGTGACTGCACGAGGCTTGCACATGTTACATCACCACTCCTGTTACCATCATGAGTGAAGCTGAGAAACCACTGGAAAGTGTGTAAAAATCAAATAATGCAGCAAAGCATCCTTGAAAAAATGCTTTTGTGCAGAATTCTTATTTTCTCTTCATGTCAGCACCATTATTCTCAAAGATTCCTGAATATAAGTATTAACATCAGAAGTATTTTATGTAATAGAAGCAAGATCCATAATGGTTGTGCTTTTAGCTCAGAATCAAACTGAGAAACAAATCAGTGGCTGAGAGACAATTTTCCTTACAAGATGTGCCAGTAGAAACTTTGAGGGTTTTCAGTACAGAGAGATTAGCATATTTATTGGGCAGTGTCCTACAACTGCACAGGTTGCTGTTGATGGATTTTAGCAAGCTTTCTCACATGCTGTGCTTTGTTAAAACAAAGACATACAGGTTTTTTTCTCAATATAATCATTAACAAAACTCAAAATGGAAGCTGCAATGATCAATACTAAGAAAATAAACTTCACAAGACAGAACAATGGGAAACCAAAAACATCTAAAATGGAAAACAAATGTTTCTAGTAAAATAAATGTTGTGGGTTCTTTTTAAAAAAATAGACACTCTTAATTATTTTTTTTAGGATGAGAATTTACATCAACATTTGATCCAACAACTCCTAACCTTAATAAAAGCTGCATGTTGCAAAGAATTCCCACCAGAAAGCAGTGAGCCTGTGGTATCTGGAACACACACACACACAGGTCAGGATTGGCTCAGAACAGAAAGCACTCAACTCCCAGAGGCAATATTTTTACTTTGAACACGATTAAGCTGTTCAAATTTTGTTAATAAATATGAACTAAAAAATGTCTGTCTTAAGTAAGAAATGTCTGTATCAGTTAAAAGTTTAAAATTATTTCTAGCAGAGTTTTGGGAAGCTGACACATTTATATTTTCCTGTGTACTGAACACATAAGGTTGTGCAATCCTTTCCTGTGACCAGTCAGGCAAAAATCCAGCTGGTCAAACAGACATAGTTCCTCTCAATACCCTAATTCAGAACTGTCAAGAAGAGGAAATACACCTCATCTTTGAAGTAGTATCTCACTAAGAAATATCCTGTCATTATCACCTTAAAAGGATAATTTCTTTAAATTTGGAAAGGATTAAAAAAAAAAAAAAGGTATACTGCTATAGCTGGACTTCAGTTATGTAATAATTTTGATTTAGAAGGAAAAATGAGAACAAAGTAATGACACATATCTGTGTCCAGTGCACGTTAACTTGGAAATTCTGGGCAGACTTTTCTGAAAATTACCTTAATCCCACTGGACTGAAAACCTGCAGTCTTTGTGGCCTGGGATTGGTGCTCTCCCTCATCCTCTGAAAGAAGCCTTGAGCCAACACCCAGCTGTGACCTTTCCAAGGTGTGAGAAGATCTAGATCTCCAGCTGTGTTTGAAATGCAAAGAGGGCAATGTAGCTGCCTAAACAGGGGCATCTAGTGCCATTTGAGCTGGCAGGTACAACACAGTGCCTACCCAGGACCTGAGCTCTGCACCAGTAGCTGGACACTGGGTGGGATGCACTGGAGTAACTCAGATGCCACAAACAGACAAAACCCTTTCAAAAAAGTTATTCTTCCCTGCTCACCCCTGCCCTTCTGCTTCGCTGCAGTATAAATGCACAGTGACGCTCCCTTGTCAGCAAAAATAAGGTAACCATTAAACTGGACTGTGTTCCTAGTCAGAACTGCCCAGGAAAATTACAAGCCCGTTCAGATGAATGCTTGGATGGTTTTATGTGTGTTTACATATTTCTGTATAAATCAACTAAACAAGTTTTCTCACATATCTATCACACTAGTTTAAAACAAGATATTGGCTTTCTTCTAATTCATATTAACACATCAAAAGGAAAATATATTTAGCTTTTTAGTGTACTCCTATTCCTGGGACAAAATAGGTGCTACCTTACTAATATTTAATATATGAAAATATATTCCATTAAATTGTAATTAAAAATATACACATATACACAGTAGAGCATTGTACTAAGTTGTCCTCCCCCCACATTTCCACTTCAAGACTAAGCAGAAGGAAAAAAGGCTGTAGTACAATAAATGCTTCCTCTAGAAATTAGCAGGTAAGACAGCTTCTCTCAGACAAAACTCATTTATGCAAGGTGTTTTTCTGAAGGAGGGAGTACCACACATCCACCAGCTCTTCTTTCCAACCTTTTCTCTGTAAGTTTATATCTCATACTACTCAGGAAATCAATTTTTGTTAGCAAGAAGGTTTGTTGACACTTCTATGGTAAAAAAGCAAGGCCTGCTATCAGCATTGAATTTTGGTCATGCTTTTGTATGTTTAAGTGGCTTGGGACGACTTTTGTTTGTTTTGGGTTTTTTTCCAGAACATGTTACTTTGCTCTGGTGATAAATTTATGAAGACTCAATTCCCACAAACTTCTAAGTAAGGCACAGAGTTAAACCCACAGGCTATTATTTCTCATGGGATTAAAGAATGGTGAATTAGTGATTGAAGAAAAGAGCTTCTCTCTTTCTCAGGGCACAAGTCAGATGCACAAGCTCACTGATAATAATTTTAGTGGTTCTTGAAAATTCAAGAGCATAAGGTCAGCTACTTTCTGTCCGTGTCTGTGTAACTCACTGGTGGACATGTATTACAGGTCTCCATCTGTGTTTATTCTTCACAGGATGTGGTTGTACTAATCCTTACCAGAAAGCTTGATTACAAGCTTTAGCAGGTTTTGCTCTGAGTGCTGTAGCTCCTGTTCCAGGCCCCTCTATGACAACCAGGAGAGCAGCTGTCACAATCAGCATGTAGTACCAGCAGGTCTCCACAGACCATCTAGCACTTCTGAGGAAATACCAGAGGCACTCATTTCTAGAGGCGTTCTGTGTCCTTCTGCACAGATCTGCACAGGAGAACTTGCAGAAAATCCACCTGCATATTCTACATCCACTCCTTTTGGGGGCCACTTGGAAGTCCACCATTTTCTCTCAAAGGGCCACCCTTTGACCCTCGTACTGACAGTGTATGCCTGTTTTCAGGCTTGCACTTTTAATTTGTTCTTCCAGACCTTAAATGCCTTTAAAGTATTCCCACTGACTTCGGTGGGCTACAGATCAGGCACTGAAACAGTTACCCAGCTATTTTCTCTTGCAGGACAATCCCCAGTGAAAAATCTTTCTGCTCTCCAGCCATGCTCTTTCCTATGGTTTCCTCTTTGGTTACAGGTTTGGCCAAATTTTTATACCTTTAAGTTAATTTAAAATGTTCAAATTGATTAATTTTCTGTGCATTTGGAGCCTTATCACCACTACTTCTCCAAGCGAGTTTTCAGCTTAAGTTGCACCTGGCCAAGTTTGGGCAATATTAACCTTGTCACAGAGTTTGGGTATTTGTAATGTCTGATAATCAGACCTTTAAAGATCATCAGGTTCCAACCCCCCTGCCATGGGCAGGGACACCTTCCACTAGACCAGGTTGCTCAAAGCCTCATCCAGCCTGGCCTTGAACACCTCCAGGGATGGGGCATCCACAGCTTCTCTGTGCAACCTGTGCCACTGCCTCACCATCCACACAGCAAAACATTTCTTCCTAATATCTAATGTAAATCTGCCCTCTTTAGCTAATCTATGTTAATGTTTTCCCATGCAGGTTCGCACATCTCTTCCAATCTTTATGCTCTTGCTTTTGCAATTGTTTCCCTGAACTGTAGGTGAATGAGACATCAGAGAGTTGATGCTATTCCTCTGCACCAAAAAGAGGTTATACCAAAACGTCAGTCGTGGAATTTTTTTTGTGGTGACATCCTTCTGCTTCCAAACACGGGAACAAAATGTATGATCTTGTTACTGAGTAGTAACTGCGAGCAACTCAAATTTCGTATTGCTAGTACTACGCAGGGAATTGCCAAGATAGCTTGTCCTCATGAGATTTCTTATGTATATATGCAGATCGATTAAGTATGGCTGCATTCTGAGTGATTTTCCTATGATAGTTTACATCTCAAAGCTTTTGAAGTTGTTTTCATATGTAAGGTAGAAATGACAATTCCATATCATTTTTCTTTTTGTAAAAAGCATCAGCATAGTTGTTGTCATATTTATTGTGTCTGACTGTGCTAGAGTGAGCATACTATTCTGAAGAGCTAAGCTAAAGGTTACTATGGAAAAAAAAACCTTTTTTTATTCTCGAGAGTGCCTGGATAATTGCTATGGTACTATTGCATGGATCCACTATAAATTACAAATGAAAAATTGCCGGCTTTTTTTGTTTTGTTTTTCTGTTGAAGACAAATTGGCATTAAATTACTAATTTGATGTCATGGTTACTTCTAGTTATTCAGTTTGATTTAAACAACCAACATGCTGACTTTGTTTTAACCTGTTCCTAGTCTGCTATGACTGTAACTCTGGATATTGAGGGGAGTTGGGGTTTCCGTGTGTTTCTTTTCTAGCTTTAGTTCTGATATTTAGATAATTTTCATGGCTCATAGAGCATATCATCATTACAGAGATTACAGTAAATGTTGTTTACCAACTATGTAAATGGTTTAAAATATATTGGCTATAGGGAGTAAAACCATATTTAAAGTAGTGAACAGAGGCTATTAGTTGATTTTCAGAAAGCTTTTTTCAAAATCCTTTGGAATAAAACGCCATTCAGTATAATTCCTTTGGCATAAAATTGATAACTGAAGAGGAGAATCAAGTTCACAGACTAAGAATATATTATTAATTTCCAGCATAGAAAATAATCATCAGTGGAAAATCTCATGCTCCTGTATTAAGTACAATGATTTTTGTTATCTTGAGCAACCATCAGGGGAAGATGGTAACAGAAAATATCTCAAAACTATTTAAGCTTTAAGAGGAACTGCATGGTTTCTGATCATTTTGGCTATGGGCCAATGAAACTCTTAGCACTAGCTTAATTTTATGTCCCTGAATGGTCTCATTGCAAAAATCTTGGATATGCAGCATTCTGTTGTGTGCCTGTTAGATGTTGCTGAAACTCAAGATATTTTATTTTAAAAAGCTTGATAGCAATTTTTTTTTGCTAAAATGTGGTTAGCTCTACTGTTTATTTGGTTAATGATATTTATTTATTTGAAGATCCGTCTTTGAAAACATAACTGACCTGAATGCTTCCTCAGAATTTCGTAGCAACAAAAGCTATAGGAATGAAATAATTCTTCCAAATCCCTTATTTTGGGAAGGAGAGAATGCTGATAACATTATCAGCAAAAGCCACAGTTTGAAACTGTCTTCCACATTAAGTGATTGTAGGAAAGGCATATGTAGTGCAAACAATATCATTGTTCATCTGGAGGCTCTGCAGCGCTCTTAGTCTCTCACAGATTTGATTCTGGTCTCATTTACGGCAGCATAACTCCACTGATGTTAGTGCAAATAGCACTACTGGCATTACCAAGGAGATTGTTTGTAAATGAAAACAATAAAAAGACAAAGAGCATAAAGAAGAGGTTAAAAGTAAAGAAGTGTTGTGGTTTGATGTATTTGGCCGGCAGCAAACACCACACAGCTGCTTGGTCACCCTTCCCCCTCACCCCTCCCAGGGATGGGGGAGAGAATTAAAAGGGTAAAGGGAAAAGAAACTCGTGGATTGAGATAAGAACAATTTAATAATTAAACTCCAATAATATTGAAAATAATAATGATAACAATAATAATAATAGTAGTAATAAAATATACAAATATACAAATGAATGATACACAGTGAAACTGCTCACCACCCAATGACCAAGGCTGAGCGTGCTCCCAGCTAACAATCCCTGAGCAGAGTGAGTCCCAAAACCACAATCCCAGAAAAGGGATAAGAGACCAAGAGTCTGAGAGACCAAGAGCTGACTGAGAGAGTGAGACAACCCTGAGGTTGGGGAGTAACACCCATAGAGAGAGAGGGAACACAGAGAGCAAACTTCTGGACAGATCCTCATCTATATAATGAGCATGACATGCATGATATGGAATCTACCATTGGCCAATTTGAGTCTTGATCCTAAACGTAAGGTCGAATCCTAGGCTAGTAACTGGGGCTGTGCTCCCTCCCAGCTTCTCCTGCACCTGCAGACACTGGCACAGCAGAGATGCTGAAACATCCTTGACTGTCCTGGCAGAAACTGTAAACATCAGCATGTTATCAGCCTTCTTCTCAGCACAAATCCAAAACACAGTTTCACACTAGCTACTGTGTTAACTGTCCCAGTTGAAACCAGGACAATGAGATGTCCGTTATTACCTCATGAATAATATTACTTCCAAAGAATAAACTTTTTCGTCTACATTTGATTATTACATACTAAGATACAGACTCACTGAAAAGGTCTCATCTTCTCAAGTACAGCTCAGTCCCCGTGGTAATACATACATACTCTGAAAGACATCACAGGATTTGGTATTATACTATATATCCTGCCACTGGTTTTGGCCCTATGCATTGACATGAGTTTGATTTGGAACTGTCTGCAGTCAATTCTTTTTATTATTTTCTACTTTTAGTCCTTTTATCTACAGTGCAAACACCTGCAGAGAAGCAAGGGCAAACAGATGTCACTTAATCTCCTACACAGCCTAATAAAAAAGATTTTTGCTATCACAGTTATGTATAAGACAGCCATAGAAGGGCCAGATTAGTTCTTAGGAGTTTCTGCCCTTAGCATTGCTGAGCATGCTCCCTAGGTACAAAAAAGGATGCTGCCTGCCCGTTATAACATCCACTGAAGTTTCTGATATTTGCCTACTCATTGCCATGGAGTTCTTTCTGCAGATCAAACAAGATTCCATATTTGCATAGCCAATTTTGACTTAAGCAAATATAGTGATGATGTTACACTCTTGATTTCCTAACAAGGAAAAGTGTGTGTGTGAGTGTGTTTGCAAGCATGAATGTTTTAACAGAATATACACCTCGGTATATTCCAGTACTATGACAGTACACAAAATAAATGGGTGCTGAACTCAGAAAACTTGGAGGCCAGGTTCTGTGCATGTAGGAGAGAGAACTGTAAAAAACTTCTTGCTCTCCAGGAGATCCAAGTAGATTCGTTGAAAGTTTCACTTACTGTTAGCCTAAGGGTCCAAATTTTTATTTATTCTATTCTGGAAGGAGTTAATATGGAATTAACATTCAATGTTAAAAGATCTTAAAGAAAACCTTGCCAGAGGGGTCAAGGATAATAGAAAGGGCTTCTTCAAATACATTGCAGACAAGGCTAACACCAGAGGCAATGTAGGCCCACTGGTCAATGAGGTGGGTGCTCTGGTGACAGAAGATACAGAGAAGGCAGAGTTACTGAATGACTTCTTTGTCTCTGTCTATACTGCCGGAGGCTTTCCTGAAGAGTCCCGTACCCTTGTAGCCCCAGAGGAAGTCAGAACAAAGGAGGAGTCTGCTCTGGTAGATGAAGACTGGGTTAAGGAGCAATT